>CM068827.1:107528194-108080366 GCA_028554795.2 Sinohyriopsis cumingii
TCCCTAAATGTTAAGGACTTTATAATTTGATCGTGTTTTTTGCAAACACTGAAAACCTAATTGCAATCTTAATTACAGCAGTGGAATTTTGCTTGTACATGCATACAGAGGGATGTCAGCATCTTCACTGATTCTGATCTGTACATTTATGCAGCGAAAAACTTACTAATCAATTCAGTATGGATTAAGCTTATCTGCTTGAGAATGCAAGGAAGTGATTGTACATGTATTATTTTTATTAAGATTAGTATTTCATTCTTTTTTTAAGTAATGAATCCAATCACAAATTAAGAACCCACTAATATATATTTATATTTTGAAATAAACCACGAAATTTGATACTCCTGAACCTCATTTGATTCACAGTATTTGAGATCAGTTGACATAAAATATTAATCTTTCCACATTTTCAAGACCTATTTAATACATGTATAAATAGCCATGGTGAAATGCACTCTACTAATTAGATGGACAAAATTTTGGCATGGTAACACTTTACCTTTAAAAATGTTTGGGGAGAATACTGCTTGGACAAGCTTCTTTTCAGCTTTATGTCATGATTTTTCATACAGCTTTGTTGTCAAGCCATCCTTTATGGTATTTGGATATAACGATTGCTTTACTGTCTGTGTCCATCCACACCCATCCATTAAGCTCCATATTCAAGCATTTTACTCTCTAGCAAAATAAACTCGTGGACTTGACAGAAAGGGATGGGTTTTATGTTACATTGATATACAGAACTTAAATTTTTTGTTTTATGTCCCCATTAGCTCACCTGGCCATAAAACCAAATGATTTTATCATAATTATGATTGTATAGTATGGCCATGCATTCATCATATGTTGTGTGTTTGTCAACAGTCGCTTCTTACCCCCTCTGGAAGCTATTTCTGATCAGATTTGTTACTTAGAATTGGAACTTGTATCATCAAGATCTCAGACAAGTTCAGTAATGTTTGAGAACCATACTAAGCCTGTTACCACTCTGGAGATGATATTGCTGATCTAATTTGGATCAAATTGAGAATAGAGGTTAATAATATTAAGAGCATATGGACTTCAAAAATGACATGCGGTCGATATTTGTTGAGAAATTCATCCTAAAATCTTAATTTTGTATCATTTTTCTAAATAAAAATTGGGTTACTTAAATTTTGTGGATAAAAATTGAGCTACTGGTGCTTGCATGAAATCATACTTGGTGAGAAATGTTTTTAGTTGTCTGGGCTAGTTGGACCTCGGAATTGTCATCCCTGAAAGAGCGAGATTCATGCATATTAATGAGGCAGTCTTGCATCTGATTGACTGAGCTTGTTATTCCTGTTGCAACTCTGGATGTCATATTTATAATCATGTTTTGAATATGGGATTAAGTAAAAAAATCTTGGACAAGTTTGATGATAAACGAGATACATGCTTACAAATGAGATGATCTTGCATCTGATTGACAAAATTTGTTACCACATTGGATACCATGCTCTAATCTGACATTGATCAAATTGGAATATGGACTTATATTGTCAGCATCTTGATGAGTTTAGTAATGAGCAAAATTTATACATACTGTTGAGGTGATATTGTACTTGATTGTCTAAGCTTGTTATTGTTTTTGGAAGCCCTATTTCATGATTCAACTTTTATTAAACCTGGAATATGGGCTTATATCATTGAGATCTGTGATCTTCAATAATGAGCAAAATTCGAACTTATTAATGAGGTGATCTAACATCTGATTTGTTGAGCTTGATGTTCCTCTGAAGACGATATTTCTGGTTCTGTTTTGCACAGACTTGGCATTTAGCTTTAAATGATCAAGATCTCACATGAGCTCAATAATGAGCAAGATCCATGGATGTTAATGGGGTGGTCTTGCATCTGGTTGGTTTTCTACCACTGTAGAGACTCTGATCTGATTCTTGAAAAATGTATGTAGACTTAAATGACTGTTTCTTTCCTTTTTTTAAAAATTAATCTAAGTAAATAGACTTATATCGTCAGGATATCCAGCAAACTCTTTTGTGAGATTTGCACAATTTTTTGAGGTGGTCAAATTGGATGAACTTCTTACAAATCAAAAGATGGTATTTCTGACCCAGATATGCTAGATGTTGGATGATTAAGACATTATCTAGAACAAAATATTATCAATATTGAATATTACTCCCTTTTTTATACTTCTTTGTACTACTCTCTTCTGATGGCCACTTCAGTATCATTCAAATCTTTGATTATATCTTTAAGTTAATCTTCTTCAAGAGACCTGCAGATTTTCATACATATAAATACTGATACCATCCTTTGTGTTGTACTTGACAAAGGCATCGCACTTGACAAAGAGATGCAGTTTCTGTGGTTTCATTAGTCAAAAGGAAATGCAATTTCCGTGATTTCATTAGTCAATGGGAAATGCATATTCCATGATTTCATTAGTCAAAAGGAGATACAGTTTCTTGGACTTTATTAGACAGTGGGAATTGCCATTTCTGACTACTTTAGTTGAAGGGAATGTAATTTCTATGACTTCATTAGTCAAATGGAAATGAAGTTTGTGATTTCATTAATAAAAAGGAATTGCCATTTCAGTGATTTCGTTAGTAAAAAGGAAATGCATGATTTTGATAGATGCATGTTTACATGGGTAGATTGGTATGCATGATTTTGATAGATGCATGTTTACATGGGTAGATTGGTATGCATAATTTTGATAGATGTGTGTTTACATGGGTAAATTGGTATGCATGATTTTTGACAGATATGTGCTTACAGAGGTCAATATGTTATGTATCATTTTGACATATGCCAGCTTACAGTTAAATATGGTATGCATGATTTTGATCAATGCATGCCAAGACAGGTAAATGTGGTATGCAAGATTTTGATCAATGCATGCCAAGACAGGTAAATGTGGTATGCAAGATTTTGACAGTTAAGTGTATGTTTACATAGGTAAATATGGTATGCATGGTTTTGATCAATGCATGCCAAAACAGGTAAATGTGGTATGCAAGATTTTGACAGTTGGGTGAAGGAATGTTTGCACAGGTACAGGTAAATATGGTATGCATGACTTTGACAGTTTGGATACCTGTTTATACAGGTAAATATATACATTATTTTGCCATACAGGGTAAAACTCAATGCCTGATTGGAGAATATTTTTTTTAGACCTTATTACATCTTGCATATTTAATGTCTAAGATGCTGCAATCATTTAATTTTTAAAAAGTAATGTTTGAATAATGTTTTGGAATCTGCGATAATTTGTTTTTTTTATGATATACATATCTTTACACAAACTTATGAAAACATACGAATATAACATATTCTTGTGTTAAAACTGTACTCAGCATCAAAGTGAAGGACCACAAAAAATGAATATGAGGAAATTCACATATTTGAATGAACAGGTAAATCAAAATAATGGACTAGGGTTGACTTCAGATTGGGATGTGGTGATGAAATGATTGGTGCATGGCATATTTCACCATTACAAATACATTGAATGATTCATATGTAACCCATATTGTTACCCATTTGTAAGTACCACTGTATACATGTAAATGTTAGGAACTGTTTGTAGTGTATTATAACACTTGTGTGGTTTCTACACATTTCTCAAGTGGACATGCCTTTAAATGTTTTAATTTCTTCAGTCAAATATTACAATTTATAAAACATACTTTTTCAATTTTTCTTTTCTTATAATTGCATCTGCTGTATGAATTCTTTGGTTAAGATGAATTATGTGATTTATAATGTGGTTTATTTTTTTGCCATTAACCTTCTCCACAGTTGCGTCTGCTGTATGAGGGTAGCCCCATGGCATTCATTGTAGAGCAGGCGGGAGGCTTGGCTACTACAGGAACCATGCCCATCCTTGACGTTACTCCTGAGAGTGTCCATCAGCGAATTCCTGTCTTCCTTGGATCAAAGGACGATGTGCAGGATGTTATTGACCTTTATGCAAAGCACAAGAAGTAGAGCACTACCATAAAGATTCAGTGTGCCATTTTTTGCACAGTTAATATAATGGTGTCAGATACATATATATAACCAGAAGTTATCCCCAACTGCAAATTCCATTGACAATACTAGTCTGCAGTTTCAGTCAATCATTGGTCACGATTAAAACGATTGATCAACAGTTCGTTTCTATATATTACCAGTTGTATATGTGGGAGATGCATTACTTTGACTGGAATACCATTTTTAGGAAGTGCATTTAAGTATTAGTGGTTGTGAGTGTATGCAACATGAAGGTAGATGATTTTACTGATTACAAAAGATACCAAAGATCATATGAAATGTTATTTCTGTATGAAAATGATTTGTCAGTGATTTGTCTGTCCATTATAAACAGATTCATGCTTAATCTGCATGCCATTTATTTAAAGGCTTTCTGATCATTCTTGATAAATTGACTAAAAAAGAAAATGAGATAGTTCTGATCAAACAGAATTAACTTCTTAAGAAAAAATAATTAGAACCAAAATGGACAAAGTGAAACAATTGACAAACCTTACTGCAGTGTTCACTGTTTATAATAGTCTTATTCACTCAGACTCATCAATTTTTTTCACTATGGTAAGTGGATACCAAGATATGGTTTCTGTCTATAAAGTCGGGTTGTCATGAATCCTTTTATGTCTTCAGTGCTATCTCTATTTATTCAGAATTCTAAATACTGTTCTCTCAGCAATCTCTAGGCTCCAGAGTAATTTATATATACATCTCAACCAGCTGTCAGGATGTAAATTTTATTTGGATACTGTCTACAGTAATTTTTAATCCATTATAGTGTATGCTGAAAAACATAAAAGGGACTGTTTCATTGCATTTCCCCAGAAATGTCACAAAATAACAGGATTTATTTTTGTGACTTCAGCCTCATATTGCCAGATTTCTAAAACTTGGTGAACCCTCTGTTCAGCATTTTGTTGAACAGCTTTCATATGTATGGACAGACAAATGGACAGTCGGGACAAAAGTTAGTTTTCTTCTCATACTGTTGCAGTTAAACAAAATTTATTACCTTTCTCAGTTGAAATTAATGCTCCTTGCAGTTAGGGATTAACATAAAGTATTTTTTTTTTATCACAGGTTGTACACAAAACATTGTGTTTTGTTTAGAGACTTATTTATGAGTTGACAATCAACATGTAATTTTGTATAAAAAAAAGAAAAAAAACATTGCTTACAGTTTGACAATTGTTTTTAAGATTAAACCTGATCTTGATGATATTTGTTTTTCATTAATGTGTGAATTTGCCGTGTGACCTTGCTTAAGTCAAGTCCAACTGCAGATTGCATAGATGCAGATCTGCAATAACATAATGCACCTGCAGATCTGGGTCTGTGCCACTTTTTAGGAGTAATCAGTTACAGTCAGCATAGATCACAGATGTTAGATCAGGGTATATATGATTTGCCATTGGACTCTACTTACAAAAACTTACAAGTTGGACTTGATGATAGCATGTATACAAAATTATCTTCTTTTGTTTGATTCATTCTTACATTATGATATTTGATAAACATGTCATCTTTATGCTTTTGGAGTATTGCTTTCGTCAATATTCAGTACCCATGCACTCTTGTTTTACTTTACACTGTAATTTTATTAAATTTTAACATCTAAAATTAGTGGCTGTCTTTAAAAAAATGTAGTTCATAGCTTTATTTACAAGAGGTTTTTCTTCTTTTGATTTGTATATAATTGGGAAAGTATGCTGGTGCATGTTTGACATTAAATGTCATCTGTGAGAATAATAATGTCCTAGTTTTTGTGAGGGTGATACAGTTAGTACAACAACTGTTTTTCATTGTTACCCACTTTAGAAGGAGTTGGACAGTCATCTACACTGAAAACACATTTATTATTAATTCCTTTCTCATCAGAGTAATTAAACATTGTAATCAAAACATTTTTGGCTTTATTATTTTGTATATTTATGTTAGTATTTCATTTTAATCAGCCAGTGTGGGTATGTGAGAAAGCTTTCCAGTAGCTTCCCGTGGGTCAGTCGTTCTTCCTCAGGTTTTCTGGTGTTCTTCCTTCATTAGTTATACTGGCCACCATATATAGCCTATCGTTTGCTGAAAAATGGCATTAAACCCAAAACAACAACAATATATTTAATCCATTTTGTTTATATCCTTATTTGTACTAATTTGATTGCTGATGTATTTACATGTGCATGCTCACCTATCTGTTCACTCATTGATTGGAACCTGATCAAGTAAATGGATTTATGCAAGCTGAAGTTGAAATAACCTTACTATGCTCTACTTTTTTCCAGTGGTTCATAATAACACTTGACAGACATTGAAAAATGTTCGCACCTATATTGTTTTAAGATAAACTGTGGATCTAGAGCACTGAATAATTAAGTTAGAAACTAAGAGCCAAGTTTGAGAGTCCATATGAAAACTGTTCAGTTCATCCACTTAATTTTATTTAGAGTCAAAAGAGATTTATTTCCAGGGTGTACATCATCCTTTAAATGATGGAATGTGTGGGGCAGCTGCATTTGTGTTTGCAAGATTGGATTCTGTTGTGAACATTGAAATGAAATACCTTATATTCTTGCATAAAAGTCCAACTGCAAACTGCACAGATCCAGATCTGTCATTACTTAAGGCACCAGCAGATCTGGGACAATGCAGTTTGTTAGGAATACAAAGTAAAACAAACACAGACCCTGATCTACCAGCACATTGTGCGATGGTAGATCAGGGCTAATGTTTGAAGTTTGACCTATTATTGGCTGTACATGGTAGTATTTGTAACTTTTTTTGAATAGAAAGGAAATTTTTCTAGATGCTAAAATATTTAATAACATTGATGTATAATTTGAAGAAAAAAAGGCAATTGTCAATCATAAACCTTTTTATTCAGCCACAGATAACTCTGTTGAAACAAACATGAAATAGTCACATCTTGTATGTTGGACTTGTTAACATAAGAAAAACATACACTGAAAATACATCTCAACAGAAATCAACTTTAAAAAAGAGTCTCAGCACAAAACTAGCAAATTTTAAAAATGATCCTCGCTTCAGTGTCAAACAGAATAAGGGAGACCAAGGTTGTGTATTTTAAGTTTACTAAATTAAAGTAAACAGAATGTAATTGTAAACAAGTTTAGTTGAGATATGAGCAAAATGACCCAAAATATATTCAACTATTTTAATATATTCAATAAATACAGCAGAACAAAATAAACCTTAAAGGCAAAAATATTAGATTTCTTAATGATTTCAACTGTTTGGTATAATATATCCTTTATTCTGCTATATTTAAAAATCGGACATCAACATATTCAAATTTTTCAAATATATAAATATGTTAAATGTGATAAAATTACAAAATCCATGGATACAAATGCCCATCTACATTGCAAAATATCAACAGGTAGTAACATTTATGACAGATTACAAATGCATTGTAGCATTCACTTCCAAGACTCTCATCGGACAACAAAGAACTACAACTCTTATGAAAAAAGAGACTGGAGTTGCTCATAAATTCTATTGCTATCTCAGAACCATGTATGGATAAATCATACTTTTCAATAATAAATAAATAAATAAATAAATAAATAAATAATAAAACCATATAAAACAATTTCTGGGAGTACTACTATTTTGTACTTTTACAATACAGTAAATCATACTTTTTAATAATTCATCCATCAAGTACTAGACAGTTATAAACAATCAATGGCAGAAAGAAAAAATACCAGGAGATTCCTTTGTAATAATGAAAATAACAATCACAAATTATTTTACAGCCAAGCCTTATGTAATGATCACCTTTCTTCTGTCACTATCAGTCATATCCAGTTGGTATTAGATTTTCCCAGCCATTATTTTCCACTTAAGTTTCACCCAAAAGGCATCTACTTTGGACAGCCCAATTTTGTTTTTACTTCCACTTGGTAGCTGCTTACGATATATAACTTGCACTATGCTTCATAGGGTAATCATATTTTCTCTAATGCTATGCAAATATTCCTATACTTGAGAAGGATTTGTTTTTACAAGCACTCCAGTATATATATATAAAATTTTGTGCAAGACAAAGACAGAGTGCCAGGTTTTCAACCATATTCATGTCTTTTGAAGAAAGATGGCGATAACATAGTCATTAGTTGTTTACAAATTGAAATTGAGTCACGTTCAACTGACAAATTTCCAGTCTGACAGTTATCAACAGGTATTGTATATTTGAAATTTGAAGAGGCCATTTATAAGGTTTCGTTGTGGGGTGCATGTCCATAGGGTGAAGACAAGCAGACACTTTCCATCAACTTTTCATGTATTTTGTAACGTTATATCTAAACATTTAAATTTTTCAAGCTTTTATTTTAGAAAAAAAAAGTTTAACTGTATATAAAACTGAATGAGCAAGGACCAAAGTTTTTTATTTTCATGCCACATTAGCTATTTCCTAAACTTTGAGAACTGCAAGGATTATACAGTCAGTATTTGTTGCAACAGTATCTTTTCCAAAAAAATTAATCATTTTAAAATAAAGATGGTAATGTTGCACAAGCATCAAAGCTCATGAAAACAAAATGAGATGAAAACCATATAAAACAATTTCTGGGAGTACTACTATTTTGTACTATTACAATACAATTGAGATATCATTGTTTTTTATAGCAACACAATATTTTCTAACAATGGTCGGTTAATGTACAGACATCTATGAATGTTTACGTATAACAAAAACTAGTTTTACTGTTATTATTTCTAGACATCTCTGATCACATCTCTAATCTAGATAAATACTATTTGTGAATATCACAGACCAAATTTCTGACCAGGACAGAAATGCAACATTTTGGGGTTGTTTTTTTTTTTTATTGTTTAAACTACTGGCAGTTTCTTTGTCCAGTGACATTAGTCCTCTTCATCAATCTGCTCTCCCTTCTTGAGCTTCGCTATAATCTGGAAAATAATGCAGATGTAAACAAATTTCTTGACTCATGTTAACATATATACAGCTGCAAAAAGCACAGACCAAGATCTACTTTATGTTTTATGACCAATGGGACAAGTCTGCTTGCACATTATGTGATAGGTGCACAGTAGACAAAATTCAAAAAGTAATCTCATGATTTTAAAGGTTTCTTGCAAAGACCTGATTACCCTATATACTCAGTTATAAGTCTAGTCCAACTGTGAGCTATACAGACCCAGATCTGCCATTGCATAATGTGCTGGCAGATCTGGGACTATTCAGTTTGTTAGGAGTAATCAGTATAACAAACAACATGGACCCAGATCTGATGGCACATTATGTAATGGCAGATCAAGGTGTATGATGTTTGCAGTTTGATATGACATGTAAGCAAGTACAGATGGTACTGTTGTGATGAAAGCTCTCATTCTGCACTTCAAGAATACCTTTTCTAAAGGAAATGTGTAAAATTTGAAATAATAGAGTCCAAGTATACAAGTTGTATTTATAAGCTTATCAGCAGGTCAATCCAACAGTAAAAATAAAATAAACTTTCATGCAATTTCGTTAGACAACATTGTTCAGTTTGATATTTGAAAAAATTGATGCAGTACTGTACATACATTTTTAAGCTTCTGAACTTCTTTGGAGTCTGTTATTTTCGTCGCCTCATTGGCAATTTGCCTCACCCTTGATGCGTGTCTTAAAACAAAAAAAGAAAATTGTGTAAGTCAAAGAATAGCTTGAGATTTATGAGCAATGTTGTTGTATGGCCAGTAACAGTGGTGGAGGAAGAACCTGGGGAAAACCCCAGAAAGAACCACTGACCCATGAGAAGCTACTGGCAAGCTTTCTCACATACCCACAATGAGCAATGAAAACATTTCAACCAAAATCTTACTGAGACTCACATACCAGGGGACAAGTGCTCTCAGAGGTTGCAGAATTGCCATTTCACCTGACCTCAACCCCTAAGAGGCCTCAAAAAGTGTTTTTTTTAAATAAACAATTTTGAAAATAATAACATACTTCATTGTATACTTTGGTGTCTTTTAAATCTTTATATAGTAAATTATATGGGCTTGTTTTGGCATTCAAAAGGTCAACATAAGCAGGGCCTAGGGGCTTCAAACTCAGGAAGTGACTTGTATCTCTCTGCCTCAGAAGGTAACTGCAAGGGAATTGAAAATTCTCTTTCTGGCTCACCTACTATTACCCATTCTCATTTACCATACAGTGAGGTTCCCAGTGCAGTACTAGATCATAAAGTGGATTTGTTAATGAGGACAGAGAATACTATTAACTGTACAACTTTTTGTTCACCAGGCTGCATATATATTCATTAACAAAAGAAAGAACTGCACACAGAAGAATGGCTGATCTCAACAACCGACCATAGCTACAAAATTTTGCAATTTCATGTCAAGTGACCATGACCATTGATGGCAGACTCAGTATGGAGCTGCCTTCCTCAAATGTACAGAAACTGTGATGGTCATAAAAACTGAGTACAGGCAAACTTGAAGAAAGTATACATCATGTGGAACCCAAAGTGATAACTTTAGTTCCTGTTGCCATGACCTTTGACCTATGGGCTCAAGAATCAATAAGGAAGTGTCTCTGCCCAAGTGCATGCTATCTGCAAAGTTTTATGAAAATTGGGTCAGGCAACTTTATACATAGAACCATAGAATGAATATTATAATGTTGGCTCCTGTTACATTGATCTTTCACCTGTTGGCGTCAGAATTAATGGGAAGCTACCAAGGTCCAAGTGTAGTCTTCCACTGAAGTCTAGTGCAAAATAAGGCAAGGAAATATGACTTCTTATGCATAAATAAAACTAGCATTTTCAGCTTCAATGACCTTGATCTTGGCCACAGCAGTACAAAAGTTGACAAACTTATGACAAGACCTATGGTTGAGTTACATATGTGGTTTGAAGGAAAAATGACAACAATTCAAGTTGTGTTTAAAAAACCACTGTCTCCAGATTGCTATAGTTACCCATATCTTTGGTCAGGCAGGGTCCTTTTACTTCTCAAAGAAATGAGAGTGCACAGATGTAAATTATTTGCACAATTTAGACCCCACCTTCTCCACAAAAATGTTGTTGTTGTTGTTGTAGGGTTTAATGCCATTTTTCAGCACACGATAGGCCATACGTGGCGGCCAGTATTAATGGTGGAGGAAGAACCCGGGGAAAATCCCGGAAAGAACCACCGACCCACAAGAAGCTATTGGCAAGCTTTCTCACATACCCACATTGGCTGAATCCGAGACTAGAACCCACGCAGACAGAGGTGAGATGGCAGTGATCCGTAACGGAGAGCGCTTTCGGCCACTTGGGGCCCCTCCACAAAAATGAAGGAAAAATTAGAGGTAACAAAACTGCTATGTATAATTCACATCATAATATTTTTCTTGAATCACGTTTTTAAATTTTTTTATTTTGAATGCTCTTTGTACATTGAAAAAGACATTTGTACTAACGTTGACTATTTCATTTACCCTTTTTAATTCTTATAAGTACTAACTTAAGAGTAGCAAGGATCTTCTAGGACATTTTTAGATCAATATGTATCATAAATTACCTGCAATATATGTCAGAATGGATGCAAAAATGTTTGCTACTGATACTAACAGATATATAATCCTAAATTTAGGGTAGAAAATGCAGTAGATACTGTATGTTGCCTTCCATCAGAACACTGCTGCAGCTAACTTCAGCCTGTCAACTATGTAAGAGTAGCTAGGTTTCTAATCATCTAACTTCAACCTGTCAACTTTGTAAGAGTAGCTAGGTTTCTAGTCAACTAGCTTCATCCTTGTAAGGATAGCTACATTTCTAGTCAGATAACTTCAGCCTGTCAACTATGTAAGGGTAGTTAGGGTCTAGTCAGCTAACTTAACAACCTGTCAACTATGTAAGGGTAGCTAGGTTTCTAGTCAGCTAACTTCAGCCTGTCAACTATGTAAGGGTAGCTAGGTTTCTAGTCAGCTAACTTCATCCTGTCGACTATGTAAGGGTAGTTAGGTTTCTAGTCAGCTAACTTCAACCTGTCAACTATGTAAGGGTAGTTAGGTTTCTAGTCAACTAATTTCAACGTATCAACTATGTCTTTGTAGCTAGGTTTCTAGTCTGAGGAAGAATGTATGTCTTGCCGTATGACAGTCAACCCTGACATGTACCAACAACTACTGACCACCGACCAATACTAAAGCAAACAAAGGAGTGAGGGATCATGTGATTTGCAGAAGCTTGTCAGATATTCGCAAATAATTTCCATCACCTACCCAACTGACACCATATATTATACAAACTGAAATCGTTATAACTTTAAAATTTGTGAATAATTTTTTTATTCAATTTAGAGCAAACACTAAAATATTTGCACTATATCATGCTGCATATGTGTAAGGATAACAAACTCTAATTTTGTTAATAAGAAGACACAGTTATCTCTGCACTCGATGTTATGCCAATTCACACCCACTCCCTTTGATCTTCTCAACCAACCACATTAAACCTCATTGTCCAAACGGAATGTGTGAGCTCTCTCTTGAGTTCTGATCTCTGTATTATATAATTTCCCTGCTATTAGTATTCTGTCTGTGTGTGTGTGTGTGTGTGTATATATATATATATATATATATATATATATATATATATATATATATATATATATATATATATATATATAGTTACATCTCTGGTTTTAAAGTAAGTAACAGTAAAGAGAGCGAAAACCAACAAGTTTTGTAAAATTAAAGAAAAAGATTATTTCTCTAGAATGCAAAGTGAAAACATAAAAAGAACATACAGTATTGTGAATTGAATCCAAAATAGTCATAAAAGTTCTATCACAAGTTCAAATGTATGAAGTTCCAATTGAATTTCAGTGGTATTCCGAATAAGTTCCAATACTGAAAGTGCTTATATGCCTGTCTCTAATGTACTAATGTGCGAGTGTCTGGATTATGGTGATGTGTTAACAGACTCTGGATGTATCACAATAATATAATATAAAATGTTCTTGTCCGAATTCACTAAAATTCCAAATTAATGTTTTTGTCCAAGAATATTATTGAGCACTTTGTAATTCCAGTGGATAATAGTTTCAATAAATAAATCCACCGATATGAAAAACTGAACACAACAATAAGGCTGATTCGGCTTCAGATGTTAATGCAGGAATAAGTAATTTTTCAAGAAACATATTAGCTGTCAACTATGTTGTTTACAAGATAATGTTGCAGGTCAGGTACACTATGAACTTGAAGTTGGACAGGGTCAGGTACAAAATGGAGATGTACATTATATAAAATCATCAAGAAACCCAATAAACAATACAAATTATATATATATATATATATATATATATATATATATATATATATATATATATATATATATATATATATATATATAACACGTAGTCGTGAACGATCGTAGAAAATATACAACAATTCGGCAATCATTCTGATGTTCGCTGATGTGATTTTCTGCAGGTGTTATTTTTAAAAATAAGGAATTAATAAAGTATCTTTTAAGTGTGATGACTTACATTTTAAAATTTTGTTTTGCTCTTTATAGGCTATAATGCAACAGCACATATAAAGCGAACAGTCTTGGAAAGTAGATGCATGCACTTACGAAAGGGAAACTAACGCCTCCTCAACTGCAGTATCTGTTGGACTGACGCTGACCAACATGGCCGTTTTACAGTTCCCGCCCAAAATGTCCTGCATCAACATTGTAAGTTTATTGTTTCGATATGGTGCAAAAGACTGTCCGCTTGCCAACGCTGCCACCACGCTGCCGAAATCGGAGATAGACTTGTTAATGGCTAACGATTCCTGCAAAATCAAAATTACAGTTCTGTTGAAATGCATACCCTATGATATATTTTTCCAGTTAAATGTGGCTCATCCCCTGCAAAAACGTTCACACCCTTGAAGCTTCACCCCTTAGGAATAATAGAAAATAAAAATTCTTAAACTATTTTGCACATATACAGACAACAATATTTATATGTATCCCAGTCGCTTGAAGTCTCTCTGTTCGAGCAGTGTGGGAGAAATTGCACACACACGACATTACGTACACACGCCCTGATGTATGGTATCGTATATTCACACTTTGTTCTTTGACTAGCGTGGGGATTTTAAAAAAAAGAATCTTATTACGCCAGACATGGACATTAAATACCATGAAATCTGTCCCATTTTAGAACCTCTGATGCTTGCTTGGAAAACAGACAGTTAATTATGTCAGTCACAGAAACTGAAGAATATATATATGGAGAGAGATAGAATAATAAAATTGTATGGAGAGAGAGAGAGAGTACATTAACAAATTGTGATATATGAATAATACCATTCTAAAATTCATCTATATACCTTTAAATTTAAAGCAAGAATAACGCACACTATAGGTGTCACAATATCATTCAGTAATTGTGTGCATTTGTATTGACCTTCATTTATTTAAAAATAAAGAGCTAAAAAAATATATTTCATCATTCATGTTTTTTTTAAAATACAAACAGTTAACTAAACAAAGGAAAAGCACCTCATACAACTGTAGTGTGAAAAAGAACAAATATCTTTGTGTCATTTTATCATTCTCATTCTTTAAGTGGCCAAATAGTACAGACCTTAAATTAAAGAAGTCGTCAGAGTGCTTGTTTTACGGTAAGTCTGGTAGAATCATTCATATCGGTTTGGTAAGTTGTTTGACTTTATTAAATCTATGTAATTTATGGGTCTGGAAGCAAATCTGATTAGCTGGTGGCACAGTGTTTTATTTATCAAACTAGAAGCAGAAAGAAAAATTATCACTATGGGTCACTTTTCCATGCATGATTTCTTCTCAGCTGCAATGTATGAAAATAGGATTGTTTATGTCTTGGTCCTGAGATGAATTTTCACTTATCGATGTGCCAGCGATAATAAAATAAAGAAAAGATAATTAAACAAATAAAAAAAAGTACATTTAACTGTGCATTGCATACCCTGGCCCAGAGCAGGTGCCAGCGTGCTCCTACCCTGAATGTGTGCACGATGATACTCACTTTCACTTGCTCTGAGCCACCTTTAGTTTTCGGAACCCGCCTACCTCCAGCTAGATCCACTAAAGTCAACTAGAGAGAGAATGGTTGAAAGCTCTGTCATATATATATATATATATATATATATATATATATATATATATATATATATATATATATATATATATATATATATATACCCCCAAACAAAATAAAACAATAACAAAATTTAGTTTGTTTTAAATAAAATGGCCTGGAGAAGTTATCAATCGCTAGGTATCCACATATTTGCTAAAAAAGTAACTTGTAAAAGACTTTGGGTAAATGGGTAAATGTTTTCACGACTGACAGCAAATAGTGTAATTATCAGAGGCGCACGGTATTACCTGTATACTGGATTACCGCGATATTTTTTCCCCCGGTGGCAAAGCACTTTTGTCACTGTACCCGTACTTGGATAGTTTTCAGCAATAAGGGATGCATGGAAATTCCAGAGTAATCTTGTTAACAAATTGTCATTATTCATGACCAGTTAATTCAAACAAAATATCTTAATTTACGAATCAGTTGTACCTTCACAGATTAGTGGTGAATATTATAAATATGTTGTTGTTTCGGGGGTTTAACGCCATTTCTGAGCGCAAGATTGTTAGTACTTGGAGGCCAGTACAACTGGTGGAGGAGGAACTCAGAAAGCCTAGGTGAGAATCACCGACAAACGGGAAGCTACTAGCAAGCTTTCTCACATATCCACATTGGCCGAGCCCCAAGACTCGAACCCACACGGACAGAGGTGAAATGACACTGATCAGTAAAGACGAGCGCTTTAGTCCACTCGGCCACCCAGTGCCACATATTACAGATATAATTATGTTTATGAACCTTTAATCACATGTTTGACATGTATCACGTATGCCAACGCTGTGGTCAACTGGAATGATGTAAAAAATATTCGGGCCAAATCTAACTTTTGGAAAATTTTCGGATTTAGAAAAAAAAAAAAAAAAACACTTAAAGTCTTAGCTATTTACTAGCGCATGGGAATGTGCTATGTACACGTATTCCTTTGTAAGACTGCGAATCATCCACCGATATTTAGGAGCTCACTTGTTGACGTAATTAAGTCACCTCAATATTTTCCCTTTTGTTGAGTGTGTTTTATATTTACTGGCTCAGTTTGATACATATATTGACAGGTTGTTTCTCAAAGTTTCCCTGCCTGTTCCATCAATAGTGCTGCTAGTAAATTGTAGGCTTCACTATCAACACTTCCTATTTGTATCAATTGGCTCTTTAATGTTAAGCACGATGTCTTTCACAGTGTTAGTCCTACATGTCAGACTTCGACGCTGATATTTATATTTTGGTATAGCACTAAAACAAAATTAACATGTTCTATGCCTTACATTGTAGGACTATCACAGTGTTAGCGATGGTATAAGCTTAATCATCCCACTTTAGTTGAAGTTTTTAGATTCCAACTTATACAACATATAACATACACATAACAAATTCATCTTCTATAAGGTAGTGACTTTTGGGGGGTGGGGTGTTGTGTCTGTGAGTTTCTGTTGAGCTGAAATTTTTTCTTTTCTTTTATCTCGAGATAATTAATATTTTTCCCCAAATAATATCATGACTATATTATGGTGTTATTTTGCTATAAATCAGAGCAAAATATTTTTCCAGCTATTGACAGGTGGGTATTAAACCAAAAAGTGTCAGGTCCCTGCCCCATAATGAAATGTTGGTCCCTAAAATAATTGCGGTATACCGTGGTACATGTACGTATCGCTTGGTACGTTAAGGGATACCGCGGTACAAAATTTTTCGTGGTACCCAGCTCTTGTAATTATCATGTTTGACACAATGCTTTGGAGGGCATTGGTCAGCTGTCAACTTGAACTTCAAATATTCAGTCAGTGATTGAGGAAATAATAAATTATTTCCAAGAAATGAAAATGGTTTCAAATTTATTTATTTAAAAAAAAATTATAATCATACCTTTCCGAAGCACACTTTGTCATTCGTAATGTTTCGGCTCTTTATTTTGAGTCCGACAAACAAGTGAGACATGGATGAATCCTCAAAACCCTCTAAAAAGCAAAAAGATGCATATACTCTTGATGAATGAAAATAAACGAGTTTCAGTCTCCATACGATTAAACGACGAACTAAACAAAAGTACAATCCGCTGGGCATATTTAAGTACACAGAGTAAACGAGAACAGCGTGTCAGGAATATTATAAGAGAAATGTATATATTTAAATATAATTCTGAGAGAATATATATCTACTGTAGATCGAGTATGAGCATAATTAATTTATATAATTATATAAGTTGTAATAGACAATTAGTAGCAGAGTGTCCACTTCTTCTGCACACACACACACACACACACACACACACACACACACACACTACTTTACCTGCGGATATGGTGTGCCTAAGTTTTAGGCCGTCTTCAAATAGTTGTGCCAGTTTCTTCTGATTGGGTGCTTCCTTCTCTGTTATCCCACTTATGTTAACCACGCCCTTTCTATCCTTCCTTATATCCATTTTCACCTCCTATAAGCATAATACCAAATAGTCCAACTGACAAATTCTTTTTCTGTTAATATAGCCTGCACATTTTTCGTTCGATAATTTATCAAGTATATTTTAAAACAGTAACTGAGTAGAGTATATTTTGTGATATGATAGATAAATCTTTCATCTAAAGGGTTATAATGACTTGTTATCAGCAACTCCATTATCTCTGTCAATCTCTCTCCTGCTGTTCTGAAAACCGCGGAAATGTGTATTTTCCGCAAAATATTTCAGGGAATGTTCAACATTTCTAGATACATAAGAGGAAGAATAATACGGATGCGAAAAATGTATGAATTTGTTAAAGACGACTTACATCATCTGAAACTCCTTTTGTAGAAAATAAGTCGATCATCTTGTCGTTATACAACTCAAGCATATAGGCCGTCACCGTGCATTCAAGCTTACTCCTAAAAGAAAACGTTGTCCTTTTATCATTTCTTTTTTAATTACAAAGAAAAACAGAAACAGGTGCATGGTTCAGAATTTTAATCTCAACTATCCAACTACGTGGGCTATCAGAGCGGTATATTTAACAGACCAACCTGGACTGTCCAAGCGGTATGTTTAGCAGACCAACCTGGGCTGTCCAAGCGGTATGTTTAGCAGACCAACCTGGGCTGTCCAAGCGGTATGTTTAGCAGACCAACCTGGGCTATCCAAGCGGTATCTTTAACAGACCAACCTGGGCTGTCCAAGCGGTGTGTTTAACAGACCAACCTGGGCTATCCAAGCGGTATGTTTAGCAGGCCAACTTGGGCTGTCCAAGCGGTATGTTTAACAGACCAACCTGGGCTGTCCAAGCGGTATGTTTAGCAGAACCAACAAGTTCTCCTGCACTAATAATTGAACAGTCACCAGAATGGAGATAACCACGCCTCATCTGGGTGATCAATTTAATCCAAATCAAGCAATTATTTTTCTTTCTTCTTTCATTTCCTATGTTAATATTATCACAAAGTCAGAATAGAGATCAAGGGTATACGGTGAACATAAACTTTTCATGATAAACAGTTAGTTTATGGTAACGATAATTTGAATTTGTATATTTTACTTTGCAAAAACTGTCTACGCGTCATAAACTCGGCCAAACTTGACTGTCCCGGTGGGATTACGTCCTGATTCACACAAATCCCATGATAATATTTGTTATACATCAGTTAACATTTCGAACGTGTAATTTTAGCAGTTGATCAATTAGCGCACATAAAATACGTACCTTTGCAATTATTCAGTTTGCGTATACCAAACCAATTTACATCACAGGCATTTCTGAATTAGCTTTACATCTCTCCTGATTTAAACAATTGGTCGATATGTATGAAAAAAAGCAGAGCCTTCCAGACTAGAAAACCAGCTTACATAGATATCTGCTACATTAATGTCTTGATGCGCATTACTGCTTACAGCAAAATCAGAAGCAAAACACTTGAATAGTATTTTTCAAGTTGGACTAGGCTGATAAATCAGCCCTTCACCCGTGATGATATATCAGTACCAACACAGATTTATGGGGTTGATCTATCGGACTAGTTGGCGACGTTCAATTTCAAACAAGTTGTTGTCCGTAATTATACTATAATTAAGATCTCCCAGAAACGGTGTAATGCACAAAGACACAAAAGTAGCTATTACTTATCTCGGCTGGTCTTCTTCTTGTTGTTTAACGTTATTTCGCAGCGCAAAATACCTGGCGGTTATAGTCTGCCTATAAATTCCCGTTTGTTTGTACCCCCTATCGATTTCAATAACGAAAACGTTTAATGTGATAAAAAGTACAAAAAACAAAGTCCATTGAATCAATGATTTATAATTTCTCAAATGACTGTGGCCAGAATGGCACTAATACGGCATTCCCTGCACCTTTCATGCTTAACGGACTTTCCATACTAACACGGCGCCATATTGCGTACACTATGGGCTAGTAGCCAAGGGTTTTCATGCGGCCCGCCAAGGGTTTTCATGCAGCCTAGGAACAAGTCATCATTCGCACTGACTCTGTTTATGTTACTCTGTTTATCAAATAAATGTGCTTCCGTTGAAGTTTAAGTTTTCAAATATTAACAACATATTAACAACTGAAAATTAATTATGATGTTATTTAGAAAAACCTTTTGTTTCTGCTATTTTAAATATTAATTATTTTACTTAATGAACTATGCGGCCCGCGACAAGGTGTAAATTTGTGTATGCGGCACTTGCACTGGAAAGTTTGCCCACCTCTGGGCTAGTTTATTTCTATCAGATAACATAATGACGTAGTTCATCCTATTCGGTAACTGACGGATAATTCCGTAAATTACCATAACGTTGAGAGTTTGGAATCATATCCGTTTGCTCGCATGAGCATAGAAATTAATCCACTTGTTTAATCCACGTGAAAGGCAAATTTGTTTTTGTCATTCTTTTCCTTTGCTTGATTCGACGTTGTAAATATCGGAAGCAGACGACTTATATTATTAGACTTATTAGAGATAAGCTTGACACCACAGTTTCAATTGACTCGTCGTCACCATACAGTTGGGATACAGAATTTGAGCGGCAACCATTAGCAGCATTTGAACCTGTCTCTATGGATTTCGTACGTACAATCCTGATGAAGAGTGCACCAAAGTCATGTGAACTTGATCCAATTCCAACGTCACTGCTGCTTGAGTACTTAGATCCAGTATTGCCTTCACTAACTGGTGTTATGTTATTAATACCTCTCTCTCATCAGGGGAATTCCCATCATTTTTCAAAACTGCGATTGTAAAGCCTCTGCTGAAGAAACCAACACTAGACCATAACGATTTAAAGAACTACCGCCCAGTTTCTAATGTCCCATTCATATCAAAAATCTTAGAAAATGTTGTTCTATCCCAGCTTGTATCTCATCTGAATTCAAAGTCTTTTTAGCAATGTACAATCTGCATATTGCCCTAGCCACAGTACTGAAACTACTCTTCTAAAGTAGTTAATGACATTCTCTCTGCGTTGGATAGCGGAAAGATTACAGTCCTCACCCTCTTTGATTTGTCTGCAGCATTTGACACAATAGACCATGATATATTACTTCACCGTCTCCAGCATGTATTTGGCATTTATGATACAGCCTTACTGTGGTTCAAGTCCTACTTGGTCAGCAGGACAAAAAGTGTATCTGCAAATAGAATACACCCCAGCCCAGTTGATCTATGTTGGGGTGTTCCACAGGGGTCTGTTCTTGGATATGTTATCTTCATTGTATACACTCAGTCGCTCTCAAGTGTCATAGATCATCATCCAGTGTCTCACCAACTGTACGCTGATGACACCCAAATATACAAATCTAGCCACCCAAATGAAGTTGATGCTACCGTCCAAGGTGTAGAGAGGCGCATTTCTGATGTGAAATCATGGATGACATGTAACAAGCTGCAGATGAATGATGATAAAACTGAGGCCATTCTGATCACAATACAAAGACTTTCTCATTCACATCCTTTACCTCAAACAATAAATATCAGCAACACCAACATTAAATTCACACAATCAGTACAAAATCTAAGTGTTACTCTGGACAGTACTCTCACATTGCACCAACATGTCATGAACATATGCAAGGCTGCATATCTTGAGCTGAAACGCATCAGCTCCAGTCGCAAATATCTTTCAGTTGATGCCACTAAAACACTTGTGTGTTCATTAGTACTTTCAAAACTGGACTATTGTAACTCAATTCTGTCTGGTTCATCTCAATATCTGCTCCAGAAACTTCAAAAAGTTCAAAACACAGCTGCTCGGATCATACTTAGAGTACCAAGATCAGAGCACACCTCCCCGCTGCTCTGTACCCTACACTAGCTATCCATTCGATCCAGAATCAAACACAAAATTTGTTCTCTGTGCTACGTTTCACTGTCGGACTCCAGTCCAACATACCTATCCGACCTCACCAATGTGTAGACACCAGCAAGATACTTAACGCTCCTCTTCTGAAAATCGTATACTCATTATTCCCACTATGAAAACAAAGTCATATTGACAGCGTTCTTTTGCATACCAGGGCCCAGCAACGTGGAGTGAATTGCCCACTGAACTTAGACACAAAGATACAGTGATCCCATTCAAGACTGCTCTCAAAACTCACTTATTTCGGCTGCAAGAACAAACTTAAAGACCTAATAATATTTCCTACCTGAAATATTCTCAGCATGTTTTTTTTTTAATATTTTCTAATTTCATGGTGTTTGTTTTTGTAATCATATCATTATACGTTTTTTTATCTTATAGGTGTTGTATAATGTTGTAAAGCGCTTAGAGCTTCTAAAGATTAGGCTCTATACAAAGTCCTCATTATTATTATTATTATTATTATTTGCATCTGTAATCGTGCACTCTCCCCTCTGCTGAAAATGGACTTGTCCAGGAACTGGAAATGGATCTCGAGCATGTCCGTCTATTATATTGAAAACTGTCGTTAAGCATGAAACGCGCAGTTGACCACGGGTTAGGGCCTCTCTACTAAAGTCAGGTTCGAAATTATAAATCAGTGAATGAACTGACTAAGTTCCTGGCACTTTTTTTTAATCACATTAATGATTTCCATTATTGAAATTGGTAGGAGGGTTCAAACAAACGGGGAAGTATAGTCAGACTATAGTGTAACTGGTGGAGAAAAAACCCCGACTAGACACCACCAACCTAGGGTAAAGCTACTGGCAGATTTCTTACATACCCATATCTCATCGACTTTGATTTCTTCTACTGGGTTACTCATAAAGCCTTTACACAAAAACTAGATGTATTCCTCTTGCTCGCGACGTAGGATAGTGGGAGCGGTATAAAAACATTTCCTACAAAATCGTCTCAGATTATTCTAAAGATGGTCATATATCTTAATGAATCTGGAAAATAATATTCCACTGTATTTCTTTAACTATATATTAGATTCAAATAAAATGACACAGAGGTAGCGCAGCACATCTGCGGTGCTGGGTTCAATCCCTGACACTTTAAAGAGATGCAGTTTTTGTTCAGACCCACCCCCACCTCTTTAACTAAGCCGAGGCGTTTATTTGCCTAAATATTTTGTGCAACGTATTTATGTACTTTTGCAATTTTACCTTGGTACCATGTAGTAAAATGGTACTACATACATGAATATTTAGCTAAGTTAAATAACTTTAACATTGAGATACGACATTGTGATCACAGTGACTAGCTCTTGCTAATGCAGGCTCGATAAAAAGTAAATACAATTTCTTTATATATATAATCAACCAGTTGAATTATTTGATCGACGATGTCCTATATATATGATTACAACACAACTGACATCAGAATATTTAATTACATACAAACTTCAGTGTATCACTCAACATGATAATAATCAAATAGCATCATCCTAACTGGTAATACTTTTTCTCCATTGGTTGCAAACAACTCTCATATATATTCAGTCCTCTGTTACATTATTGATCCTGATAAAAGAAAATCGAATGCCTTATTGTGTCTTAGGTAAAACCTATATAAAACACACACACAAAAAAAAAACAAAGGAAGATAACATTTGTAGTTTCAGTTGTGAAGAGCATTCAACTTCATGGTTAATTTTTAAAATGCAATCAACACTCACTTATGCTCCGTAGTGTAGGCAAACACTTTTTTGAAAGCTTGTGGAATTAAACCGGGACCTTTCGCGTCCCCGATCATTGTGTAGGTCTTGCCAGCGCCTGCCTGACCGAACGAGAATATGCACGTGTTGTAACCTTCCACTGCCAGTGTCACATAATCCTGCAAATAAAGACTGACAAGGTAATAAAGGAAGTTCAGAGGATTCATTGATTTTAACGGCACATCAGTTATACAAGACTATTTGGTATCGAGCGATGGGAGTAAAAAGAAAGCTTTGCTCAATGCAACAAAGGTTGGTCTGATTAAGTTTCGATTTCGCAACACATTAATTAAAAGAGTCCGGCGCGCAAAACTACTAAGCCGTCACAGGTAGCAGCATGAAAGAGCCAACGTAGTCTGCTGGTTCGGCACGGTGGTCTCGGGATCCTAAGTTAGTGATTTTGAATTTTGAAGTTGCATTGCTAATTGGAAGATTACAGATTCGAATCATTGTTGATTAGAAGGTCGTCGGTTCGAATTCCACTCTAGTCATTGTTGTTCAGAAAGAAATTTGTTCGAATTATAGCATGGTCGGTACTACTAGAACTATCGTCGATTAGAATTCCAACGTGGTAATTGCTGATCGGCAGGCTGCAAGTTCTAACTCCAGTGTGGTCATTGTTGATTGAAGGTCGCGGGTTCGAATTCCAGTGTGGTTCATTTCTAATTGGAAGGCCATGTGTTCCAATTCCAAAAGAGTCATTTCTGGAAGGAAGACCATTAGTTCAAGTTCCAACGTGGTAATTGCCGGAAAGGTTGTGGATTCAGATCCTACTAGACCGTGTAACGGAAGGTATATAAAATATTGACTAATTTGGGCACGTAACAAAACATACATTAATACACACTAATTCACAAGTTTTAATTATGGTGTTGAAAATGTCGAAGAGAGAGAAAGAGTTGTTGTTGTTGTTGTTGTGGGGTTTAACGCCATTTTTCAGCACACGATAGGCTATACATGGCGGCCAGTATTAATGGTGGAGGAAGAACCCGGGAAAACCCCGGAAAGAACCACCAACCCACGAGAAGCTACTGGCAAGCTTTCTCACATACCCACATTGGCTGAATCCGAGACTCGAACCCACGCAGACAGAGGTGAGATGGCAGTGATCCGTAACGGAGAGCGCTTTAGACCACTCGGCCACTCGGGGCCCCGAGAGAGAGAGAGAGGGAGAGAGAGAGAGAGAACAATACCTAATAGATCATGTTTTGTTATTATCATTATATAACCATTGTTTTTCGTGTCTACTGCTTTGTAAACATACTTGAAATTCATCGAATACTTCGTTTTGAGAAGCGTTCTGTGGGAAAACACAGTAATACTGGAAGTCTCGAACACCACGGTCCGTTTCTAAGGTGATACTAAATCTATCCACCGTCTTTACGACTACTCTGTTGCCCTGCAAAAATAAAAGCAAATTAAATCCGTGATACCTACTCAGATACATACATATATACATAAGTTAACATTAAGTATTTCCAATAACACCTACAATCACACCAATTATCAGTACGCAATGCGCGCATAAATGCTTCCAAATAAACACGACTGAGTGAGTGAGCACAATTCCCACTCATCCCATCAAGTGATACAGATTATTATTTCTAAGACATGAGAGTGTGTTGGGTCCATTCCCACTCATGTCAGCCCTCATTCAGGCCGTTAGGGACCTAAATGGACCCACCGCCTGAGGCTAAATTAACAGTGCTCATTGGGCACATAAATGCCAGGGGATGAGGCACGGATTCCTTCCCCCGGGAACAATTAACAGGCCGCAGTGCGGTCATAAATCCGAGGTACATGCACTTAACGTGCGAACACCTCGTTAATTCAATAATAGATAGACCTACAATCTCATTGATATCAACATTGGGGAAGTATACATAAACAAGCAGTCCACGGACGATTTTTTATTGTTGTTGTTGTTATTGTTGCTTCATTTCAGTTTCCCTAGTATTCTATGCTTTTAAAAGGTAGAATATAATTTAATAATAATACTGCTGCTGATAATAATAATAATAATAATAATGTTGATGATAAATAATGTCGATGACGATGATGATAATGGCGAATAACAATAAGAAATGTACATGTTTGCCAAGTCCTGTGTGTCGATTGTTAGGAAGGTATTCAGTGGGATGATTGAAGTCATACGGACAACGTTCTTTTGCTTACCAAGGCCCACCTACGTGCAATGAATTGCCCGTCGACACAAGGACACTGTAATCTCATTAAAGAGTGATCTTAAAACTCACCTATTTCGACTACAAGAACAGACTTAAAGACTTAATAATGATTATTTAATTATTGTCAGCATGTTTTTGTTGTGTAATTTCATGTTGTTGTTTTTTTTTGTTTGTAATCTTGTCGTTGTATATGTTCTTATGTGTTAGCTAATATTGTAAAACTCTTAGGCGCTGTACTAAATCCATATTATTATTATTATTATTATTATTGCAAACACGATAATATAAAAATGTATAGATAGAACCGACCAACTTCAGGTAGAAGGATGCTGATGAAAGTAAAGAGGGATAAAATAAGTATGCAAGGCGGGAAAA
This sequence comes from Sinohyriopsis cumingii, assembly GCA_028554795.2. NCBI lineage: Eukaryota > Metazoa > Mollusca > Bivalvia > Unionida > Unionidae > Sinohyriopsis > Sinohyriopsis cumingii. Next base: position 107,554,008 of record CM068827.1, read on the forward strand.
AGGACGTGGTTAGAGTACAACTCAATTAAGTATCAGAAGGCTAGTTAAAACAACATCCCACTGTGGATCATGTAATATCTAGATCCGGTTGACAAAAGAAACACAACAAAAATATATTGTAATGGTGTCTTCCATGATGCAATTCATGTTTCAAAGTAAAGTGCAGTAAATGTCACGATCAGCTGTGGTATCTGCCCAAAAGATCAGCTGTCGTCATTGCTTCACGGTCGCGCTAACCAAAGAATAAAACAACCGTGGATGGTAAAGCCTGTAAACATCTAAGAATTCTTGAAGTAGACTGCGAGAAAGACGACGAGATTATGGGTAAGATCAGGAGAGAGCATATACAAGATACTGATGAAAAGTTAAAACCTAGACATTCTTAACTATTAGTGCACAGGCAGCAACAGACCAAACGAGTACGTGGACGAAACAACTAGAAAGTTATTGTCAATGTATGTTACATTTCAATCAAAGATTGCTTTAAAAAGATTTACTTTTCCAGGCATGTTGGAGTAAACGGCTTGATGGGCGTGGATGACTGCTTTGAGACAGAAAAAAATGATCCTGGGAAACTAAATTAGGGAGAGAGATGAAGAATTTAAGAAGGTCTTCTTAAAGAAGAGGAAGGAAGGCATGAGTGCCAGAAGAAAATGTTTAAGAGGGAGAGGAACAGTGGGTTTGCAGTTTATATGAGAAGAGGAAGAACGAGTCGGTAAGAGAACTTCTGGAAATGGCTTCAACTCGATGAGTGAATAAAAATAGATGAGTTAATGATGGAGCCTCAACATCAAGATCATGCACTCATGTTAAACAACAACAATATAAAAAAAAAATCACAGTCAAAATCAATAGTACAAAAGCTTGAATATCTTGTTTAAAGAAATATGCAAAAGTAAAGACGAGTTCAAGGGCCTGACCAGCGAGAGCAACAAGCTAGGCAAACGTATATAGAATAAATCAGCGTTACAAATTAAGTATAGCAATGCACTGTTCGATGCCACTTAAATATGAAATGAATTGCAAAGACGTTTAGTACATTCATAAAGCAGGGAAAGTCGCTGAGAACGGAAAGTAAAAAATCATGTGTGAGACTTCAACATCGTGACCAATAACATCATAGATCATAGTACTGTTAGATCAGGAGATGAACGTGACGTATATCATAGATATGTTGGTATCCAAAGACTGTAGCGTCTAAGCGGGAAAATAGAGAAAGTAACAAAGTACAATGACCTGACGAGATAACGTGGAAAGGTATGCAAAATACATAGACCGTAGGGGTGCAAGACAAAGCTCTAAAAAAACAAGACATCGAAACATTGTTTTACCTACTAAGCGAAGTCCATGAGATATATGGGACACAAACATTCCCCACACCGTTTTTAAACAATCGGCCTAATGGCATCAAATGGTCTGCACAATAATAATAGTAATGATAATACCAAATCTGTTTCAAATTTAGTCAGCGGACGAGGTCGACAATACACCCGAATCTTTCCTTGTAGTTCCTCTGTCTGGTTGAAATACTTTTGCCTCAGTTCCTGCAAAATATTCAAGATTTATTTCACTTCAGATCTGATAAAACATTTATATTACGATATGATGCATATACTGATTTGAACTGAATATACTTGTATATTTTCCTTTATAGTCTCATTTATGTCTTTCTCTCTGTCTTTCCCACGAATCCATCCGATTAGATGACAAGGATTCATGCGTACACATCCTTAAATTTGCTCTTTGGATCTTCGCCGTGAGCAAATGCAAGGAAATAATTTAAAACAACATAAAAGTGTAAAGCAACCAGGAAAGACAACAAGGAGAGCAGTCAAAAATATATATACCTTGAGTTGACGAAATAGATATATATAAAATTGCTTACTTTTGTTTCGGTGAATATAAAGTTGTATGAACTAGTAAACTTTCTATTGACCGACTCGAAGCAGAGGTCAATATAGTAGGTTTACTGATTCATACAACTTCATATTTACCGAAACAAAAGTCTATTATTGTTTATTGTATAATTTATTGCACAATTTGTCAATTGAACTTATTTGGTACGGATATATGACCTTTAATCTCTATGACGCAAAAAATAAAAAAAATAAAAAAAAAAAAATGCCATCGTGGCTTAGAATATGATAGGATTAAATAAAAATCAATGGGTATTTATCGTAGTGTACATTTTACGCGATTACTAAGAAAGAATTTTGTTACTTCTTGAGTCATTTTGTAAAATGTATACTTAAAAACCCTCAGCTGTGATCATTTAATCCTTATAATTCCAATTTTCATAATTTTTGTCGTCAAATCAGCGGATTCCATCAAGAAAAACATTTGATTTGGGGTTGTATATAGTTCCATCACCCTTCACATGAATGCCACCATATATATGTATGTATGTATATATGTATGTATGTATGTATGTATGTATGTATGTATGTATGTATGTATGTATGTGTGTGTGTGTGTGTGTGTGTGTGTGTGTATATGCATGCATGTATGTATGTATGTATAGTATAGTATAGTATAGTATGTACGCTGTATGAATGATATACCACGAGATGTACACATTTTTCATTAAAAGGAAACGATGCTTCCCGAGTTTCCTTTTAATAAAAAATTTATACAACGAGTGGTATATCATTGATATAGGGTACATACTCTACATATATTTTATTTATATCAGATACAAATACATATATTTGCCCTTTGAATGGAGTGAAAATGTACAAAAGGCAGCTGTGCATTGATCGACTGAATGAACTCCTCACATCACCCGAGTGTGTCCACTACAAAATGTAGTTCTATGCCTTTTGTGGCTATTCACAATCACCTTTGCATATTGCTAAGTTGATTGTTTTCTTTTTTAGTTTCTATTTTTCTTGACATTGTTTAAATCAATATAATTTATGATCTAAACATGAAAGATGGTTTTAATGATGAAAGTAGAACACTGCAAACACTTGGTTAGCTACGCCATTCGCATGAACGCTTAGCCATCACGTACCGGCGCATGGAAATTAATGTGGAATAGACACTAAGCGAAATGACGAACCAAGAAAAGGTAATAAAAATATTTTAATATATTTACAGTTGATCTAAGTCATTATTCTGAATTAGTAACAGTACCACTGACCATACCTCTCCCCCCCCCATCGATTTTAATTTAAAACTCTCTCTCTCTCTCTCTCTCTCTCTCTCTCTCTCTCTCTCTCTCATTCTTTGGTTGGTTTAACTTAACTTTTATCAACATTCATATGTCCAGAGACATCATGAAAGACAAACGAAAATCCTCTACGCCCGTCATTTATTTCATAGATTTTTTCCGGTATCTTGCTACGATGGTCCCGAGAGAGAGAGAGAGAGAGAGAGAGAGAGAGAGAGAGGGAGGGGCAGGGCAGGCTTTTGGACATTTTCATATTAAATTAATAATAATCGATTTTTAGAACATTATAATATGTTTAAGAAATAACAACAATAACAAAACATTAAATACATCACAGTATATGTACCACGTAACCGAGAAATTTACCGTATAAAGTCGACATGATTTGTATCTTTGTATCGTTGATAAACACTGTTGATAAATCCCAAGGAAAGTACACACATATCATTACGACGAACCATATTCTTGTAGGTTACCTGGTGTAATTTCTGTTTCAAGGTTTTAATCCAGTCCAAATTCATTTTCTCTCTCACTCCACATTTCTGCGTATTTGTCCGTTATGCATGCGAGGGGAGAGGGAACAGAATGCAGAAAGGATTGCGAAGTAAATGTGTAGTATATTAAATTCATTTAGAAAACGGGGATTATTAATACTTGTTATCGTTATTTTCATACGTGACTAATGATTAATGTGATTAATGTGTGGAAATTCATCACTGATCTAGAGCCAATCATCTAGAGTCAACTGCAGACGGTCGCGAGAATGTTTATATATGCGTATTATTACGCCATAGGCGGATCAGTTTGATATACCAATAGTGTGTGTGTGTGTGTGTGATTTGGATTTTTAACGTAGCTTTAAAAAAATTTCAGCCATATCGTTACGATGTCTGCAGTGTGACAGTTTATAGGATGTCTAGCACTGGGGCATCATGCCGCAGACATGTAGTATGATGTCCCACCCAGTCACATTATCCTGACACCAGGCCGACCAGTCCTAACACTAACATCTTAATGCTGAGCGCAAAGCGAGGTAGCTGTTAGTACCATTTTTGTAAGTCTTTGGCATGACTGGGCCGGGGATCGAACCCACGAACTCCCGCATCCGAGGCGGACGCTCTAACCACTAGGCCACCGAAGCGGTCGATATACCAATAGTATTGCTATATCAAATTTGCTTTATACCAACGCTTTAAAAGCTATGTATATATATATATATATATATATATATATATATATATATATATATATATATATATATATATATATATATATATATATATATATATATATATATATTTTATAACCTTCTCTGTATTATAATTCTTCTGAAGCGTTCTGTTTTCATCCGTTAATTTTCGTTTCTCCCTCTCAAGGGCACTGATTTGTACACTTGCTTGTCCCTCTCCTTCTTTGGCCGCAGTCTTTATACTTTTTAAGTGTTCTTCCGCTTTATTCAGCGCAAGGTGTTTATCCTCGAATTCCTACAATTAAAATAATTCATCAATAGGAAATAAGTAAATTACAAATATGTTTTGATCTTTGTAAAGAACAAAGAGCTGATATCTAAGTTCCCTGCTCCAAGTAAAGCATATATAATTTTTAATCAGGAAATTTCAATATGAGAGAGAGAGAGAGAGAGAGAGAGTAAGAGAGAGTAAGAGAGAGAGAGAGAGGTAACCATTTAAGATTGTTGAGGTCAAGTCGAATAACGGTAGCTCGATATTCGATTTACGTAGTAGATTTGACATTTTCTTGGTGATATGTTTGAGTTTTTGTATACTGAGCATTCATATTCATGGTAATATTCGGTAACATGTATAACAAAAGCTCAAAACAGAAGCATCAATGGATTAAATATCATAAAATGTTTTTCCTAATTGATCTGAAATGTATATTTCGGACAATGTTTGCGCTAAAAATTGTAAAAGCCATATCAAATTATTATTATATAGGATGAAAACCATATTAATTTAATTTCTACATATTGATTTTGTTATCTTTCTTGAAAATTTACTAATTTTCTCTTACTATCATTCACTTATGTTTCCTTTTTTAATTATGTCTATTTGTCTGTATTTAAAATTAGTTTCGTCGTCAAAGAGAAGAGAACCTTTCGAAATTAATGACTTTTCTAAGAGTTTTGTCCCTTGTTTTTCACTTTGGCGAGTCACAATTATTTTCCAACGTGTTTTTTTTTTATATAAAAAAAATCAATTTAATTTTGTTATTGCCAAACTATTTTGATCTAATGAGCATGTGCAATAAATCTTTAGTCCTGGTAGCATAAAAGACCACTTAACGAAATAAATTAATAAGCAAATGATATGTTTAGAATTTAAAATCACTCTAAAGTTAGGTATAAAAATCACCAAATGCCTTTGACATCATCTTGAGTGAAAATGGTCTTTGTACATCCATGTATGAATGAACGGTATATGATAACCAAAGAACACAATTTTAAATTATAATACCTTCTGTAATTTCCTAAGCTCATCTTTTGTCTGTCTCAAACCCTCCATTCCAACTGGTATTGGGATGACTTTCAGCTTTTTCCCTGGCTTGTTTTCACTTTGTGCAGCTTCAAGCTCTTTCACTTTCTCTCGCTCTGCCATTAGCAGTTTAATAAGCTCTTTCTTGTCCAATTTTTCTAGGTCTTTTGTTTGCTGGGCCTAGGTATAGAATCGTAAAGTATGTGTATGTCTTCTGTTCCTAGGATGAGTAGAATTAATTAGTAAATGGAACAGTTCCATGTGTATGCCCTGCCACAAAAATATTAGGGACCTACATGCCCATACATTTATCAGTTAAGGTTTCAATTAGGACATTTCAGGCAATGTGGTTGAGCGTCCTTGTTCCATTAACACAGCTATTGTTTAATGGACATACTCGATTGTCTCCACCCTTCCCAGGATATGGCATTAGTCTATCGCAGGTCTCTGGGATTTATCAACACATGCATTTGTTTGGATTTGGTATGTAATAAGACTGCAGTAGATGCATGATATGCGACAGCCGTTCCGAATGCGCGTTTTATTTTTTGATTGTTGATGTTACTGTTTTATGGATATTATGCATCTTTATAGTGACATCGATTCATAAAACATTCTTAGAATAATCTTTCATGTTTACTTCAGACATACAATATACATACAATATTTCTAAGTCGATCCATCCCACACCACGTTGTTTTTTTTTCTTCTTCTCTTTCAGAGTATTTATCTTCATTACACATAAACACAGCTTCACCTGCTGTTGCTTATTTGTTTTTCTTTTTAGCAGAACATCAACACATATTAAAGGTTATATCATGCGGAGGTTCCTGAGTAGGTTGCCTTACCTAGAGACACACATCCATGGCTTGCCCAACAAGGCCTGGGCAGGATTCAAACATGCACCTTTCTGGACGCGAATCTGTTGGATATATCTATTTACATCTGTGCATACTAATATAGTATAATCTAATATGAAATCATTAATCAATTTCTCCACAAAGATGCATTTTGATCCTCTTTATCCACGGAGATATTTCGAGTCTTTTACTGTATTAGAGTCTAATAGTTTCCGATATTGTCGTATCTATCAAAAGTGTATGAATGTATTTCTTTAACAAAACAGAACAAAACAATTGTTAAAAGATGATCCTGCGGCGATGAGGGCATACATTTTAAACCTATTGATTATTACTGTTGCACATTCATGGAATATGTACCTGTTTTCAGCTCTCTAAAAACTGGTAGGTAAAACATTATAAACCAAACTTGCGCTCTAAAAAATATATCGATATATTCTAGGTCGCAATCCAAATCATGGTCGCAAAGACGCTCTGAATGAGTGCCATGCCTTTTTTGAGGGTGGAAAAACTTAACAAAATGTAGAAACGGGAGGCTCAGAAAAAAATATTTGTTAGGGTCGCGGCCAGAATAGGTTGGGAACCACTGGCTTATTCATTTTACATATTTATTTTTATGGCTATTTCCCAGAATCACAATTTTCCAGTGGTACAGAGTCAATAGACAAAACGAAAATAAGCACTAAATGGGACAGTGAAAACTCTAAAATTTGAACACTCACCTCTAATTCATTCTTGCCAGAAGGTTTATTTACAAGGGGTTTTGTTTCTGACGTGGTCTTTGGCTTTACCACAAGTATGTTTCCTCCGTTAGCCGCATTTTCTTCTCCGGGCTTGCCCGATTTTTCTGCTGGCTTGCTACCTGTCATGGCACCAAGTGAGCTTATATTGTTGGCACTGACTGTTTTTCTCAAGCCATTAGATCCAGTGCCATTCTGAAGATTTTGCACGTTGCTTGTGCTTGTGGATTTTTTGATCGTTCCTTTGATACCCGACGAAGAATGTGTGCTATCAGTGTTTGATGTAACAGCCGCCTTTTTAGTCGTGTTTTCGCCACTTTTACCGTTTGTGGTTTTCAGACTTGCTTTCCTCGCTGCATCATTAAGCTTACCATTACTGGGCGATTCAGTTAATTTGGGGTTCCCTTTATTCGCTCTTTGTTCATTGGTAGATGCCTTAACTGGTACTTTTACAGGAACTTTCACAGGACCTTTACCAGGCTCGGGGTCCTTAATGTTCCCATTTACGGCCTTGCCACCCTTTCCAGGTGTCGTTGATGGAGTTTCCTTGTTGTTCGACTGTTTTTTATTGGCAGCCTGTTGGTCTTTTGCCCCGCCTACACTGCCATTCATTTTCAGAGACCCATTTACCGACGCCTGTTGTGAGCTGGGTTTCTGTGGTGCCTTTCTGGCTATGCCGTCGTTGCTCCTTTGCATTTCTTTTGCAGCCGGATTCCCAGTATCGCTGCTTCGTTTGGACCCTTTTCCATTCCCAGTTGGTGTTCCATTTTCTTTTTCTTTTGCGTCTTTGAGTTTCGCTTTTTCTGCGTCTTTATCTTTCATTTTGGTACTTATCATATTTAAAGGCCGACTCTTGGATGTTGTTTACATTGCCTGATATAAAAATACATGATTTTAACATTTTAGATACGATCGTTGTTGTCATTAATAATTCTGCATTATTATTACTTGTAAAATATTTGTGAAAAATACTTTTTGTCATTGATTTTGATAATTAATGTGATATGCTATTGTTGATGGCAAGTCAGTATCATACATAAAACGCATAAATTATTTGCTCTTAAAGAATTTGTAAAAAAGTAAATGAAATACACAAAACTCGTAATTATCTATCTTTTATTGTGGTTTTCCTAAATTATTTTGTTTCGGTGGTACATTGCAAGTGAGATAATTGAATACAAACTGAAATTTGCCATCTTCAGACTACACTGGACAACAAATTTTTACAAAAGTCATGTTACTGAAATAAAATTAGTGAATTCTTATCAATTTTTATGTGCTGAACACGAATATGACAGTCAAATTGCAAAATTGGCTCTAGTTTTTTTGTAATCTGCAAGAAATTAATGTTTACATAACGAAATGCATTCCAATAGTAAAAGGTCAACTGTAATAGCCTACCTATAAAAAATCAAGTCATTGACTACATCTTAGATTTCTTCGCCTGTCTCTTGTACAGCTGTTCGGGAGCATCTCTGAGGAGTGTCCAGCAGTAGTCAGCCAGCATTGTAGTGGACCATTTTCCCTGGTATCTTTGTTCCATTGTTGCGATATCTTGATGAAAACGTTCGCCGTGTTCATCACTAACAATACCACAGTTGCTAGGAAAGAAATCCAAATGGGAATGAAGGAAGTGAATCTTTAGAGACATATTGCAGCCAAGTTTCTTATACTTCATCAACATGTCTTCTACTAGTTCCTTATAGTTTTCTGCCCTAACATTTCCGAGGAAGTTTGTAGAAACTAGGCGAAAAGCATTCCATGCTTGTTTCGCGTCACCTTCCAGCAAGTTGTTGAACCGGTCATCTTTGAAAAGCTCTCGAATCTGAGGACCCACAAAAACTCCCTCTTTAATCTTTGCTTCGCTGAGTCGAGGGAATTTTTCATGCAGGTATCGGAATGCTGGCAAAGTCCGGTCAATGGCTTTCACGAAGTTCTTCATCAAACCTAGTTTGATGTGAAGGGGTGGTAGCAAGATTTTCTGAGCCTCAACCAGAGCTGGGTGTTGGATATTCTTCTCTCCAATGGCTACATTCTGCCTGTGAGTCCATTCCTTCCTCATGTAGTGCATTTCCCTTGCTCGGCTATCCCACTCGCATAAGAAACACATGTATTTTGTATATCCTTGCTGCAGTCCCATTAAAAGGGCAACTACCTTCAAATCACCACAGAGGTGCCAGCTGTACTTGTTATACTCAATGGAATTCAGTAGCTGCCTTAAGTTATCGTATGTCTCTTTCATGTGGACAGCATACGCTACTGGAATAGATGGAAGAATGTTTCCATTGTGCAAAAGCACAGCCTTGAGACTCAGTTTCGAAGAGTCCACAAATAGTCTCCATTCTTGTGGGTCATGAGTGATTTTTAAAGCATTCATGAGGCCCTCAATATCGGAACAGAATATCAGATTACTTTCCTTTCTGAAGAAAGGCTCCAATTGCTGGTGGCGCTTTCGATATGCAGTAATTGTGACATCTTCTTCTAGAAGATTCCATTGTTGGAGTCTTGATCCTAGCAATTCTGCCTTGTTCTTTGATAAGTCCAAATCACGAATCAGGTCATTTAGTTCTTCCTGTGTTATTCTGTGTGGGGTTGATGATGCACCACAGTGAAAATCTGGATCACTGCATGCTGATGGACCAGGAGAAGAACAGGTCGACTCACCTTTGTCTTCGTCAGATGAATCAAGAGAATATTCTGCTGGAGGTTCTGGAATAGGAAGTCCCTCACCATGTGGAACTGGTCTCAATGCAGACGGAATGTTTGGGTAGACTATTCTCGACTTCTTTTGCTTCGTTATTCTGCCGGAAAGAGGAGGAACCAAGCAGAAGTAACAGTCATTTAGGTGGTTGCTTGGCTCTCTCCACACCATTGGGACTGCAAACGGCATTGATGACCTTTTGCAATTCAACCACTGTGAAAGCTGTGTTGTACATGTAGCACAGCATATATGCGGAGCCCAAGGCTTGTCTTGGTCACCAACCTTGCATCCGAAGTAAAGATGATATGCCTTCTTCACTTGAGAATTGATACTTTTCTTCTGGTTGGCAAATGTCACTTCCCCACAAATATAGCAAAAATTGTCCGCGGTATTAACACACTTTCGAGGCATTACTGTTCTTTATTGTACGTAAATGGATAAAATAATAAGTTTTATGTAACAGTAGCTTGAACTGTCTCGCACAACGTCTAAAATATTTTAAATGCTGAACCTATCTGATTGGGCTTTATATAGTACACTGCTTACGTCAGCTTCAGCAGCCGCCTGGCATTAGTATAATAGGCCTACACATGTATAGTACACTGCTGACGTCAACTTACTTCAGCAGCCGCATGGCATTAGTATTGCATTGCATCAGAAAATGATGCAATCAACTGTGGATGATGTGAGCATGATGGTATTATGCAATGTTACATCATTATTCCGGATGTTGCTGCAGTCCTACTGGAGAAATTTACACAGTGAAACATAGAAAATGAGGTATATGAATATCTTCAAAACGAGAGCCAATACAAATTTTTCACGGTTATATTCGTGTTCGGCACACCAAAATACTACAGATTAGGGCCTTTTCAAGTCAGTAATGATTTCACTGTTGACCAGTGCTATCTATAGCACACTGTATAAAATTGATGAGAAGAAAGCAACGGTCGAAATGTCCCGCAGGAGTTGTGCAATCCTTCACTATGCGCTTAAACATTTTTTCCACATATTTATCACATTTATTAAACTAATCATTACGTAACGTGGCTCAACTCAAACGTCACATTCTGAATTAACAAACACCAACATCACAGAGTAACGCAAACACCTGGTGATTATGTGATAAATAGAAAACAAAAATTGTTTTAATTAGTTCTTAGCATTACCAATATTCGTGTTTTCCATCACCTTTGGAAAACAAACAAAACAAAACGAACCACGAAATCGTGTTACAGTTTTAAAAAAAGGGGAAGGGGGAAATTACGTTTAGATTTAATTTCTCATCCACATGCAAATTTTCTGAACACAAAAAAGGTAAAATCTTCGAGATGATGATAACGAGAAATATTGTAGTCATGTATATAAGACCTATATCTTTAATTCCTCTATCCATGGGCCTTGACCTCTGTAAAAAGGAGAATAATCTACATGCTGATAGTAGAACTATATCTTTAAACTTGTCTGGATTTTTGTTTCTGTTCTTAAATAGTGCTGAGAACTGTTAAGTATGCGGTGAAAATTTTATTCAAAATGGAGAAGAAAGTTTTAAGTGTGTGAGAGAGAGAGAGAGAGAGAGAGAGAGAGAGAGATTTGGATTTTTAACGTAGCTTTAACACTTTTTCAGTCATATCGCCACGATGTCTGCAGTATGGCAGTTTATAGTGATGTCTAGCACTGGGGCATCATGCCGCAGACATGTAGCATGATGTCCCACCCAGTTACATTATCCTGATACCAGGCCGACCAGTCCTAACACTAACCTCTTAATGCTGAGCGCCAAGCGAGGCAGCTGTTAGTACCATTTTTGTAAGTCTTTGGTATGACTCGGCCGGGGATCGAACCCACGAACTCCCGCATCCGAGGCGGACGCTCTAACCACAAAGCCACCGGAGCGGTATAAAGTTTGAAGTAAAAACTATATGAAATTTACATGTTATGAAGTAAAAGCAATATATTCTATCCGGTAAATAATCGCAGGGAACTGGCATGCCATCAGAATGTCTTTTTCTAATAGCTGATCTATGAGGCGCCGTAGCGGACAAAAGCTGGTCCAATGAGAAAGTTGCAGATGAAATTTCGATATCGTATGTCGATAAATCAAATATCACGTGCTCGATCAAATTACACGTCCTTGAAGTTCCATTTTCTAGATCGAGACTTTAGATTATTTATGTTTAATAATAATAATACTGTGATGGTTTAAAGTTCTGTTTGCTATGTCGACGTTTTACAGTGTATATTCTGAATTACACAGCGGCGGTTGAAATTTCAGTATATGTCGAGAAGCCGTCATTCACACGATGTATGTAACTGTTTGTGATGAAAGTTCGATTTCATATGGCAAGTAGTTAGATTTCACAGCAACGAGAAGCAGCCTCCTTGTTTAAAATATCGCTGTCCATTCACGAGAGCGACCTTTAGCGAGCTGTGAATGTTAACTTTCAAACTGTACATGCATGAAAGGTAATGGCGCCTGATAACTGAATACACGAATGATGTATCTTAATACTCGATATTATTTTGAATTTTTAAAGTGGACATTGTGTAATGTTACTTTTAACACCAACACATCATTTCACCATATAAAAATGAAAATTCTGACAAGCACAATAAAATATCCAACCAACGCTGTGTGATTCAACAGATACAATCTAACACCTCAACATATGTAATGGAACTTTCAACATAAACTCTTTGAACTAATGCGTAAATTAGGAAATCGCGACGTATGACAGTGAAATTTCAACCACCGCTGTGTAATTCAAAACGATACAGCTTTTGTCTGCTACCGTGCCTCATACTTATCGACAACTGCCACTCTCGGCTGATTGGTGAGTTCGGGCTAAATGTAGGCTGCGATCGTACTCGATAACTCTCCCCTCCCCTCTCACGACTAATTACATCATTGCTATGTCATGGGAGGGGGGAGGTTTGGCGTTCTAATCACAACATTCTCTTACCTGAGTGCCAAGGTGAGTCATACAAAAAATTGTAAAGTGCTTATTTGCAGCGCTACTTATGCTATGAAAATGCGCAATACTTTGTGCATATATTCTCGAACTCAATGGAAATAAATGTAATAACACTGTGCAAATATATACAATAGTATTGCAAAACTTTTGCGAATATTATTGCTTTTACGAATTTTCACAAAAGTATCGGAAATATTCTCAAACGTACTACGAATATTCGCAATATGTCTGCTAATATTTTCTATAGTTTTATGTTCACATATCTTTTGGGTGGAGTTTTAAGTTGGTAGCCGAGTAGATAGGTAGTCATATTAGAATGCATTTATTTATGCATTTCTGTAGCGATTTGTCTGTTGTGTGTGTGTATGTGTGTGTGTGTGTGTGTGCTTATATGTTTATATTGGCGATTAAAGCCAAACTATGCATCTGTTCACACGCGCCGACAACACAGCCCGTGCATTTGTAATGAAATCAATAGACTTAATCCACTGAACTGTAATGAAAAATTAAATTATTCGTATCAAAATAAGGGATTTGAACCCGCGCATTTCAATAGAAAGGGTCATCTGAAATTGATACATACGGTGCATTGTATTCATTAAAACAATACCATGTAATATTATATCAATTCTTTCGGCTCGCAGACCGCCGTTCTGTTATTTTCATGTCAGTTAAATGGCAATGTTCAGGGCGTACCTATCGAATTCGAAAACACGTCATTAGGACATACGTACATTTCATAGCAAACATGGAAGCAGCTGTAGTTTTCATCAACTGTATTAGATGTAGCAAAATTTAGCAGGTAAGAGAAAAGATAAATCACTGTGCCATTTTTGTTCATATGATAAATAATATGGATAGTCAATAGCCTAAAGTTAATAATTTAGCAGGAAGAATCACTACAATTCAACCGTTATGAACTCGGGGTAGTTATCAACATAACTAATAATCTGACAAGTGTTCGAGAGAGTTTAGTTATGTTTGGTTCCATTTTGTTATGCATATATCTGCCCTTTTCAATAAGTCTATGAAGAACGATTTCGCCAATGTGCGTGTGATTACCCTTTAAATGAAAGTATATGCTATTATAAATTTGTCTTTGCCTATGCACTTTCTGTACGAAGACTGGATGTCAGTGCAAATGTGTAGCATATCAACATGATGTCCATCAATATGTATTTGACAATACGGTCTTTACCAGCGCATAACCTATTCCATAATGCAATGAGCGTAGAGGACTCACGGTACTAATTCAGTTCCCACAGTAAACCTATGCAAACACCATGATATTAAAAATTCAATAACTTAAAATTTTTGAGTGCTCATGATCAAACCTATATTTATAAGTATATATGAAACCTGTATGTCAGCTTATGTTTAGAGGAAATTATATGAGCCGCGGCATTTTCTGGACCTGCATGTGTTTGAAACATGCGCTTTCAATTCCACACCAAAGAGTTAGGTGCTAAATTAAGTAATGAGTGTTCCAAACTCAAGACTGTTAAAGGACTGAAATTCCATCAATAAACAATGTCTCTATTTTTTTAACTTACAACTAGGATAAGCTCTCAATAGATTCTTTTTCATGCAACATAATTTACATTATTAACAAATCCTGGTCAGCTAAACCCATATATACTCTATTTTCACCCATTTCCAGGCTGGTTCTTATTTTTCCATACCATTAGTACCGTGTATCCTAGACCCAGATATCTCGTCGCATCATGCATTGGTAGAAAATAAGAGTCTACGGCCTTATTTCTGATTTCAATTAGATGCACAGAGCCAGATCTGCCAGAAGATTATACACCTGTAGATTTAGGTCATCGTGTTGGCATTTGGACATACCCAATCACACACAGTATTGTCTTCTTTTCTTATTCAATTTGCCAATATGGAAAAGAATATTCTTACTGATTTTGTTAAGATTCACACTTATCTTACCCCTCTTCGGGTGATTTGGGTTTCCGCATGTAGACAATCGTTGTAGTCATGTATGGCAGCACAGTGATATAAGTACTTGTTCAAAACGTTGTTTGTTTTTTTTCTTTGAAAAAAATATCAGGGATTGAAACAAGACTAGTAATTAGTTGTACAAAAATTATAAAAATTGGTTGAAAAATGTTCAGGTGTGAAGAGCTGAATTTATGCGTATATGGTTAATTCTTCGTGTATAAGATATTCAGCTGGAAAACCTAACCAAACTGCGTACAGACTCACACCTAGCTGGTTAGAGGTCCGCTGGAATCTCTATTAAGCTAAACAAAGAAGTGTTTCCGGTCGGCCGATCGTCCCTGTTTGTCGTGGCCGACCCAATCACTTCCCTTAGGTAATTTGAAAACATTGCATCAGGAAACACTTATTTTATTGCCTTTTTTGTCAATATCTCTGTAGAATGAAGAATGCCGTCCGCAGAGGTCTAAAAGGCCACATCGACTATCAGGCACAACCAGATTTAGAAGAATACTGGAATGGTTCTAGGTCGAGGTCAATGTAATTATGTGTGCCTGTACGTATGTCTGTCTGTGTGTGACTTTTAAATCAGGATTAAGTAAAACCTGAACATAGTTGCGGAAGGGATAATGTAGGCAGTTGTATTTCTTAAAGGGGCTTTCGTGCATAACTTTTCACAAAATTAACTTTGTTTTCATTTTCTCTGTTTGATTCGAAATGTAATTTTTTATTTAAAAAATTGAGGTCATTCTCAGTCTAATACAACTGAAGATCGCATTTGAAGACGGCCAAACTTCGACACACGTACGGGCATCCTCATCTAAAAATGGAGTTTGACAGTGACACTTCAAAATAGTAATCTACGGCGTGAGAGTGGCTGTTGATGCTTTCACATTCATTTGTGTGATAATGAAAGACCATGTACTGGTATCATGGATGAGATGTACTAGTTTTGTTGCATAGTAATGTGCTGTCCTTTAAGAATAACACTTTTAATACACAATTTTAGAGTAGTGGATACAACAAGTAGTTGTGTAATGGGATAATGGGGGTCATCTCAAAGTGTTACGGATTAAAAGTGTACGTTATAAAACAAATCTCTCTCTCTCTCTCAAATAATAACAGAACGAGCCCTCTATCTGTTTATTTATATGGCACACCAACATACTCATCCCAAATTCACTCACTGAGCAAGTTTAATGTTAGTAAGTGAAGTTTTAGAGGAGTTTTATAATGAATAAATAAGACAGACGGATCCACAGACATATATGGACAAAGTAAATCCCATATACTGCCAACATAATAGAATGATAGTATAAACAGAACTATTTTTAAGTCATAACTATTTGACTCGTTTCCAGAAAATAAAGAGAACTATCACGGAGTAAACGAAATATATTTTATACGAACTATGTATGACTGACTGGACTTAGCTTGAAATCATAGTAAAGGCATACAATTGTATATGAATATAATGATAAAACTAAAATCCACACACATTACTATAGGATCAAGACCGTTTTAAATTTTTTTTAAAATACTAAGTTTACTTAAATAAAAAAAATATAAATAATAGAAGTTCTAAGCAAAACTTTTTTTGAACTTGTACCCTCTTAATATGGTGCGCGAAGTTTCTTTCAAGTTTTCATAAAATATACATTTTCCATTCATTTGTCATGACTGTAGAAGGAATGACTTTGGGGGTACATACTAGAAGTGAATGGAAAAAGGTAAACGACAAATAACAACCCAAGCACATTGCAGTTTATTATTATTATTATTATTATTATTATTATTTCCTAAAGTTGTGTTACTGGACAAAAAAGAATGCTTTTAATGTTTGTGGTTTTTGTATGAAACTGTCTGTGTGTGACTTTTTCATGGTGCTTTCGATATTTGAGTTCCTTGGATTACTAGGTATTTTAAATATACAAGTGTTGGTCAACAATAACATTTGATTTCTTTCCTTCAAATGATAATTTTAAGATACTGAATTATAATATGTTTTATGGTACTGGACATAACACTGTTGTACATGCAAATATTCAAAGTAAACACCACTTTCCTCATTCCAAGAACACAAATTTAAATGTATTTTGTAAACAGAAACTTAACCTGTTCATTGAAAACATTATAGGTAAAGTATATATCTGATAATGGTAAAATATACAAAGAATCCTTCCCCATAACAGTTGCACTTCTAACAGTGTAATCTATGCTCCCAATGGGTCTAAACAGATAAAATGGTTTTGGATTCTAATATATGAGAACCACTGATAGGCCTCTGCTAATCTGGCTTAAGTTATTCTATTCAACAATGGTTTTAAAGGTCTGTTATTTGATGTGATGCCTGAAAAAAAGATAACGAATAAGGAATATAACTTAAAACAAATTCATAAAATATGATTATACCCTGTGAAAGCATCTGCTGTCCAAACAATGCACAGTAATGAAACGTCGAGTAAGGCAACTGAATTGTCCTTTAACAATAACAGTTCTTTGTAACGTCGAGTAAGGCAACTGAATTGTCCTTTAACAATAACAGTTCTTTGTAACGTCGAGTAAGGCAACTGAATTTTCCTTTAACAATAACAGTTCTTTGTAACGTCGAGTAAGGCAACTGAATTGTCCTTTAACAATAACAGTTCTTTGAAACGTCGAGTAAGGCAACTGAATTTTCCTTTAACAATAACAGTTCTTTGAAACGTCGAGTAAGGCAACTGAATTTTCCTTTAACAATAACAGTTCTTTGTAACGTCGAGTAAGGCAACTGAATTGTCCTTTAACAATAACAGTTCTTTGTAACGTCGAGTAAGGCAACTGAATTTTCCTTTAACAATAACAGTTCTTTGTAACGTCGAGTAAGGCAACTGAATTGTCCTTTAACAATAACAGTTCTTTGAGACATTGAGTAGGGCAACTGAATTGTCCTTTCACAATAACAGTTCTTTGAATTAAGAGGGGTCGAGAGCGTCGACAGTTTGGCAAATATTGGACATTTCTGACTATGTCACCTAAAAGCTTCCAACTGCAAATGATTCCTTGAACAAAGTGGAGTAGCAACTGCTGCAACTGCCGGAGGTTTTAATGAGTGTTCCAGCTACACAGAAGAGACGGGCACTCCCCCTTTACCCTCAGTGCCTTTCTAGTCCTTCTCATCTCTTTCCACATTTCTAAAACACCTGCTTTAAACAGTGTCGTTCTCTATTGATTCCTCTCAGTTCTAGTGTTTATCTGACGTAAGAAAAAGACATGAAAGTGCTTCTATCTGTTTGCATTTCAAAAAGATTAAATTTAAAACTGAATCACCATTTTTCAGTTCCTTTCATAGCAAAACGTGTATATTTGTTTTCAAAATAGTTCCCCCCTCCTTCAACAAAAGTATTCTCCTTTGTAAAAATTCATTACCGAACAATGATTAATCTTTGTCAAAATCTCAGTGTCATGTGGAACGATATATAAATATCAATGCAAAATTGATTTTTCAAAAGAAAACGATTGCAATTGAAACTTTTAGTTTATGCAGCCTCAAACCTCAACAATATCCTCCCCCAACAGCAATCATATAAGAAAAATGGTATTTTGGTCTTAATCTTAGGCAAATTAAGGCTGTCATCTATCAACTTACGTCAGTTTCCACGTAAAATATACCAATATACACTTTTGTTTTACATGACGCAGTCGGAGTGTGCAACATTTGACAAAAGTTGTCTCACTCACCCCCACGTGGAAGAGATGTAAATTTATCATCTCATATCAATTTCAACGTAATATGTATAAAGGAACCGACTGGAGAAATAATGTATGAGATGACACAGTGGTTCGTAGTGTATCACTAACAAACATAAAATTAAAGGAATAAATTGACACGATTTGGATAACCGAATCATGTCCATAAGCGGACATTTTGTTTTGATTACATGATACTATGGTGTCATCGTTCACCAGATTTCGTACAGCGGAGTGCAACGTAGGGAACCAGACTATTACATACGTCGCAAATGCAGTATCCTAATGACGCAGATAAACAAGTCACGTCAAGCAGCTATTTGCATCGAAATGTTTCGCCTTTTATCGAGATAAGACTTCCCTTTCTAGACATGCGGCTATTTCTTCTATTTATCTTTTCCTTTAGTCTAAGCCTCACAAATGAATTAAAATGTAAATATTTTTTGTTTAACGAGTGCTAACCTTTGTGTGCGTGTCGTGGTGTATGTTCTTCATTCTTCTCTAAAGAAGACATTGGTTTAGATAGAAACGTGAGGAACTTTATTTTTTCAGTACTGTGCTCCAACTTAGGTAAGATTAGGACATTCTCGTGTGTGGGAACTAATTTTATCTGAATAGAATTTTGACAGAAGTGAAGTCATAAGTTTGTTTTAAGAGAAATATCGTCCCCAAATCTTCAGATTTAGCCAGTTTTGTTTTCAGTTGCGAAATAAAACTTATTATAAGGTTGAACCATATTTTTAAATGTCAAAAATGCGATGCGTATAAACAGAAATCTTAATTGTCACACACACACACACACACTTTTTGCGACGTTTTGTTGCATTCCTGTGTTTAGAATATTGTTCATGTATATGTTTCTCAGTATAGTCACACATATTCATTCATGTTAATTGAGGACCACATGACAGATAGGTCAGTCATGATCAAATGTGTTATCCTCGTTAAAGAAAGTTTATTATTATTATTATTATTATTATTATTATTATTATTATACCTTGTAATATGGCTAGAGCGCTCTGAATACAATGAAAAATAGACCCCCCCCCCCCAACAAAAAAAAAAGCACCAAAAAAACCCCAAGATATTCTCATGGAATTTTAAATCATAAAAGTCTGAATTAACCTGGCTCGGTATCAGACTAATTCTATATCAAATTTGGCACAGATGTTGTAATATTGATGATGGAAACCTTTTTTTTTAATCGATCTTACTCGAGCCTACACTGAACTTAGCACCGTTAATTACAACAGAATGTCTCTTATTGTAAGTGAAACCGTTATGGTCGAAACAATGCACGTCGTCGTAAAGCGAAGAAAGAAAGAAAGAATTGATAAACAACCCTCACCTTGACTTGTTCGTACCAGAATTCGATTCCAAACCTGTAATCCTCAAGAATAATTAACATAAATTCCAAATTATCGTACACTGAATATTATAACCATTTCTATTATCACATAAAAAACTCTTATTTTTCATTCAGCTCTGAAAAATGTTTAACAAGGTGGATTCTGTCAGTTTCATTATTCATACTCGTATATGAATATGTAATTCGAAGTGGGAAATATCCAGTTCCTCGATAATGTACAAAGAACAAACTCATCATGTGACAACACTGTTGAGCATATTACCAACGAGATTAAAAAGTTCAAGTCACAGTTTAGAATTCATTTGCTCGTGTTTCTAATCAAGTCAAACCAGTCAAATTCGCTTGGATACCCAAACTAAAATGCCATGCATTACAAGCTTTCATTGCTTTTGTTTTGAGGCTCATGTATGACAACTTCATTGTTTTCTTACGTAGATTATGTTTCACTGGTTTTCTGCTTAAGAAAGAACCTAATAATGTTGGGTCACTACGTATAGCACAACAGTAACAATCAGATATTTTTACAACCTTTTCGAGAAGCTAGCGGAATATATGGTTCACTTAGACCGTGGGTAGCGGAATATATAGTTCACTTAGCCCGTGTGTGCGTCCCTCCGTTTAACTTATATTTCCATACAAATATCAGAACTAAACCACAAGAACTTGTGGAGTGGATAGTATTATTGTAACATATAATAATAAAAACTGCAGAAATTAAATACCATATAAGGTAGACCAATTCCCTAATTATTTTCCCCAAACTCTGCTACTATGTAAAGAAGCTCAAAGTGATTATCTCGTTATCTTATTATGAGGTAATCAAGTGACAGGTATAGATGCATTAATCTTTAATCAGTTATTACTATATAGCACAACAATATATTCCTCATCAAATGTTCATATCATACAAAACCTGGTCTATTTGTGTCTGGCGACGAAGGCACGTCGCACAATTACAACAGGTCACTTTCCAGAATGCATTAAAAACTACTGCGCCAAAGTTGCGATGTGGGTGTATCTTTAAATGAAAATGTGTCGCACACCAAAACTGGATTATAGTGACCTAATATAGGTATTGTCTTTAACATAAGAAAAAAATACTCACGTGCCACAGATGCGGTATGTATGTATGTATGTATGCATGACAATAAAATATAGTTTTCCTTTGACAAAACAGGTTCAACAAAGTGCACATTGTGTGTATTTATTAAACATCTTCCATACTAATATGTTAGAGCTTTAAAATACAGTAAACCTTCAAAAGCTCGATATGTTCTGAGACCGATAATAGTGTTCGAGTTTGAGGTTCTTTCGAGTTTTCGAGCTGATAGTAAGAAAAAGATTTTTGTGATGTACAAGTAATTCAAATGATAACGAGAGTTCAGGTAAGTGTCTTATCCATAACTACACCCACAAAGACCAAGCGGACCAATAAAGTAGGTCCATGTGCACTCAGCCTGACAATCAGCTTACAATTACAAGCCTGACATGTCAACACAGATCGCGATGCTGTTACTAGTATAACTATCATCAAGAGCATATACTTGAATGTGAATTATGTTGTGTTATAAGAATAAAAACAAATTAGTAAATGTTAGGGGCATGCACTATGAAAATTATTTGAAACTTCGCTCACTCATGATGACCAATAGGCTGTACAGTAATACAAATAAGATACAAGGATTATTATGTGGTATTTTTCCCCACATTCTTTTCACGAAGCTACTTTTTAAACTAAATAGAAAAAAAAAAATGATACTACAAAAGAAAGTGACGGTTTAATCATTCGGCTACTTTTACACTACTACTACTACTACTACTGCTACTACTACTACTACTACTAATAATAATAATAATAACAAGAAGGAATGTATAATTGTGAATTTTCTACCTTGCCTAAAATTTGTTCATTCAAGTTTTTCAAACAATCCTTAGAGCAATGATAAGATTAGTTTTCACTTAGTTGGTTGAAAGCAGAAGCCTGTAGAAAATTTGAACTCATTTCTTATCAATCACTGATTGCTTGGACGACGACTTGTGAAGATGTTTGAAAAAATTATCCTGCCGTAATTAAAGTATTATATTACACCGCCTTATTGGTATGTTATTGTGTTTCTTGGTGACAATCTTCTTTCATTGATGGATAGATGAATGGATGGACGGATTTGGTAAAAACAGGCAATAGAAAGAAGTAACCCATCCAGCCTCACGCTTAAAAGTGCATATAATAGGTTCCTTATTTTATACAAGTTTTCGTGTGGAGATTGTTTGGATGAACTGACATGCCGTGTCTAATTTCTCGGAAGGTTTACTTGCTATTTTTTGTTTAACTGAAAGTAAAGAGATAACGATGTCATAGATTTAATCATCGCCGTAATTTAAGTGCACGTTTAACTATGTGTTGAATGGGTAAAGGAGCATAGAAAAGTTGTAGCAAGATTTATATACTGTCGAACGTAAACCAAAATCGGCTTAATTTGCACATTTTGTGTCAAACGCTGATTAAATGAGAAGTCTTCGAATAAAAATCTGCAAAAAGGAACATACCTTCTCGTGGACAACAAAACGTATATTATATTATAACTGTTTATATACCAACTTGCTTGTCACTGTGGCTACGGTAGTTAAGTACCTAATACCTATGGGTATAACCGCTAAGTCTATGGCAAGGTATTTGGGCCATAACTTGGAAATTAATCCTGATCTCGAGGCTCGTGCACACAAACGTGAGACTGCCTGTCACAAGGTAGTTTTCAATCACGTGATCTCAGTAACTCGTGTAACTGAGCTCCCCATTACGCGGAATTTACTTCTACACTGCCTGCATGGCGCGATCTCGAGACAGCAAATCGAAAAGTTGGCTTTAATAATATGATCTTTCTCTTGATAGAGACTTTAAAACGTCAACCACTTCTTGAAAACGCGATCGGGACAGAAATCATGTCATAAAAATACATTTAATTGTCTTTTCTAACGTCGCGCATTTGATCTTGAACGCTGAGAACACGCATTAATATTGTTTCGACTGCGTGATCGTGTGAATGCAATGACTTTTTCGATTTAATCTTTCGAAACCGCTCATTCGAGCTTCTAATTTGCGCATAAAACAAATATGTGCAAAAAAGCTTTAAAAAATGCAAATCTTTACTCGTTATGACCCTGTTGTATTAAGGTTACGCTGAAACCACGTGTATAGAAAGCCCAAATATAGCGAAAATGCAGAGCAGGGCTCGTGGAATATGGAAACCTCAATCACAATTTCTCGCAAGGCAGGAAACCCTAGTTACTAAAACCCCGAGTACCTATTGCAAGGCACCAAAACCCCAGGTATGAAAACCCCTTATACACGTCGCAAGCCATGAAGCCGCGAGTATGGAATCCGACTGACGTCGATATCAAGAAATGCCCATGTTGACAGCGACTCTAGGCGCCAACTTGAACAAATCATTAATTTTCTATTAGTTTATATCAACAAGCTACCAGTTTTAGTTGTAACGTTCTTTTTTTTTTATTCAGAGCTTATTGGGATCGACAGACCACTCTGGTGGCCTAGTGGTTAGAGCGTCTCCCTCGGATGTGGAAGGTCACGGGTTCGAATACTGGCTGAGTCCTACCAAGACTTATAAAAATGGTACTAACAGCTGCCTGGCTAAACGCTCAGCATTAAGAGGTTAGTGTTAGGATTGGTCGGCCTGGTGTCAGGATAATATGACTGAGTGGGATATCATGCTACATATCTGCGGCATGATGCCCCAGTGCTAGACATTACTATAAACTGCCACGCTGCAGACATCGAAGCGATATGACTGACAAAATGTTAAAACATCGTTAAAAATCCAAATCACATGTACACGCTCAGGCACGACAAGGGACTCCAATAATGAACGCACCCTTGCCACATTAACAAAGACAATAATCTGAGCACACTTTGGTTTACTCGCTTTCCTCTACTTAGAGCTTCATCGACAATTACTGACGACCAGAGAAATCTACGTTGCGGGACGCGATTCCAATCGAAAGAACACACCAGAATGGATTTCCAGTGCGCCGGTAGCCATTGCGCGGACGGCGTTGCTGCAGATCTATTGAACCAGGACGACTCGGAAACCGACCTCTGCAGTGTTGACGACAGAGAGGTCGAGAGTGTCCACGACGACGAATCGGCTTCAGAAAGGAGGTTGAGGTTATCAGCGTTCATCTATGACGTTTGTCTGATTAATTTTCAAGATGACGTACCTTTATGTCCTGTAGCCATCCCCGCTTTTGTAGACATTGTGTGAACACACTGCTGGAACAGAATCTCAACTGTTCACCGTGTCTCATCGTTGCGATGTTTCAGCTATTCTCATAGGCTTTATACCTTTAGCAACACTACATATACAAACATTATAATCAACTCTTAGTAACAATTAATGGCTTACTACGATAACTATTTGAAATTGTTGACACTAAATCTGTTTTAGATCTATCTTGCTTTTTCCCCCTGATATAGTGACATGTATCTTGCTTTGCACTGTGTACTCAGGGTTTCTGTACTCACGGATTCCTGCCTTGCGAGGTATACTTGGACTTCTGTGCTCGTGGATTCATGCAATGCAATGGGAACTCAGCATTTCCGTACTCGCAGATTCCTTCCTTGCCAAAAGTTCCGATTAGTATTCGTGGTTCCTGTACTCACGGTTTCAGTCCACTAGCAAAAGTTAGATTGCGCGAAGTAGGAGTTTCGTTTTGGCGAAGTACAGGGCTCAGCTGGGCATAATGAAGGGGTAAGATAAACAATTCACAAAATATCATGTTCTGGAAAATTATTTTTGATTGGCTCCCGAAAGTTGATGTAAACGAGCCACGTGATCGCAAAGCGTTTGTATATTATGGCACTCATGGCTTCACATATAGGTCATTGATAGTGTCGGTAAAGAATGATTTACTGTATTGAAATGTCCATAAGCATAACCTGTTCTGTAAGTTTCGCAGCTTTGTGCAAAAACCAGCTGGACAAAGAGTAATTGCTGTTGTTATAGGGTTTAACGCCATTTGTCAGCACTAGATAGACTATACATGGCGGCCAGTATAAATGGTGGAGGAAGAACCCGGGAAAGAACCACCGACCTACGAGAAGCTACCAGCAAGTTTTTTCACGTATACACATTGGCCGAGCCTGAGACTCGAACCCACGCAGACAGGTGAGATGGCAATGATCCGTAACGGTGAGCACTTTAGACTACTCCCCCCCCCCCGACAAAGGGCAATGGAAAATCGAGTCTTTATCCCAAAACCAGCCGGACAAAGGGTAATGGAAATCATCCACACTATTTTATTATTTTGTTAGCCATCGCCCCGTTTCTGCTCTAAATAATTAGCATTAGTTGAAATATCGTGTAATGATCGTTAATTTTTTTTTTGTTCTTTTTTTGTGCAGAAACTAAAAAACAAGAAAAATAAACTCTTCCATGCCCAAGAAAAGATTGTCTTTTATGAACAGTCATATTTCTGACTAATTCTTGGCACTCTTCGATGGCGCTGCTTGTTGAACAGAGTGATTCCCCATACTGTACATAAACAATGTATTGTGTAGTCCAGTGGCTCCAAACATTTTGCCCCCCCCCCCCCGCCCCCCGGCTTGGTTATCCTCAGCGCTCCCCAACTTAACCCCGTAAAATGCATTATTCAGCTTCAGCCCCCCCCCCTTTCGGCAATCTCACCGCTTCCCAGGTGGCAGTAGCGCCCACTTTGGGAACCACTGGTGTAGTACATATTGTACCAAACATTCCAGCGTTGAATCACTGTTCCTACGACTCAGTTTGTTCTTATGAGTATAAGGTAAAGATTTTTAGGTGTAATATAAATCTAATAAACTTTTTTTTTACTGGGAGCAACCGATGGACAATTTTTTTTGTTCCTTTTTTTTTTGGGGGGGGGGGCCAGTCTGATCTTTGCAGACCATACGAGTCGTATCCCTATGTTATGGTTACCCGAAGGCTTATGTGTGTGATAAAAATGGTATAATTTTCCAGTTAGTATTTTTAAAAATATTCTTTCTAATAATAACTATTTTTAGGCATTTTTCATCATTTGCATTTAACCGCCAGTGCACGGGCCAAGTTTATTGCATATTTTTTTCCATGGTTTGTATGAGTAAGGTATAAAGTATATTTGTCCCTTTGGATCTTTTTTTTTTTGTTGTTGAACGATTTCAAAAATGAATGTCTTTTAGTTCGTATTCTGTTTCTTCGTGTCTTTTAGTTCGTATTCTGTTTCTTCGAGCTCCTCATCATATGTCAGTTTATATGCATCTCTGATTTTCCTTTTCCTTTCACTCTCTTCAGACGTTGTTTGTGATTGGTCCATCTGAAAATCATTATTTAAAGATCTTCGTAGTTTCTTCTTTCTCTTTTTCTTTTTGGTTGTCTCTCTTTTTCTTTTTGGTTGTCTGCTCTCTCTGTTGTGAATTATCTGTTTCTATCCGTGCAGCACGTTCAGTTTTTTGTTCTACAGAATGTTCTCCTTTCTCCTCTCGTTTCCTTTTCTGTCTATCTGTTTGTTGTTTTTCTTGTTCATTTACTTTTGTTCTCTGAATTTTGGGTTAGTTCCTCAGTTTTTGTATTTCTTTGTTTTGCTCACTTTGCTGTAGTTGTTGTTTCCTATTTCGTGGTTTTTGGTACTGGTACCTTCTCTTCTTCTTGTGTTTCTTGTGTGGCTTTCTGTTTGGAGTTTGTGATGGTTCCACTACTATGGGCTGTTTTCCCTGTGTTTTGTTTTTGTTGCCGGGCATTTCTGGGGTGTGTGTCCTACACTTCCACACTTCTTACATTCTCGATGAAATATGCAACCCTTATACCATGCTCTCACTAGGAATCCATGGAGAAAGAACACTTTCTTCATTGTCCTGATTTTTTCCTTTTCCATTTCTAGGATTTTAACTCCATTTTTAATGGGGAATCCAGGGTGCGTATCCATTCTTGCTTTTATAACTTTGAGTTTGAACTTTTTTCTTCAAATTTTTGCACTGTAACGTCTAATGGTATTTCTAAGGGGATGTCAGATAAGTGTAATTCAGCTATTCTTTTCTTTATTTTCCGTAGAAAGGGTGCTGGTTTCTTTATGTCAAGATTTAGCTCTCCAAAATCCAGTTTTCCATATGGAAGTATTGCTGTGTTCCCTTTAGGTCTTAAGATAAATGCGTCGTCTTCTTTCCTATTCAACGAATCCGCGAGGCCAATAAAGTTCTTGTTGAATAATCCCAAAGTTATCAGTACTTTTGACATGCTAGGTCTTTTCTCTACCTCTATCTCACTCATATTTATTTCTTGCGTTCCTGACTTATACGTACATTCTAAAAAAGAGCCCTCCTCTGTCTCTGTTCGCTTTGTATCGAAGTATTTTTCCAAGTTCGGTTACTTCTCTATGTCGTGACATTCTTGTTTGTGCACGTGTAGTCCGTGAGTACAGTTCACTCGTTATGAGTTCAGAATTTTGTATTTTCTATTGAATATTGTTATACTTTTACGTATAATATTCCATGATTCTAATCACTCTTGTCGTAGTAATCGTCCATTTCACATCACAGTGGTAGTGTTTGGTCTGATTTAATTTTATGCGGTTTGCTTTGCACGTGCCATTGCTGATTGATTAAGAAACACATCGCTTCTCAAGACAGTGTTGTATCACTGTTTCTATGACTTACCGTTTGTTTTCATGAGTATACGGTAAATTGTCTGAGCATAAAGACTTTTAGGTGTAATATAGAATCTAAGATTATTTTTTTTACTCGGAGCAACCGATTGACATTTTTTTCTTCTTTTGTTTTTTGTTCTTTAAATGTCTAAAACGTGGCAAAATTCGCTGGAGTAGAAATATTATGGTGCCTGATACGTTACAGGATCTTGTCCAACCTACTGAAAATACAGAATGTTCGCCGATTCGGACCAAAGTACAGGTTAATTATTTTAATTATCTTTGAAAACATTTTTAAACAAGGCTAATATGTCCGACATTCAGCACTATTCAACTATGATTTATATAAAATGACCCATGTGTTTTACAAAGTTTGATTGATTTCTTATGCATATCGTGTTTTCTTCTCAATATTATCAAACTAATATTTTATAAAGAGTCATTGATAATAACACAATTTCAAAACTTACATTACTTTTATTCTTTAATGCTTATCTTGAGAGTAAACTTCAAGCCAGTAAACCAACTTATTTCATTTTGATTCCAACCTTTGAGAATTTTACAAATATTCATGAACCTAAAGCATATATTAAATCCATTTGAAGCTTGATTTCTGAATTTTATTTTATTAACACAAAACTTGAATGTAACCAAAGATAACAAAATTATTTAAAAATCAGCCTTATATTCTGTAAATTGGAAAATGACAACAAATTGCTTTCATTTGAGCATCATTTGCATTTTAAAATAATCACATGATCTCATTATTACTGTTTGCAATTAAAACTAAATTAAGAGCATACTCGTGAAACAAAGTATTAAATCGACAAAGATAAAGTGACAAAAAAAGTATAGCGTATTGATGAAAAAGTAATGCATTTAAACACGGGGAAGACACATTTTCATCATCATTCTCAAAATCTGTCAACATTTCACTACCATATTCATTACATAATCGTTTTTCTTTATTATAATTAATTTGAGGTCCACAAGATCAGCACAATGTTGATGTATGAAACTGTATTGAAATAAATCATATATCTGACAGGCGCCATTTCATTTTTTAGTATTAGATTTGTATCATATGCATATTGCACAATATACACAATAAAGATAAATTCTGCATAAATTTAACACAAGCATTAACATACTCAGACCATTATATATTCATCAATATATATATATATATATATATATATATATATATATATATATATATATATATATATATATATATATATATATATATATATATATATATATATATATATATATATATATATATATATAGATGAATATAATGTTACATCAACACTTTTTTCACGAGTTTTTCCGGTGTTCGTAATTGTATAATTTCTCAATAAAATGCTGGATTCACATTTCCAGTACGAACTATATGTTCCTGGTTTTCTTTTTTAAAAAAGTGGTTTGTCCAAACATCCAAGTTGACCAGCAAGTTCTTATCTGTAACTTTTCGTACATTTTCTGCAATTTCTGGTCTCCAAACCAGAGTTGTAAATGGGGTCACTTTAGTGTCAAGGGGAATTAGCATTAAAAAACACCCTGGGTCACTTTGGCGTCAATGGGAAATTTAACATTACGAAAACCCCTGGGTCACTTTGGCGTCAAGGGAAATTTAACATGGGAATAGAGTTTGGGTCTGTTGAGCGACAAGGGAAATTAACATGGGGAATAAATCGTGGGTATGTTGAGCGACAAAATGGAACAGGGTCGGGACCCTATTTTAATAAGGTCCCGACCTGAGGGGTCTATGGAAAGGGAACAGGGGAGAGGGATAGAACACACACACACACACACCCACACATATATATATTAAATAAAAAAAGGGGTAGGCAATTGAAAGTCGATCTCTTTTCGAGAAATGTGGGTGGCCCTGAAAAGGGTCTTTGGGTTTATATATGCCCTTAACATGAAGGGCATCTGTGACTTCTTCTTGTCCTTAGGCTTCGTCTCACTGTAGGACCGTAAATCAGGACTCTTTTGAGGCATCCTTGCCTCTCCACGTAAATCCTACGTATCCATAGGTTGCTGGCGGTCCTATGGACAACTGTCCATTCGGATCGGACATACATCGGTATGTCCGTCCTGAACATCATTGTTGACACAAGGGTGGAAGATTCAACGTCAGTCCACATGCTGAGGCGACGAGAACAGGTAAATCAATGCAGTGAACTGCGCTTATTTATAGGTAGAGGAAGGATTGAAACGGATTGAGTTCATTGACCAATCCAAACACGTGTTACAAAATTCAGTCAGCTCGCATCCAATCCGAAGAGAACAGTCTGTGACGTCACGTGGTCTATATAGATTCGCTACCGCCTGTGTGCAGTCAGTCGATGCGAGACAGTGATTCAACATGACGGAAACTCAGAAAACGATCCATTGGGGTGCACCAGCAGTGGAGACTACACAAGGGAACCCGGACTTACTTTCAGAAG
The DNA here is from genome assembly GCA_028554795.2 of Sinohyriopsis cumingii. Lineage (NCBI taxonomy): Eukaryota > Metazoa > Mollusca > Bivalvia > Unionida > Unionidae > Sinohyriopsis > Sinohyriopsis cumingii. The sequence goes on from CM068827.1 coordinate 107,584,132, forward strand.
AGATACATTGGGATTTTGTGGATTTTCTTACCTCGCAAGAATTTGTTCCGGAACCTTCGTCACCTTCATTACCACGCGTGGAGAATTTTAGACAGAGACAGAATGAAGAATTGGAGAAATTTATACAACGACAAAAAGAAGCGGAACAAACGTTTCTTTTACAGCAACAACAGCAAGAAGAGGTAAGAAAAAAAAAACAACAACAACAAGAAGCAGCAGAAACAAGAGGGTGAAAATCAAACGGTCACGGTACTGTTAGACATTTTAGCGGAGTTAAGAAGTCTGAAACAAATGTATCAGACTTCTTTATCACGACCGAAGAGAATACGACCTTCCCGAGCTAAACACGTCAACCCTGTGACTAAGCCTACCGTACCATCCTTAGTGATTTCAACCCAATCATCATCATCAGAAGTAGGCCTCGGCCGTGGCAAAGGCTTAAGGCAGTTAAAGTTGATTGCTTAAACTCACCCCTACACCAAAAACCAAAGGCCCTTTTCAGGGCCACCCACTTCTCTCAAAAAGAGATCGACTTTCAATTGCCAATAACTCAAAAAAAACCCCAAAAAACCCATTTTACCCCTATAGTACGTTCATATGAGTGCGTGAGTGTAGCTTCTTATTTAAAATCAAAACTCAAAGACACTTACCTTTTTATAAATAGTTACAATCCAATTCACAATTCACAACAGAGCACTTTAAAAAGTACATTCACTTCTTCTGTCTCACTGTTTAGTCTCTCTGTTTTTTCAATTTCTTCACCGTCATAGTCTTTTCCTCCTCTTCCTCCTCACTTTCTTCCCTTCTTCTTTTCTTCTCCTGTTTCTTTTTCTTCACCTGTCTGCTATCTTCCTCCTCTTCTTCCTCTGAAGAATCCCTCTTTTCTTCTGACTCCTCTTGTTTCTTTTTTGGGCAATCTGGAGACCAATGTCCTTTTTCTTGACAATAATAACAGGTATCTTGACTTTTGTCTCTTTTAACCCCTGTTTTTCTTTTTTGACGGTCTGGACACTCTGAAGACCAATGCCCTTTCTTCTGACAGATATAGCAAGTATCTTCACTTTTATCTCGAAAGGAAGGAGAGTAGTCCGTCGGATGGTCTGAAGAAAATTTTCTAATGACCCCTCGCAACGCTCTGATGAAACGTTCCATCTGGGTAGTCTCTTCCATCGTTGTGCTCGGTTTGAGAGTGAAATGAATAGTGAAAGGACAAGACACATACCCTTTATACACGCTGGTCTGCTAGGACTATAAATTAGTCCATGGTGTTTAAACTTGAGTCATTTGACGTTTTGCACTCAAGATGAAACGATCCAATTCATTTGAGAAGAAAGAAGAAGAAAGTAAGAGGCAGAAACGTGATCTATCGCCTCGTACCAGAGCTGAAGTCTTGGCACAAATTCATGCCAGTGATTTTGAAGAGGACATGAGTGAACCAGAATCTGAACCCTCTAAACAAAGTTCACCACCCTTAGTTAACCCTGAAAAGTACTATTCCATTCGAGAGACAGAAAAGCGCTCCCCTAGAAAATTTAGAACCACGGCTTACAAATACACGGTGAAGTTTAAAGATTTCAAGTCCGAAGTACCGTTAGAGAAAGCAGAAGGGTTCATCACCGGGGTGTGGGATTCTTTGCTCACCACACTCAAGCGACAATGTCAACCCAAAGAAGACGATCGCTTGAGACTTTCCATACAACACGACGGTTTGAAATCCCCTGCTTGGATCGAGTTTAGCAGCCCTGCAGAATTGACTGCTTCCAAAGTCATGGACAAGATTCAACACGTACAACAATCCAATGACCAGTTTGACATCACCGATGGAAAAGCCACACTGTCAATGTTCACGTCTCTCCTCCTCAAGGGACTGGCCGCAAAAAAGTCTTATTGGTGAACGACCTTCGCAGCACCAAAAAGAGTCTCGTCCGAATTCACAACCCTCAAGACCAGATGTGTTTAGCCAGGGTCATCGTGGTGGGACGAACCTATGCGAACAAGAATGACACGGTAGAATGGAAAAGATTCTGGAAAACTATTCAACAATCCGACCGAGCCAAACAACGAAATGAAGCAGAACTACTGTTACAACAAGCCGGACTGTCCAAAGACAAACCCTGTGGCATTCTTGAGATGCAAAAATTGCAAGATGCCCTGCTCCACGATACACCTTGAAAGTGTACCCTCAAGAAGTGCGCGGACCTCTGTTGTTTCGAGGGAAAGACTTTAAGGACGGAAAATACATTCATGTCTATTATCACGATGACCATTTCGATACCATTACCAGTATCACCGGATTCATGGGATATGTTTATTACTGTGAGAAATGTGACCATGGTTATAACAATCGAGAGCAACACAAGCATTGCGAATTGAAATGCTCAGGATGTTTGGCCTCTCCATCCTGTCTGAGCGAAGGACCAGTGCATTGTTCAACTTGTCTGCGCACGTTTGTCAGCCCTACCTGTTACCAACAACATTTGAAGACGCAAGGTTCACAGCAGAAATGTGCTTGTCAACTCCTGAGATTGTGCCCTACGTGTGGACAAGGCATACGTACCAACAGTGCCAAGGCACACGTATGTTCAGGAAAGAAAAAATGTCACATTTGTCATCACATCGTGGACTTGGAACATCAATGCTACGTGCAAAAATACCACCCCCCACCAGAGAAAGAGGATGGTCACAAGAAGAAAGGCAATTTCATCTTTTTAGATTTCGAATGCATGCAAGAGACTGGCATTCACGTTCCTAATTTCTGCGTGGCTCATCGAGCGTGCGAGAAGTGCATTCAAGAACCTATCTTCAGTCATTGCCTTCACTGCAGCAAGATTCCTGGAGGACGCGAAAAAATCTTTCGGGGACCGAACACGTTAGCCGATTTTGCCCAATGGGTCTTAGACCCCATCGACAAGACGTGGAGCCAAGAGGACATCGAACGTTACGGAGATTGTCATCGTCATGCCACGGTGATGGCTCACAATTTCTCCGGATACGATGGACAGTTTCTTCTCAGATACTATACGGAACAAGGCACCGAGCGTCCTAAAGTGAATTTGAACGGAGCCAAAATCATTTTCATGCAAGTGGGACAAGTACAGTTTAAAGATTCGATGAGTTACTTGGCCATGCCATTGAGCCGAATGCCTAAAACGTTTGGAATGACAGAAATGGCTAAAGGGTACTTTCCACACTTTTTCAATACGGAAGCCAATCAACACGCCGTTCTACCCCATTTACCTGAGGCTCACTATTACGACCCCGACAACATGCGTACCGAACAACGAGAAGATTTCTACGCTTGGTACCAGGCTCACGCCTCCGACCCTTTCGACTTTCAGGAAGAAATGTTAAAGTATTGTCGTTCCGACGTGGACATTTTACGACGTTGCTGTGGAAAATTTCGAGAACTGTTCATGGAACACGGAGGGGTCGATCCTTTGAAAGAAGCTTGCACCATTGCCAAAGCGTGTTCCTTAGTGTACCGGCAACGATTCATGCCTGAAAACACCGTGGCTGTCACCAGTCCTCAAACGACCAACTATGTCAAACGTCAATACTCGGTCAAAGCCCTACGCTGGTTACGTTACTTGTGCGACAAGGAAGACAAATGGATTCAGCATGCCCGCAACGGAGGGGGCGAAAAGACCATCGGAACGCATTCGGTCGATGGCTGGGACTTAGAAAACCCCAAGATCGTGTACGAGTTTAACGGTTGCTTATTTCACGGATGTCCCGTCTGTTACCCTGACCGTGGCACTAAAATTCAGTTTTTACAACGAACCATGGAAGACTTGTACCAGGCCACTTGTCAGCGACGCCTAAAGTTAGAACAGGAAGGATACCAAGTGGTGGAAATGTGGGAACACGAGTACGATCACCGTTTGAAAACCGATCCCGAATTTAAACGCCTCGTGGAAAGTTACCAGTTCATGGACCCCCTGAACCCGAGGGATAGTTTGTACGGAGGAAGGACCAATGCCACCTGTTTGCTGTACCAAGCCGACGAAGAGAAAGGAGAAGAAATCAAATACTTGGACGTGTGTTCGCTGTATCCCTACGTGTGCAAATATTGTCGCTTTCCTGCAGAGCACCCGCAATTGTTCACGGAACACATCGACCTGAAAAACATTCGACAATACGAAGGCTTGATCAAGTGCAAAGTTTTGCCTCCTACGGACTTGTACCATCCCGTTTTACCTCACCATTGTCAAGGCAAAGTGATGTTTCCTTTGTGCCGTACTTGTGCCGAAACGTGCAACCAAGATCAACCTTGCCAGTACACCCAGGAAGAACGCGCCTTGACGGGGGCGTGGGTCAGCGTAGAATTGTTCAAAGCTCTGGACATGGGATATCAACTGTTAGAAGTGTACGAAATTTGTCACTTTCCCAAGACACAACAATACCACAACGGTGACCCCACGCAGAAAGGCATTTTCGCCGACTACGTGGATGCCTTTTTGAAACTGAAACAAGAAGCCAGTGGCTATCCTTCCTGGTGTCACACTCCCGAAGACCAAAAGACATTCAAAGAGAAATACTGGGCACAGGAAGGCATTACTTTAGATCACATCGAGAAAAACGAAGGCAGGCGATCGTTTGCCAAAGTGATGTTAAATTGCTTGTGGGGTAAAATGGCACAACGTCCGTGTTTACCCAAGACGGAGTATTTGACAGAACCTTTCCGCTACTTTCAGATGATTCACGACAAAACCAAATTCATGAAACACGTGGACGTCGTTCGCGAGGATTTGATCTTGGTCAATTACAAAGAAGATCTGGACTTTGTACAAGACGACCCTTTTGGAAATGTCATCATTGCGACTTACGTGACAGCTCATGCTCGCTTAAAATTGTACGAAGCTTTAGAACTGTTAGGGGAACGCGTCCTGTACTTTGACACGGACAGTTGTATTTACATCCATCACCCGAGTCAACAGCACCCTGACATCGAAGGAGACCGTTTAGGAACCTGGACAGACGAGCATCCCGACGACAAGATTCTAAGTTTCGTCAGTGGTGGTCCAAAAAATTACGGCTACGAATACCGGGACCCACAAGGAGAAGTGCACACGAAGTGTAAAGTGAAAGGATTGACTTTTAATTATCGTACCAGTCGTGTGGTCAACTTTGGGGTATTGAAAGAAGCCTTGCAATCTGGAGAGGATGAACACTTTAAAGTGACCACCTATCAACCGAACAAGATTGTACGTTTACCCACTCACAACATCGTCAGTCGACCCTTGGAAAAAGTCTATCAAATCGTGTACCAGAAGCGAGTGCGACTTCCCAATCATTTCACCTTACCGTATGGACACGTCGGTATTGGTCTGTATATAAAAAGGAACCCTAGGCAAGATCGATAGTTCATTGTGACTACCAAGACCAAGCGAACAAGATGAATACTTTCAGAGAAACACAAAACAAGTTTAGAAAGGCACAATTCAAGTTTGGGGCTTCTGAAGTGGAATGCGATTGTGAGCCTTGCGACTTTTCAACCTGTGTTAGTGACAGTACCAGAAGAACCCGTCACCCAGGACAGGACTGTCGTGGACATCCCCGAAAGACCCTTTCGGGAGGACACTTGTGTGACCTTACCCCCTATAGAACTGGTCAGAACATTACCCAAAACATGTTGTACAGACACTTGTGTTTATTCCACGTTGATGGTTATCATATGCCTTTTATCGTTGTACTTAAGCCTTTGGCTTTTATGTATTTTTGTCTTTCGTATTCATATTTAAAACATTCAATAAACGTGTCCTGAAAAAAGTATATAAACTCTCGTCTTGTTTGTTTTCGTGTCACAAGTGACATTCCTCACACTATGGCTACCCTGCTGTCTCTGCTCCCTCTTCCTCCACTGTCAAAGTCATCGACGAACACTTAGATCGTGCCAGTTGGGAGGCTTTGTATCTTCGCCATCCCTTTAACATGCTCATTGCTGGACCTAGCGGTTCAGGCAAAACCGAATTCGTCAAACGTTTGATCGAACATAAAAATCATTTGATTGATCGTCCACCTCAACGCATCGTGTGGTGTTACAAAGAGTGGCAATCGGCGTAGAGCCTCTTGCGAGAAAGTCAAGGCGATTCCATCGTGTTTGTGGAAGGCATTCCTAAAGAAGACGACGGCATCGTCTCTGACTCCCGTCAAACCCATTTGGTCATTTTTGTCGACATGTTAGGAGAAGACGAAGAAGAAATTAAACTGTGGTTCACGCGCAAAGGGCATCACCGTAATGCCAGTGTCGTTTACATCACCCAAAATTTGTTTCAACAAAGTAAAGCCCATCGCACCATCAGTCTCAATGCGCATTACGTGTTCTTGTTTAAAAGCCCTCGAGATAAATCTCAAGTGCAAGTCTTAGCCAAACAGTTAGGAACGCCTTGGCTGACTCAGGCGTACGACGATGCCACTCAAACTCCACGCGCCTATTTACTCGTCGATTTGAAACCTACGACCACCGATGATTTGCGATTTCGTACCCACTTGTTTCACCGCTGGTGCCAAGACGGAGGGCCTGTCCTGTACACGTCTCCGTCCTCGACTTAACTTCATTCTACAAAAAAAATCTATAAAAACCTCAGACCCTTTTCGTCTGTCTCACACACATTTTGAACATGACGTCCCTTCAGTCGCATCTTCCCGTCAAATTGATTCGTGCCTTGTATGGCATCAGTCTAGAAAAAAATCCACAAACACGAGCTCGTGTCTTAGAAGCTAGTCTCAAAGAAGTCTTACGATGGTTCACGGTGACGGCACGTCAATTACTACAAGGGATCATTCAGATTCCTCATCAAACCAAACACTTTTTTGATCGAAACAAAGTCGCTTTGACCCAACTGGCCGATCCCCGCATCGACACTCAAACCAAAAAACAAATCATTTTGAAACCTGGAGGGAGCGGTACTCTAGGAGGGGTCATCATTCGCTCTCTCTTAAGATGCGATCCTAATGCCCCCAAAGTTCTCCCCAAGAAAAAAGTCAAACGAAGCTCCAAGAAGAAGAAGAAAAAGACCAGGTCCCCAAGGAGAACTTCTCCAGTGGCGGGACCCTCCTCTTACCAGACACCACCCCGGAAAAAGAAAAGAAGCCCCCATTAAAAGAAACAGAGAAAAAGTCCCCAGGAAAAGAAAAGTCCACAGAAGAAAACTAGTCGCAAGAGAGGCATTTCGGCCAGGACGTAACCTTACACTCGCAAACCACGACCTTCCACGGCGGTGACCGTGTCTCCGGCAGCCTCAAGTTCATCCACGTCTCCGTTGATGACACCAAGAACTGAAGAGCACTTGGAGACGTTGATGACACCAAGAACTTCTCCGTTGATGACCCCAAGAACTTCCCCTGTGGCAGGACCCTCCAATTTAGCGGCAGTGGCTGCTGCTCACAAAGTACCTTCTCCCAAAATCAAAGTCCAAGAAAGATCGGGCATGTTACAAAGTTTACTGGATTTGTCCAAGCAAGAACTGGCTCGATTTAGTCCGTTACGTACCCCTGCACGACGTGTCATGCCTGTCCTGAAGTTGATACGACGTAAAGACAATCAGTGGCGACGCGTTCCAGTATAAAAAAGGTCTGTGACCGAGTAAGGGTATCAGTGTTTTGGTGCTCCTGAAGATGTCACCCTCCAGAAAACATCCCTCTTCTAAACAAAACCCCAAGGAAAGAAAAGAAAAGGACTGCCTCCTCGTTTAGTCAAACATGGGGACATGTTATCTGTCCTGTCCAAAGCTTCTCCACCCCTACGAAAAAAACTCATTCAATCAGCTTCCAAAGAGGTCATCGATACTGTGTGCGAATGTTGTTTGAACGTCTTGAAAGGCACGATCCCTTTGTCCAAACACCAGAAACAATGCTTAGGCAAACATCGTCACGTTCTTCGCCAAATGGTTCCAAAAAAAATTTCCCTTCGTCAAAAGAAGAAGATGTTGGTCCAACGTGGAGGCATTTTACCCCTCTTGTTAGGCCCATTGCTGAAAGGAGTCTTGGGAACCATGTTGGGAGGACTGATGTGAGCAAGATAAAAAGGCCCTCGGAAGTCCCAAGATCTCAGAATCGACCCTTGACAACCCCATGGAAGGACGAAAACTAGCTTTAGTGCCTTACAAACGATGGATGGAATACCATCGTTGGCAAGACCAACGCACCCCGCATTTACTTCCTAATCCCCATTTGAGCGAAATGTCCCAGTTACAACACGAATTGCAGTCCTTGATGGATCGCCAAGATTTGTCCGAAACAGAAAAATCGCAAAAGTACGGTCAACTCTTGCAACGACTACAACTCTTTCACCAGAAAGCTTTAGACAAAACAGCTCTACCCACTCTGAAAGATTTTAAGACCTTGATGAAAAGTCCAGCACCATCACCAGTACCACCACCACCACTACCAGTGACAAAGACAGAAAAAGAAGAAGAAGAAGAAGGGTTTCAAACTCCACCAGAAAAAGTACGCAAGTTAACAACACCACCTACCTCCAGAATTGGATGAATTAAAAAGATGATGACCACCCCTTCTTCATCACAAGAGAAAAAGAAAGTGAAGACAGAAGTGAAAACAGAAGTGAAACAAGAACCGATATCCCCTGTTCCGACATCCTCCTCTGCGACACCTATTGTTGGTCGCACACGCAAAGCATTGGAATCCAAGAAAGTACCCCAAGAGAAAAAGAGCAGCATCTTCCACGAGTGGGTGTCTTATTAACACACAAACACAAAATGGAAAAAGTCTAAGCCAGCATTTACTACGATCCCTCGCATCCTGCAGGTTACGCAGGAGTTCAAAAATTGTATCGTGCTGACAAAATGCGACTGAAAGGTCTCCGTTTACCTCAAGTGCAACGATGGTTACAAGAACAAGCTACCTACACTTTACACAAACGCATTCGACGCAAGTTTGCCAGAAGTCGCACCTGAGTGGAAGGCATCGATCATCAATGGCAAGCCGATTTAGCCGATGTCTCTCATTTGGCCAGCTACAATCGTGGCTACAAATATTTGTTTTGTGTCATCGACGTCTTTTCCAAATTTGCCTGGGTCGTGCCCTTGACTTCCAAATCGAGCAGCGAGTTAGTGCGAGCCCTGCAACGAGTGTTGAAACAAAGCGGTCGTCACCTTCTTCGATGGCAAACGGACAATGGCACCGAATTTCTGAACCAAGCTTTCCAAAAAGAATTAAAGAAACGTGACATTCATTTTTTTACCACCGAGAATCCCGAAACCAAAGCCAGCATCGTGGAACGTTTTCAACGCACTTTGAAAGAACGTATGTGGAAATATTTTACACATCACCACACTCTGAAGTACATCGACATCTTACCGCACCTGGTGCAAGCGTACAACCAATCTTACCATGAAAGCATCGGACGTGCCCCGCAAGAAGTGACTCCCGAGAACGAAGTGTTGGTGTTTGAGCGCCTGTTTGGTACGTCCCCGACGAGGGCTGCCCCCAAGAAAAGTGGAGTGTTTACCGTAGGAGATTGGGTACGCATTGGCAAATCCAAACGCACTTTCGACAAAGGTTACTTACCTAACTGGACGACCGAATTGTTTCGTGTCACTGAACGAGTGCATGGCCGTCATCCTGCCGTCTATAAATTGGAAGACATGAACGGAGAAGTTACTTACCCGAGTTACAACGTGTCACCAAAAGAGAAGACGACGTGTACGACATCGAAAGCATTCTCGAACGCAGAACCCGTAAAGTGGGCAAACGACATGTCAAAGAAGTCAAAGTACGTTGGAAAGGATATCCACCCAGTTTTGATTCTTGGATCGACGCTTCGCAAGTCATCGACTATAAAAAGAAGTGACCATCATGCCCTTTCACACAGACGCAGCTACGTCGACCACTCCTTCACCTAGTTCTTCTCTGCAAGATTTACAAAAACAACCCTTGTGGGTGTGGTGTGGAGAACGTGTACCTAAAACGCAAATCGTCTTTTTCTGCCAAATCTTCGTGGTGTATTGTGTCATCGGGGCAGCCATCGCCAATTTGAGTTTGCAACAAGGAGACAAACAATTGTGGACCATTTTATTGAGCAGTTGCATCGGTTACCTGCTTCCTAATCCCTCCCTGAAATTCTCTTCCAACGGGAACCAGGGGAACCTTGTGTCCAGTGCCAGTGTCAGTCACCACTCCAATAACAACAACAACCCTATTTTGGGCGGAGACACGCCTCTGACGTCCAGTAACCCCTCGGACAGCCACAGAACTCTGGAATTATGAGTCACCAAAACCAATTTTACTTAACCTTACCCAGTGACAGTTCCATGGAGGTATTTCCCAAGAACATGTTGTGCTGTTACACGGCCAAATTACCTCAGACCATCCCATTAGATCACGAAGCTCATTGGGAAGTGGCTTTAGTAGAAATCATTCACCCGACCCAAGTCCTCAATGTCCTTCCCAATCAAAACTTTTTTGATGTAGAAGTTTATGACGAACAATTGCAACAGTACTTGGATACCCATGGCAAATATGACAAGAAAACCCCTGGCACAAAAAATCAAAAGTACACCACCTATCACTTGTTCGTTCCCCCAGGCTATTATTTTAGTGGTCAACATTTGGTGAGCACCATAACCTCCAGGTTTAATGTCGTGTTTCTGAAAGCTTTGGAAAGTGTCAAAAAAAGTGTCACCATGGAATACCACAAAGCAGCTCGTTGCTTCTTGATGAAATTTGACGGGAGTAAAATCGTGTCCATTTTATTTTGTCCTGAATTGTTTGACATGTTGGGCGGAGACATGGACATGAGAAAGGCCATGCTCAAGAAAAACGAATTACCAATCATTTACGACAACGAGTCTTTTAGCAAGTTATTTCGTGCCCCGGTAGAACTGAACCAAGGACTGAATTTGATGTTTGTGTACTCCGATGTGGTGGAGTACAACGTGGTGGTACACACCTCTGTGCCGTTACTGCGTGTCATTCCTTTCAAAGTGGATTCTGCCACGGTCACTGACGAGGAAGGTGGAAACACTTACCACGTTCACCGTGAATTTGTACATCCTCACTATTTGTCTGTCAGCAAGTCGTATTTGGACACAGTCAACATTGCTATAAAAGGAGATCTGGGACAAAATATTCCATTCACCAAAGGAAAAGTCACGGTGAAACTCCATTTTCGAAAACGATTCTCTCACGATTCGTAAGTCATGTATCCAGTGTACTGAGGGGTTGCTCGACAGCGAGGACACGGTTTAGGAGATATGTTAAAATTGGCCTTTTGTTCGGTGGCCCCGGTGTTGAAACCGATGGTGACACGCGGATTGCACGCCTTGAAAGATGCGGCACTGACACAAGGCAAAGAATTTCTCCAAAATGTCATCATCGACAAACAAAATCCTAAAGAAGCCTTCATGAGGGCAGGCAAAAATGTCTTGCTGCAAACGGGCAAAGACCTTTTGGGCCGACGAGACACACCTATAAATGCCCTGCACGCTACCGAGTCAAGCATTCAGCAAGGACAAGGCAGAAAGAGACGACGAAGAAAACACCCTTTCACCAGACTTCACACGTCTAAAGCTGGAAAGGCAAAGAAAAGAAGAACCGTTCGAGACTTAGACGTTTTCGATTATTGAGAAAGAGAAAAAAATGATGCACCGAGGGTCTTGCGCCTGTTCCAAGTCGGAACTGGATCTGTTTGCCATGCCCCCCACCATGATGACCATGCAAGAATCCCAGTGGGTGGAATTTCATCCCGTCTCCTCTTTGACAGATTCCGCTCCCATCGAGTTTGAAATCAAAGGACAACCCGAAGATTACATCGATCTGAATAGCAGTTACCTGTATTTGAAGGTGAAAGTGATCAAAACGGACAACACCAATCCAGGAGGCGATGCTAGAGTAGCTCCTGTCAACAATTTCATGCATTCCTTGTTCAGCGAAGTGGACTTGTACTTGAATAACAAACTGGTCAGCAGCAGCATGGATACTTACCCATATCATGCCTACCTGGAAAATCTCTTGACGTACGGAAAAGAAGCCAAGAATACTCATCTGGATGCTTGCGTGGTATGGAAACCTGACATGGCAGGTGTAGGCACGTTTAGCGACACAGTCCTGACAGAAGATGACAATCCTCACAATGTGGGGTTTAACGACCGTCGTAAGAAAATTCTGCAAGGGCGAAGTTTAGAACTGATGGATCGTTTGCATTTGGACATGTGGTTACAAGAAAAGTATTTGCTAAACTGGGTGGATATCCGTCTGAGACTGAATCGTAGCAGTGCCACTTTCCATTTGATGGCCCATGCCAATATATACAAAACTATCATTCAAGAAGCCCGACTTTACGTGCGTCGTGTGGAAGTGTTACCTAAAGTGGGAAACGACGTCAGTCAGACGTTGAGCAGAAGGACCGCCAAGTATCCGATACGACGCGTAGAAGTGAAAACGTTCACCATTCCCGCTGGACAGCGATCCATGATCGAAGATCATCTGTTCCAAGGACAGTTACCCAAACGTTTGATTGTTGGTATCGTCAGGAATTCAGCCTTCAACGGAACTCACGATCAAAATCCTTTTGAGTTTCAACATTACAATGTGTCCAAGATCGAAGTCAGTCGCGACGGCAATACCTTGTGTACCCGACCCTTTGAGCCCAACTTTGGTGTCGCGAAGAATTATTTGAGATCGTACTTGTCCCTGTACGAAGCCACTGGACAGTTAGGAACCAACACCAGTCACGGTATTTCGTACGACGATTATGAAGGAGGCTATGCTTTGTGGGGTTTTGATTTCACTCCAGACCAAGGCAGCGACGAGGGACATTTCCACCCTATAAAATCGGGTCAGATTCGTGTGGAACTTCAGTTTGCAAATCCACCTCCAGATCACACAGTGAACGTCCTCCTGTATGCAGAATTTGACAATACCATAGAAATCAACAGTTTGAGAGAAGTCATTCTAGACTATTAGAAGCCATGGAAGACTGTTATCCCTCTTTGCCTAGTGGAGAAACTTTGAAGATGGAATGTGAGGAGACCGGGAAAGAAGAATCTCAAGACAAAGACGAAGAAGTTATCATGATGAAGTCAAGATGGCCAGAACAAGAAGCCCATTTAGTCTCCTGTTTTGCCAAACACTTGGTCGAAAAAATGACGGAATTGATCAAGAAAGATTGCTATCGATGTCAAAACAATCATCCCAGTCAAATTCAACATGATAAATGCCTAATGCTGAGTCAAGAAGAAAAATTGAACGAGTATCTGGACGAAGCTTGGAGTCTCATCTCAGACAAAGTCGTGTTGCATCAGTGGTATAAAGACTTGCGTGAACATTCTTGTCCACCATTAACCACTCAAGAGATCCATCGTATCGAAGCTCTCCTGAATCAGAGTGGGGAGATGAAGCGAAGAAACGGTTATTTGTCAGACATTTTCAAGCAAAAAGTCAGGATAGAATTGATGACTTATTATTACCTGTGAAGAAGAAAAAAAAAACACACAAAACATAGATACCTGGAAACTTTATTACCTTTTGAACCACAGTTCATACACGGCTTCTTGGAATCCTGTCGTCTGTGCTAAAGATGAACTCCCTCATCGCAAACCTCAAGACCATCTAGCTTATGTCATCAACACGGACGAAAGTCATCTCCCAGGAACCCACTGGATAGCCGTCTACTTTCCTCAAGAAGGATGTGTGGAATATTTTGATTCGTATGGATTGCCCCCTTTGGAAGACGATATCATTGACTGTATGATAAGAAATGCTCAGACCACCCGATTCAATAATGTGAAATTACAAGGCACAGATTCCTTGGTGTGTGGACAATATTGTGTGTATTTTCTGCATCATCGCAGCCTGGGCTATTCCTTAGAACATTTAGTGACTCATTTTGATCCTCGTCCTTCTTCTAGAAACGATGTGAAAGTAGATCAATGGTTTTGTGACCATTATGCTTATCTTTTGTCTCAAGCTAGGAAACGTAGTGTCCATCAATGGCCTAATGACTTCCAACAGTGGAAATCACAATTTCATTCACAACATTGTCAGCCTTGTCCAAAATAATGTGTGAGTTGGAAAAAAAAATGTTTGTCATTTGAAACAAAATGTTTGATGTTATATTGTTGGATTATTGTTAAAAATGTTAGAGTTGTTTGTTAGTGTTAAGTGATTTGGATAAAAAATGTTGTGTTTTGAAAAAAAATGCCTTTGTGGTTTGTTTGACTATAGAAATCTTGATTCATGCTCTTTGACTTCTTACTATCCCTCTCATGGCACTCATTGAACGTTCCGGCTCGAAAACTGTGGAGGGATATTTTCCTTCACGTCCGCGCTTTGACTTTAAAGCCGGAGTAGCCTCCAGTCTAACCATCCATTGTCGACTCATCCTCCTACGAAGATGTGCTCCAAACTAGCTAAGCTAAACGAAGCCTACGTGAATTTGCATAGGGTCAGACACAGTCTGATACCGAAGCCAGAAGAGATAGAGAATGTGAGAATGCTAAAAGTCACTGAAGACCTGATAGAAAAGCTCTTCAGAGAAGAAGTGAACAGGGAGAAAGAAGAATGGACAGAGAAGTACAGACTTCAGAAACAGTAGAGAGAGCAGCAACAGCAGCAACAGCAGCAGCAGCAACCTGAACCTGACAGAGGCTTTGTCGATTGTCGTATCGACACCAAAGAGTTCTTCTTCTCTTTCCGAAGAAGCAGACCTATCGTCAGAAAGTCTATCGTCAGAGGACATCGCATTCTTAGAAACTAAAAGATTGCCATAGCAAACAAAAAACCAGCCCTTTTCAGGGCTACCCAATACTCTAGAAAAGAAATAGTAATCCATTTGCCAATGTGTGTAGGTAGAGTAGTATGAATATAAACACTGACTCTTTTTTTATAGTGTGAGTGTATGTGTTTGTGTATATGATTGTGTGTTTGTAAGTGCTCACGTATGTTTGTGTGGATAGTAGATTATGATGATGTTTTTTTTGCTGTTTCACATGTGGGGAGAGTAGATTTGGGGTTTGATTGGATTGCTTTGCGTATGTGGATAGTATATTATTTGTTTAATAAAATATTTTAGAATAGTGATGGGTAGTATAAAAAGGTAGTGAGTGTTTCTTTTAGGTCTGCGCGTTGTTTGGTTATGATCTAGGTAAGATCAATTTTGTTTTAGGGGGATGTTTTCCATCACGTCCGCGCTTCCAGTATAAATTAAAAATCGTTCGGCAGTCTAGCTACCCTTCTTGATTCATCACCACCACCAGAATGAACACCAGACTAGCTAAACTGCTTGAACTTCATGTACACCTGGAATATACCAAGCGTATAGTGAATGAGCTGGCTGCAGAGGCCATCGTAGAAGAGGGAAGGATGAAAGAGGAGGAGAGAAGAAACGAAGAGGAGGAGAGAATAAACAAAGAAGAGGAGGAGAGAAGAAACAAAGAGGAAGAAAAGGAGAGAGGAAATTTCAGAATCCCAGAGACAGAAGATTGGGGTTCTGAAGCCACTTATCCCGCCTCTGCTCTCCCCCCAAAAAAGAGTGAAAAGAGACTGGGGAAGAAGATGTGTGTGTGGTGCCAGGCCTGGAAGGTGCCATCATTAACCAGGTGCCATGGAGTTCAAAAACAAACAGCCCTTTTCAGGGCTACCCAATACTCTAGAAAAGAAATAGTAATCGATTTGCCAATGTGTGTATGTAGAGTAGTGTGAATATAAACACCGACTCTTTTTTTTCTTGTGTGTGTGTGTGTGTGTGTTTGTTTGTAAGCGCTCATGTACGTTTGTGTGGATAGTAGATTTGGGTTTAATTTTAATGCTTTGCGTGTGTGAATAGTAGATTAGGGTTTTTTTTATTGATGCTTCACGTATGTGGATAGTAGATCATATGAAATGATAAAAGTAGGGGATGTTTTCCTTCACGTCCACGCTTTAACTATAAAACTAACAGTGTTTGCCATTGGAGCCCATTCCACTGAATAAGCAAACAAGAAGATGCCAGCAGCTTCAGCTTTGTATAACAACCTTATGGGAAGTTGGTACTGGATGGTGGATGGATTGAATGTAGCAGAAAGGCTTGAACAGGAATGGAGGCATGCAGTGACAAAAGACTTCGTCTCAAGACAAGTAACCAGCCTCCACTTTGCAATTGATATTGTGAAAGAAATGATAGAGGATGAGGAGAAGAGAATCAGAGGTTTCATTAACCCACCATATGTGAAAGTGGGCAAGTTGAAAGAAGCCATAGTTTATGTGACGAGTGTAAGGTGTTTTTTAGACGACATTGTAGAATGGACAGATTGGTCTTTTGTGAAGTGGGGCTTAGACAAGCTTAAGAAAGCGGAAGAAGTAATAAGGAAAGTGCTGACCGAAGAGGTCAAGAACATCAAAGAAAAGTGGTCAAAGGAAAGAAAAGAAGAAGAAAATAGAAAGAAAAAGGAAGAACAAGAGAAACTAGACGCTAACTGGATGAAAATCCAACAGAAGTTCCGAGCCATGGGTCACCCGGACTGGATACCGGAAACAGAAAAGAAGAAGAAGAAAGAAATGATGGAAAAAATAAGGGGATGGATAAAGAAGTTAAGGAGTTAGAAGAAAAAGAAGAAACCCAAAGGCCCTTTTCAGGGCCACTCCAATTTCTCGAAAAGAGATCGACTTTTAATTGCCTACCCCTTTTTTTTATATTTTTTATTTTTTAAAAAAAAAAAATAAAAAAATCCCATGTTCAATTCCCCTTGTCCCTAGAATTGCTTTTTTTCTCCCATGTTAAATTTCCCTTGTCGCTCAACAGACCCACGATTTATTCCCCATGTTAATTTCCCTTGTCGCTCAACAGACCCAAACTCTATTCCCATGTTAAATTTCCCTTGACGCCAAAGTGACCCAGGGGTTTTCGTAATGTTAAATTTCCCATTGACGCCAAAGTGACCCAGGGTGTTTTTTAATGCTAATTCCCCTTGATGCTAAAGTGACCCCATTTACTACTAACCAGTGATGACAGAAAATAATTTTAAAAAATGTGGCATTGAAGATGGACTGGATTTGATTTTATTTATCATAGCTTTAAACAATCCGAGTCTTATAGCTACGATGTCTGCAGTGTGGCAGTTTATAGTGATGTCTTGCACTGGGGCATCATGCCACAAACATATGGCATCATGTCTCACCCAGTCACATTTATCCTGACACCAGGCTGACCAGTCCTAAGACTAACCTCCTAATGTTGAGTGCCAAGCGAGGCAGCTGCTAGTACCATTTTTTATATTCTTTAGTATGACTCAACCGGGGTTCAAACCTGTGACCTCCTGCATCCAAGGAGGACACCCTAACCATTTAGTCCACCGGAGCAGCTTGTTTTGTTGGTCTAACAATATCTTAATCATTAATCATCAAGGTAAGGTATCTTTTTTAAATTGTGACAATGTGACATGTAATGGCAGCAATCCCCCCCGCCCCCCGCCATTTTCACTCAACACTATTTGTTTCCTTCTCATCTTACTATCTATCTGTTGGTAGCATAGATGTCTTTGGCA
This sequence comes from Sinohyriopsis cumingii, assembly GCA_028554795.2. Classification (NCBI taxonomy): domain Eukaryota; kingdom Metazoa; phylum Mollusca; class Bivalvia; order Unionida; family Unionidae; genus Sinohyriopsis; species Sinohyriopsis cumingii. Next base: position 107,601,612 of record CM068827.1, read on the forward strand.
TGTGATGCAAAGAAACATATACTATTGGTTATAGCCCCAGGCTTTAATTGCAATACCAGGAATCAATCCTGGCATCAACAGCCAATTTCCCTTTTTATGCCAAGTAAGTGTACCTAGTGGTTTTGTATTGTTTTTAAGTTGCAAATCTTCCTGTCCCCAGTAGGACAGGGAGAGACCCAGGGACAAATATTGGCTACATAAGTGACTGGGCCTTAATTGTATATATGGTTACTGGGTGGGTATCTCATTGGCGACCAAACAGGGATTCAAAGGCAAGGTCCCACGGTATAAGTGCAGACCAAGCACAAAATGCTGCCACACACACACACACACACACAATTTGCCCCCTTTAGTGCAAGGTTATTAACAGTCTCTCTCTAGGTTATAACCCTGAGAGTATGGAAACTCCCAGGGGCAATTTTGATTCAAACAAAGAAAATTAAATGGCGCTTGTACAACATTCTGAACATGAAAGCATTCTCAATTTTGCAAGAAGTTGTCCCACCTGTAAAAAATCATCTGCTACCCAACCGGACAACTCGCCACTAGCACAGGATTCTCAAGAAATTCTCTGGTGTATAGTCTGTTTCTAAATTCTTTAGTACTGTTTCCCCTAAACAAGATGTAAACACATTACATCCTGTTCATTATTGTTCCTCTTCTGCATAATAGCTTATTTTTCTATAAAATGTTGAATTTTACAAAAACATTTACAAGATCGGTTTAGTTTGCTTATTATCTCTTGCCATTTATTGTCATGTTGATTTTTGTAAAACTAGCTATAAACCTGACCTAATTTCTTGACTAAACTGCTGACAGAAACAGTCCAAAGTAATGCATTTCATTTCCATAGGGGGATGGATAAACATTACATTTTTTCAAATCTGTGCACAGAATAGGCCAACATATCGTGAGTCATGAAAACAACACAGGGTTGGTATCCGGTGTGTCCAAAATTAATATTATTTTGAACAGAATATTCTGGTGACAATTGCCTCTTTGCAAATGGTAAGCATTATGGTATTTTACTGTCATCAATCCGTCGAATTCGGTATGCATTTTGCTTCAGTATTGGAGACTGAAACCTTAGGTGCGCAGAAATGCCCAACAGCATTGTGTATGTATATACATGTATATATGTGTGTGTGTATGTATGCGTGTGTTTCAGTGGGCACGAGATCTACGCTGTCCATTAATTTCCTGTTGGAGCAATACTGGATCCACCACCGATTACATACTATTATGCTGTTATACTACTGCATAACAAGTGCTTATCTTATGTTACTGTGATTACAGCCAAATAATGCACTAACACTGGATTATCTTCAGGATGTACTGTAGAGCATAAAACAATGTAAACTGTGATAAAGTCTACACAACAACCCTAAAGATGTTACAGATGATCTGCCATTATTTCTTGAAAAAGATAATAATGCTGAAGTACACTAAATTCTTAACAAAAAAACCCACTCTACTGAGAGTTAATTGCACTTTATTTAACAGAGAAATGTTAGAATGTATTTGCTAAGTAGAAAGTGGTTTAAATTATTTTTCCACTGTCCCAGCAGTGGTAGTCTTATATCTGTATAACACAGGCAAGATCTTAACAAAATCTTAAAATATTTGTAACAAACTGTTATCAAACTGTTTACATGTACCAAATATTGAAGAATAAAAGAGAATGCATGTACTAAACAAAAAAGATGCAACCCAAAAGAGAGAATTAAGTGAAAGAAATTGTCTCAAGCTCATAATTTAAGTTCAAGCTACCAGGTTTATTATCAGTCAAGTTTTATAAATTCCAGGTAGGTTGCTACAAGATGAAGAAATCATTGTTGGTAAATCGTCACATACTGATTTTCAAATTATTGCTTCATTTAATCATTAATTAATATACTTTTTTTAAACTGACAACTGAACAATCTTGTCATCTTTAATGACTCTAATTGAAACCCAAAAACATTAAAAAATTCCTTTATACAAGTATATATACTTTAAAAAAATCCACACAACCATTTAAGAGACCTGCAGTTTGATATATTACTTTTTTAAAGCTTTTCTTCTCGGTGAAAGTAGTCCATCATTTTTGCATCATGGAGATCTAGCCATTTACACTGCAATTTGCACCATGGAGATCTAGCCATTCACACTGCAATTTGCACCATGGAGATCCAGCCATTCACACTGCAATTTGCACCATGGAGATCTAGCCAGTCACACTGCAATTTGCACCATAGAGATCTAGCCATTCACACTGCAATTTGCATCATGGAGATCTAGCCATTCACGCTGCAATTTGCACCATAGAGACCTAGCCATTCACATTGCAATTTGCACCATGGAGATCTAGCCATTCACACTGCAATTTGCACCATAGAGATCTAGCCATTCACACTGCAATTTGCACCATGGAGATCTAGCCATTCACACTGCAATTTGCATCATGGAGATCTAGCCATTCACACTGCAATTTGCACCATAGAGATCTAGCCATTCACACTGCAATTTGCAAGTATATACTGATGTAAATTTTTGGTGTTGGAAATAAAACTAGGCCTTAAGTCAACTTTTGATTCTAATTGTTAAAAATTTAATTTTCATAGTACATCATCAATCTATTATTTGTTTGTACTTTTTAACTGTTAATATTTCAAATTTGGTTTTTTACTCAATCTCTGCTATTGTTTTTACTTAAGAATAATCAGAAATTCATAATACACCAAAAAGAATTAAAAAGTTTTTGAAAAATTACAGATATTTTATACTGAATATGTCTTGTGAAAATATTGTTTCAAGAAGAAACAAGAGTCCTTCAAAGGGACTGATGCCGGGTGAAAATAAATTCCTGGAATTGAAGATATCTGATGAGTGTTGAAACTATCTCTGATATTCTTCACAGATTAAAAGGATTTTTAAATTAGCTGATGCAGTGGACATACTGGATTTTAGATTGCTACCAATTTACTTCAGAACATTAGCAGACATGCAAACCCTAAGACTTCCTCAGGAAGGCAATAAATATTTTTTGTAAGTTAGACAAATTTTCAGTAAGGTAAAACACAATATAATCTACTGCTCTTGCTGACTTGGAAAACATGCATTTAAACAGTTCAGAATTGTCATCTGAGGTTGATCAGTGCAGGCCAACATTATGTTCAACAAAAAAGTTAATAAAGTACACTTAGAACTTAATTACCTTCAGTACAATTTCAATAACAGCAGTTATGAAACATACAGAGCTCAAAGGTTTCTAACCTTGCTGTTTGTCTTGAATTTCACATATCACCAGCTATCCTGCCATGAGATGTACTCAAATCAATACAAAATGTCCAAGCAATTTAATTATTGACTTTCCTGCTATTTTGCCCTGAGAATCTTAATGTTCTTTTTTCTGTGCTGAGTCTTTAAACTTTTTAAGAGGCTTATCATCTTTTTCATATGCAACGTGTTTATGCCATTTTTAAAAATCCTATATCAGCTACACTTAGATAATGCAGGATTTTTTGTTTGAAAAATATAAGCAGTTTAAAGTGTCTGAGGTACTCCATTAGGATTAGACTGGTTCCCTAAAGAACTCCACAGAATCTAATATTATACCCATAGCCAGATCAAAAACATGGACAAGTAAGTAATCAGATTTGATCATGAAGACCATAATGTCATAATTATTGCTATGTTCTGGCAAGTCAATAACTTAAGGGTCATTTCAGTAAGGCTTAGGTTAAAATGAAAGGGTTGGAATGTCTGCAGTAGAAGTCTTTTGATGAAAACCCTAGGTCATAATGATCATCCATCCTGGGGGAGTAGTGACAACAAGATTTTCAAGACAGCCCTTGTGGCAGCCTTATTTGATGTATGTCTGGCACCATGTAACAAGATTTTGAAGATGGCCATTATACTGGATGTTAGATAACCATTTTAATTTATATCAACCAATTATTACATACAATAAATCTTTTAGTGATAACACTACTCTGATATGGCCATTCAATCAGGAGAATTAGTGATAACAATATTTCAAGCTGGCCACTGTGGAAGCCATATTAGACATCAGACTGACACCATTTTCATTTAGAAAGTCTTTGGTGAAAACACCATGTTAACATGACTTTCCGTTCAGAAGGATACTGATAACCATATTTTCAGGATGGGTGCCATGGTGGCCATAGTAGACATCAGATTGGCACCATTTTTACTTATGACCAACTACACATCACAAGATATGACCATCAATTCAGGACAGATAGAAGTAACAAGGTTTTCAAGATGATTGCCATGGCTGCCATATTGGAAATCAGATTGGCACCATTTTCATTTAGGACCAACTTGACCATGTGATAAGGTGTTTCATGGTAATCTTCAAGTAGTTTATGAGCAGTTATAACAAACTTGTACTAATGGATGGACAGACAATGGATGGCAGATGACGGACAATGGATGAAAGACCATTTCATAAGTTCTTCCTGTCCATGACCAGTAGAGCTAAAACTCTTGCCTATGTAAATATAGTACATACAGTAATTAGTAAAATCATTTATATGAAAATCTGGAAAAATCATTGCAAAATTATTTTTTTAAACACTGGAATGGCATATAAAGTAATTCAACTATGTACTGTATAAACTCACTTATAAGTTGAGTGTCTCTGCAAACATCATAGATCATCATCTGCAGTCACATAATATGCTCACTGATCAGTCTGTTTAAATGATTACTTCTGACAAATTGCATAGACTCAGATGTGCTGGAGCATTATGGAATAGCAGATGTGGGTCTGTGCAATTTAGTTATAAGTGATTATATACAGTAATAATGTATGTATAAAGATGGGAAAATAATCTGTCACACTATATGTTTATGGTATAATTTGTAATAAGTATTCTCACAATGAAATTACATCAAATATAAAACCATTCTTCTGTATATATTTGTGTATTTGAAACAATAACATGCACAAGCTAAAAAGGGCATATAGGCATAAAAATAAAAGAATTAAAAAATAAAAAATATTCACAGACATGTGTATGAAAACTCTCAGCAGAAATTTTTAAAAGTTCAAAAATATTAAAGGACCTGCCTTTTGGACGGAATTAGTTGTATATTAATATATCCCTGTGGACTTCTAAAACCCCAATGCCCATAAACTAACAGTTAGGGAAAACATTTCTGATTGCAAAGTTTGATTTTTCCTTTCTCTACTCTCCCTCGACTTGTACAGTTTCCACAAGATGCGGTTTTGTCATGTTGTTTTTCTAAGCATTAAAATATAAAACTGTGCCATCATTTGGAAATATTCACCTTGAAAATGAAACAAAATATTACCTTTCATCCTTATTCTAATAAAATCTCAACAGTGGACCTACTACGTTGATAACTGGTGCCAATTACTTATATTTCAGACAACTTTTCAAACACTGGAGTCTATTACTTGTATTTCAGATAAGTTTTCATACAACTGGTGTCAGATGTTATTTCAGACAAGTTTTCCAACAACTGGTGTCAATTACTTGTATTTCAGACAAGTTTTTCAGCGTGTTAGTAATATCTATATGATGTAAACACTTTTGTTGGGATAAATATATTAAATCCATCATAATAAAAGAAAACAAAGAGTGACAATAACAAGAATATACAACACTGAAGATAATATGTATAGAAAACCTGAACCACCTTACTCTTAGATATATTTGAAACAGAAGATGCTGAAAGGATAAAGTTGACAAGAAATCATTGGGTTATAACCTCGATTATATTGAAACATTTAGTAAAAACAATGAGTCTTTATCAACATGTTAAAATAAACAAAAGTTTCATTTTCAGTGCTATCGATGCATTTTGATAATGTTATATTAGTAAAAAAGGTTTATTTGATAAATTTTCCTTCCTCAAACAGTCTCTAAATTCTGATGATCTAACGTTCAATAAAAGATGTATTGGTACATTTATCACCTTCATTGCCCTCATTCCCTTAAAGTAAAATCTGGTGACTTGAGATGAAATGATCCTTAAAGTAACAACACAGAACCAAAAAGCAAAATATTCTATTTAGGATCTACATATATCACTAAATAAACATTATTGCAAAGCAATATGAAGAATATCTGATATTATATCTGTTGTCACGGTGATGATGTGAAAATTTTCCAGTATTTCACTTTGCCAAATATAATGATTTCTATATTTCTTCATCAGCGACATGTTCTCCTTGCTTTAGCTTGGCAATAATCTGAAAAATATAAATACGATCAGTCTAAATGAGTAAAATCATTTTAGATGTCAGTAAACTAACTGAACCAAGCAGCTGTCACTGCATCCAACTGATATCACGAAGAAAATCATTCTGTTTTCTCTGCCTTTATCTTGAGATATGCTGACCGATGGAGAATGTTATTTGTATTAAAACAGAAAGCATCATTAAAAACTAACAGAAAATAATTTTGTTTTTAGTTTGTGCTTCTGGCTTTTGTGTATATTGGCAAAGCAAGTAAGTGTGATTTAGTTGCAAATGCAACAAAACCTATACTGATCTTTTTATGCACACAGTAAAGCCCAACATAACTAAGATCATCTTGGTGCTTTTGAACTAATAAATAATGCACAGGATTTCATAAAAAATGAAGAAAAATGAAGAAATATACAAAGAACTTAATTAGTGTAGTGATATCTTCAATAATTTTTTTTATTTCTATCACAAAAAATTCAAATTATTACAACAAAGAAATAAAAATACATAAATCCATTCAGATTTAATACCAGGAACTAATTTATTTTTGTTGTTGTTGTTGTTGTTGTTGTAGGGTTTAACGCCATTTTTTAGCACACGATAGGCTATACATGGCGGCCAGTATTAATGGTGGAGGAAGAACACAGGAAAACCCTGGAAAGAACCACCGACCCACAATAAGTTACTGGCAAGCTTTCTCACATACCCACATTAGCCGAATCCTAGACTCGAACCCATGCAGACAGAGGTGAGATGGCAGTGATCCGTAACGGAGAGCGCTTTAGACCACTCGGCCACTCGGGGCCCCAATTTATTTTTGTGGGTATTACGTTTTAAGATTTGGGGAAAAAGTCATTTTTTATGTGTACATGTACTTAAATTTGTGTAATTTGGAAGGTGTCCTGTTGTTTCTACCAAAGAATCCTAGTTTGCATATAAATTTGTGGATTTGGGAAGGGGTCCTGTTGTTTTCACTAAAGAATCCTAGTTTGTATATTAATTTGTGGGTTAGGGAAGGGGTCCTGTTGTTTCCATGGAAGAATCCCAGTTTATGCATAAATTTGTGGATTAGGGAAGGGATCCTTTTTTCCACTGAAGAATCACAGTTCTATGTAAATTTGTAGATTAGAAATGGGGTACTGTTGTTTCCAAAGAAGAATCAATGCTTGTATATAAATTTGTGGATTAGGGAATGGGTCCTGTTGTTTCCACATAAGAATCAACGCTTGTATATAAATTCGTGAATTAGGGAAGGGGTCCTGTTGTTTCCATAGAAGTATCATAGTTTGTATTTAAATATGTCGATTAGGGAAGAAGTCCTGTTGTTTCCACAAAATAATCATAGTATTTAAATTTGTGGAATTTTAGTTTGCATGTATATAAATTTGTGGATTCGAGAAGGGGTCCTGTTGTTTCCACAGAAGAATCATAGTTTTTTGGACCTTTAAATTTGAGGTTTGTAGCAACCATGCAATAAATAAAAACTAGCATTGCACAAAAACCTAACTTACAGTATTTATTTTGTTTTAATGCTCCAGTCTTAATGCTCCAGTCTTATACATTTTCAGATATTAAGTCAGAGAAGGTATTATGGATACAGTACTGGAATTCTAGTGATGTGTATGAAAGATACAACTATAATGACACTAAGTACCATTAGACATATTCATTATAAACAAGGACTTCTCAACATTAGACACAGCATAAACAAGGACTTCTCAACAATAGACACATACAGCATAAACAAGGACTTCTCACCATTAGACACAAACAATATAAACAAGGACTTCTCACCATTAGGCACAGACAGTATAAACAAGGACTTCTCACTATTAAATATATACAGTATAAACAAGTACTTCTCACCATCAGACATATACAGTATAAACAAGGACTTCTCACCTTCAGACATGTACAGTATAAACAAGGACTTCTCACCATTAGACATATATGATATATAAAGTATAAAATAAGGACTTCTCAACCAAAGATCTGCTGCACCTCCTTTTCTTAAACATATTTAATGGATACACCAACTGTTGTCCCACTTCATAAAACTGATGTGCTCCAAGCATGAACCTCTCCAGTTTTTGGGACTTTGATCCTGAGTTTGAGTTTCTTGCTCAGAAGGCTTATATAATATAGGGTATGTAAACCATACAATTCAAAACCTGAGTTTGAGATATGTGTCACTCTCAACCAATCAAAAGTTGTGTGACAAAAGTAATATCCTTTCTGATTTACCGAGATAAAATCTCAAGCTCAAACTCAGCCTCAGATATGTAATTTTTTGGTGTGTCTGGGTTTATGCTGTTTACAACTAGGTGAGTCTGCATTTATGCTGTTTACAACTAGGTGTGCTTTACACAGGGATTTCTATCCCAATAGGAAGGGTGTAAGTGAATAACTGACTCAATCTAATTAAAAAATCTGCAGTCTCCACAAGCACCATCTGCCTGGAAATGATCTCGCTTTTGATGCACATGGTAAGCAACTATAACTACAAAACTCATTCCCCTGCCCCAGTGGCATGCCAGTCTATCAGTTTTCTACCCCTAGCAGAAGCTGGTACCTATTTACTTCTGGTCAACTAGAACAAGTAAGGATAAGTGCCTGGCAGATGGGAACAACAGACATGGCCAGGGCTCAACCCACAAACTTGCTCTTCTTAGTCCACAGTGCCAGGTTGTCTTGTATTCCTACACTTTAGACAACATTTATCTTTGTATCCTGTTTATATAGTAAAGATTGTTTATAACATTACACATGGGAATGTTTATACAGTAAAGATTGTTTATAACATTTCACATAGGACTGTTTTTATTTAATAATGTGATACCCAAGAAATATGATATCTAAAATTCATAGTTTAGTTTTAAAAATGTTTACGTACATGTTCATGTTGATTTTCATTCTGATGATATTGGACATACTTATAGCAAATAATGTATACTGGTGTTAGAAAAAGAAACCTATATGTACTTAACTAAATTTTCAAACAGGCCTGTATTTGTAAAACTAACATATTCAGTAATGTATTCAATAATAGTATATTTGTCCTTACTTATTTGGATGGAAAATAATTGTTAATAATCACATGTTAAACATTTTTCAATGATAAGCAAATGTTTATAAAGAATATCAGGTGTGTCACTCTGTGATGTATTCAATTATTAAACATATAGGAACAAAATGTTTTACCCAAGAATATAATAAGCAATCTTTACTGTATATGTTTAATAGGTAGAAGCATCAGTCTGATACAGAGGTTCCATTAAAGGCAAGTTTCAAAGTAAAGAAATTACAAAATTAGATAAATTCTTATATTCAGAACTCATTAAAATGCTGTTTTTGGAAGCAAAGAAGCTCATCTGGAAGTTAACTGAGACCTTGAAACCGCATTATTCAACAAGTAATTTAAAAGCTGATATCTCTACACTGCTGATTTCTTATGTTCTTTTCCCCATCACTTATCCAGATTACTGATCCATAAAAATAGCAATAAAATTATGATGACATGGTAATGTTTTCCCGATAAGGTGAAGAAGTTAAATTCAGGCTGATGGAAATGCATCAAATTATTAAAATCTTGCATAAAACAAACTGTATATTTCATTGTATTGTAGAAGATAAAGTGGTGTGAATACACAAAAGCTCCTCCTGTTCCTGTTTACTTTTCAATCTAAATTATTCCCTTTCATGTGTTAATATGTAGTGTTTTGACAGGGTATTTAAATAACACTCAATTCGTCAAGTAAAAGCTGAAATTAACAACAACTGTAATCCATGGTGTAGTGATGCTTCTGCACTACTTGCATCTAGTGACCATATCCATACATGATTCTGTTGGTGGTAGGACAGAAATAGCATTTTAGAGGCTGTCTATTGCACATACTATTTTATAGCTTAAGTCTACTTTCAAAAGTTAAAAGAAAAAAAGAAAAAAAACCTTCTACAAAGAAATGTTCTATCCACACATTACAGAAACAAGCCAGGACCAGTCTACTGAGTATTGGAATTGTTCCAATAGTGCAATGTAGCTAGATTAAGAATTGTGAAATAACAGCTAACATGTGTACACAACAAGCTATAAACTGATTACTTTACTGTTGTAATTTGGATAGTTTAAAATAAAGGCAATCTATTTTTTGAGGTGTTATGAGTAATAAAGTCTTTGATTAAAAATCAGTCAACCTTTGCTGCAGGTGAGATAAAAAGGAGAGACTACCCAAAGAATGATTTCAGCAGAAACATCTCGGTATGTAGTTAGATTATTTTAAACAGAAATATTTAAGGGCAGCTCTTATCTTTTTTTAGTTTAATTCATGTCAAAATGTGCATGTTCTTCCGATGATAAAATAAATTACAGTTAAGGTGTGTGCAGGTGAGTAACAAGGTCCTGAGTGGATTATAAAACTGTATTTTGAAGAAGAAATGACTTCACAAGGTATATGCAGACACTACTTCATAGGAGAAATAATTCTTCTCTAACAAACACAACCACATTGAAGGTACTTATCTGAGACTGATTGAAAGTGGATAAAGTGGTACTTGCTCACACTTTGCAAATTTTGTGGCAGAGCACTATTTATCATTCCTCACTGCAGATCATTTTACTAAACTGGTCAACATTATGTTTCCAGATTCTGTGATTGCACAGAAATTTTTATGCAAGATAATACAAATTGATATTTAGGTCCTATTCTCCCCACTAGGACTGAAAAGTTGAAAATGTGTAGAAGTCCAACATTTAGTGTCATCCTTGAGAATATATGCCATATATACTTATTTTGTTTTCAATTCCCTTAAAACACATACAATTTATGACAAGACAAACTTCTAATGGTTTAGAAGCCAACCTACTGATTAAAATTTTGAAATGTACTGATTTGATGTCCTGTTTCTGTCACATGTATGCATTATCTATGTCAATATAATGATCAATGAGGGAGCCATAGTTAATTTGGGCATTATTACTGAAGTCAAGGCTAAATTATTGTGACTGCATTTGCTGACTTTGATCACTTAATACTGATGTCATTTGCTTGATTAAAGTTGTGTCATAATCAGTGAAATCATTCAGCAGAACTGTTAAATAACCAAAAGAGCAGATGCCAAGCATGTTATGTGTATTCACTTTCATGGACATCAATTTTGAATACCTGTTTACATACCATATAATATAGGTGGTATAAAGAAGGTTAGAGGATAATGGGCAAAGGAACATGTCAAACTTGAACAGAGAAAAATGCTACCGTTTACCAAACACAGTGTCCATTTCAAATAACTTAAGCAAATTTTGAAAGTCATGTGTAGATGGCCTTATAATAAACATGCTTATATTGGATACAGGCTTATATTGGATACAGTGTTATATTGGATACAGTGTTATACTGGATACAGTGTTATAATGGACACCAAGTTTCAAAGAATCCTGAGCGTACTTATTTATAATTTCTAATGAAAGAATTTTTTTAATGTCAAATACAGTACTTACTGCTTTGAGTGTGGCAATTTCCTTGTTGTCTGCATTCTTGCTGGCATCATTTGTGATGAGTTTCACTCTTGAGGCATACCTGTGTGAGGTAAATAAGTATTCACAATAAGATCTACTTTGTTTTCACATTTATTAACATTATAATGTCTTTGACATAACAATATACAAATAAAGTAACACTGTAATGTAACGCAGTACCACAAAGTCTGTGTTGTCACAAAACATGCCAATCCTGTGTTCATCTGACAAGAAATATTTCCAGGCATATAAAAAAAAAGATAAAAAGGTAACAGAGGACCTATTCTCTCCTTATAATGCAGAAACAATGAGTATAATCAATTTTTTTGATAATACTATGCCAAATCATAGTAAATTAGAAGTACATCAACCACCACTGCTCTTCCAGGTATGAAACTGCAGGGAGGGCTTTAGAGTGCTCCTGTATTGTATGTGTTTGTGTGTGTGATTTGGATTTTTAATGTAGCTTTAAAAATTTCCAATCATATCACTATGATGTCTGCAGTGTGTCAGTTTATAGCGATGTCTAGCACTGGGGCATCATGCAGCAGACATGTAGCATGATGTCCCACCCAGTCACATTATCCTGACATCAGGCCGACCAAGTCCTAACACTAACCCCTTAATGCTGAGTGCCAAGCAAGGCAGCTGCTAGTATCATTTGAAAAAGTCTTTGGTATGACTTGGCTGGGGTTTGAACCCATCATATCCCACATTTAAGGCAGGCACTCTAACCACTTAGGCCACTGGAACAGTTGCCTGGATTATGATCAAACAAATATTATCAAAGAAATGGAGGGGGATCATTAGCAATGGTCTCATGAACAGGAGTCCTAGGCTTAGATCTGCTTCTGCACTAAGAAGACCCATGAGACAAAGAAACCCCATGGGTGAAAATCGATACTCTGAGACAATGGTTGACACTACTGAGATGGTTTTTACTACATGTTCCTGAGGAAGACAGACTTCATAATTAGGCAGTGACTGAGATTAGGTTTGTCCTGCTGTGCAGGAATCCATGACAAATCAAGAGCAAAACGAGGGATTTCAAGTCTTGATATAAAAGGTTGATTTTGTTGAAAGTTGTCCAAGTAATTTATGTAACTGGTTGAAGTGAGACACAACTCTGTCCATGATTCTGTTAATACCCAGGAATTGAAATTCAGTCTGAATGGAAGAAATGGGAATGGGAATATAAGGGTGTGAATCATGTAGGTTAAGGCTAGCTGCAAAATCTCCCTCCTGTCAATAGCTGATTTTGGCATCTTCATTCTGAAGAATGGTTCCAGAATGCATTGCTTGAGAGAACATCGATCTATGGCCCTCGGAAGCAGGTAAAGTCTGGAGTAAATCCATGTGAGTTGAATTTATTATTTAACTCTACTGCATGTTTCATAATGAGCATCTTTATTTCTTTCCACAGAATGTTTACGTTGTACAGATTTCAAAATGGATGGATGCAGTGAAGGAAGCCCTTGCTAATGGGGAGGGTGGCAGGCACTGAACATGATCCAGAGCCCATTTAGTATGATACACATAACTGATGGGTTGTCAAGACATAGTGTTTTCCATTTTGTGGTAAGGTGTAGTAGTCTACTACCCACCCACCCCACAATGGATGTCAGAATACACTATCAGTTGGCAGGGAGAGAACCTAGTTCAAACGTTTTTTCATCTTCCTGAGTTTGTTACTGGTGGCTCTTGATAACTGCATCCTTGATAAGGGAACTAGGCCAGAGGAGGGTTTACCTAGGGGTACTTCCTGTTTTCTGATCTCTCTTGGGTACCAATGCTGGGTTATTGACATGTTTGCATCTTTGGCTGGCTGTTTCCTCAATATAGCTGTATAAAATAAGGAGGTTCGAATATTGTGGTTTTGTTCTGAGAATAGCCTCTGAGTGTGAATGTTTGTAGGACCTGATCTGTTAATACAAGAGTCATGCAAGTGACTGACTCTAAAGGTCTGTTTGCAGGGTTCTCAATGGATGGTTCAAGGCTGTGTGTAGACTGCCAAAACATGGCCATCACGACAAATTCGAGCATGGATCCAATCACGAGGACATGTCAATCCTGTTAATGCTTATTAAAAAAGTATTTATAATTCATATGCCCTGAGGAAAGTTTCGACATTTCCAGGCCCACAATGTCATAAAGAAAGGTCTGTTGACATTTAGGTCAAGGAAATAGCTTTCAAAATAATGTGGATGTCAGTGACTTGACAAGACTGTAAAAGTTGTTTGAAAAGGTGCTGGTTTTTCTTAATTAAGAAATCAAGGAATTCCCTAAGGGTCCTTTCTGTAAGAGATGATTGGCAGAGGATGACAGAACTCTGAAGACAGAAGCTGGAAGACTTCATCTATCAATTCATCGAAAGCTGAGTCTTTCTGGTTATTGTCAGAGTGAGGAAGGATGATGGCACTTGAGAATGTGTCGTCTGACTTCAAACTTTGAATAATCAGGTGATAGCAAAGCCTACGGCAAATTTTGTGTTGAATGAGCTGGTTAGCATGTTGTCAGGGACTGTAAATGAAGCAAGCAGTCTATCTATGATGTGATATGGTCATCTCCAGGCAATCACTGTGTCACTGAATGTCCAAGACTGGAATCAGCATCTAGGAATATGGAGTCATCATACTAGACTGCAACAGAGCTGGAAATGGTGATGAGACTAACTCATGCATGGTACTGAATCAAATGGGATGGTTCACTGAATGAAGTGACAGTTATGCTGGTCATCCAGGGCAGGAATTGGCTTGACTGGGAGCCAGATGCTATTTGTATCTTGGTGTCTGGACTTGGTATACAAGGGTATTCCCAGCTACCTTGAACTGTTGCATCCAAACACATTTGAATCTCTGTGCACCGTCTGCACAGAAGCACACTATAATGCCTTGAGTAAACAATGGCTATTTTCAGCTGGTTTTCATGGAGCCACATTTGGGGAAGACCCACTATTAGAAACTATAGGCAATGAGGAAAAATGTCCTTGACACTAGATCACATGGTTGCTGTTTAAAATATAGTCATAATCTGGTACTTAACATGTAGGCACCAATGATTTTGATAATTTATCAAATCCGGATGATTGATTGATTGATACAGATGCAGACAAAAAACCAGTAGATTCAAAGGATGAGAAAGGTCAGATATGGTTGGTCACAGAACTTTACTGATTTGATGGTGAATGCATTCTCTTAGGATTTCAAAGTGCATACAAATTATATGGTGAAATATAATTATACAGTCATAATGGTCAGATTTTACTCTTAAACCTATCTACAGATAACAATATATGTAAAAAAAGTAAAGTAGTTAACATTTGTGTTGAACTTAATATATACTGCACTGCTACAAATTCTACAGGCAGGCCTATTCACATAAGGTCATTTAGGTAATATGTGTTCTGTTTAGAGCACACTGCATTCTGTGTTTCTGGCACATGTATACTGACGGCCATACATAGTAACAAACACCAAACACTATGAGGAAACATTTTTAAGATGGTACTGATTCACCTATCATATGATGAAGTTAGATGACTTAATCACAAAACATTCACTGACAATGAAGACAGAGTGAGATTGAGATGGTGATGATTTCATTACAAAACATTCACTAACAATGAAGACAGAGTGAGATTGAGATGATGATGACTTAATTAAAAAACATTCACTGACAATGAAGACAGAGTGAGATTGAGATGGTGATGACAATTACAAAACATTCACTGACAATAAAGACAGAGTGAGATTGAGATGGTGATGACAATTACAAAACATTCACTGACAATGAAGACAGTGAGATTGAGATGGTGATGACATAATTACAAAACATTCACTAACAATGAAGACAGTGAGATTGAGATGGTGATGACTTAATTACAAAACATTCACTGACAATGAAGACAGAGTGAGATTGAGATGGTGATGACTTTATCACAAAACATTCACTGACAATGAAGGCAGAGTGAGATTGAGATGGTGATGACTTAATTACAAAACATTCACTGACAATGAAGACAGAGTGAGATTGAGATGGTGATGACTTAATTACAAAACATTCACTGACAATGAAGACAGAGTGAGATTGAGATGGTGATGACAATTTCAAAACATTCACTGACAATGAAGACAGAGTGAGATTGAGATGGTGATGACAATTACAGAACATTCTTTGACAATGAAGACAGAGTGAGATTGAGATGGTAAAACTCATGAGGTACATACACTGAGGTAAGAAAAATTTTAAGAGTTGCTCAACGAATGAAAAAGCATAAAGTGCATTGGTATTTGCGAGGCTGTGATAAAAGCAGGCTAATCAGGCATGAGCAGAAGTAGTACTGTCTATTGATGGGATTTGGTGCCAATATCTCTATCCAAGAGGAGACCACCCTAGTCTTACTTCTGCCATTGCAAGCAGATGACCCTTTAACACTTTTGTTGCTAAAACACACCAAAAGATGTGATAAATGTCTTTTAGCTTGGGAAGTCAGCTTGTGAGGTTGTGCATGTATACTGAACTTTGAATGATTGGGTACAAACATCGTATGTTTGGGTGGAAAAATTTTATTGTTGGGTAGAAAAATTGTTGATTAAATAGAAACATCACATAAATAAGTATCTGCTAACTTGACTTACGTGAGGGATATAACTGTCTCGTCCATGTTGTAATCAGCAGGGGAAATATTCACAAACATAAGTGTCTTGGCATTGCCTCCAAGAGAGTCCTGCATCAGCATGGTTAGTTTGTTGTTTCTGTATGGGATAAATTGCTGCTCACTGCTCAGAGCTGAGATTACATCTCCCAGGGCTGACAGGGACTTGTTGATTGACATGGCTTCCTGAAATAATAATAATAATAATAATAATAATAATAATAACAAGGACTTTGTATAGCACCTAATCTTTAGAAGCTCTAAGCACTTTACAACATTAGACAACACCTATAACATAAAAAACCCATATATAATGATATGATTACAAAAACAAACACCATGAAATTAGAAAACATAAAAACATGCTGAAAATATTTAAGGTAGGAAACATTAGGTCTTTGTTTGTTCTTGCAGTTGAAATAGGGAAGTTTAAAGAGCACTCTTGAATGGGATCACTGTCTTTGTGCCTAAGTTCAGTGGGCAATTTTTTCCACATTACTGGGCCCTGGTATGCAAAAGAATGTTGTCCATATGACTTTGTTTTCATAGTGGGAATAATGAGTATGCGATTGTCAGAAGAGGAACGTAAGTATAATGCTGGTGTGTACACATGGGTGAGGTTGGATAGGTATGTTGGACTGGAGTCTGTCAGTGAAACGTAGCACAGAGAACAAATTTTGTGTTTGATTCTGGATTGAATGGATAGCCAGTGTAGGGTATAGAGCAGTGAGGAGGTGTGCTCTGATCATGGTACTCTAAGGATGGGAATATGAGAATTATGTGAAGATATCAAATAATGTGTTCTTGAAAGACCTCTATGTAAAATAATTTGTGACATGTTTAATTTATATATAGAGTAGCCATATTTGCTAGTCTATAAGGCATGCCCAAATCTAGACATTGAATAACTGTCACATACTGTGTTTTGCCTGATCCAAGTGTAGGCTGTTTGTTTCACTTATTGTTTAAAACAATCCTCGTTCATTTTGTGTTACTAAAACTATGCAATATCTTACTTTATTGTATACTTCATAAATAGTCCCATTAATTTAACATTGTTGCTACTGGTCAATATACAGCAGTACTGAATGTACTTAAATAAAAATATTCACCATTTCCTTATATGGTAAAAACATGCCTGTGTTCAATGAACTGCTTCTAGATACAGTTAAATAAGAATGGTAATGGAATCATGGAATGCTGACCATGTCATAAATCTGATGGTCACAATATGCCACCAAAGACTGTAACCCTTTCCACCTGACACCATTGCTACAGAAAGGTAGATCTAATTCTCATCCAATATAAATATATCTATTGTTCAAAATAAAGAAATCTATCATTCAAAATTAAATTCAGAAAATCTGAATACAACAAAGACTTAAATTGCAAGAAGAAAAAAAAATGAAAACAGCTGCTCTTAGTACATGAGAGAAAGAGTGTGTTATTCAAACTGACCTTTGATACAATGTATCAGTTAATCAACAAAACAACTTCCCTTTTCATATAAACAGTACACTTTTATTCACTCTGAATGGCATTTTTTAAAAATCCTTTACATGGAATTTAAAGAAACAATACCCCAGTGTAATAGCCAATTATTTTACCCTGCTGAAAGCTTCCTTGGCAACACTCATGATGCCCACTATACTTCTGAATTACCCACCACCATGCCAGAAGCATTGAGACAGTTGCAGTGACTAATGTAATCCAAGCCTGAATTTTTTTGGTTCCTTTTTTCATAATGGTATCTTCAATTTTCATTGATGTATTGCATCATTTTTTCCTAATTATCAGTATTTCATTGTGTTTCTTTGGCTACATGACATTCTTTTTGTCTTTAACATACACAACATTCTATCACCTTTAATATACTTTATCTTGTTCGGTTTTTAAAAAGGATCATCCCATGTACAACTGTACCTCCATTGCAGTAAAAGTAGCATGTATTACTGCATGGTGTTCAGGTTTCATTCATTAAATGAACAACATGTAATATGTACAATAAAATGTTGAAATATTTTATCTGTTTCATTTGTGTTATTCCTATAACATAACATAATGATTAATATGCTTGTTTTTAATTACATAATAAGAAGGAAACTGAATAAGAAATGAAAAATATTGGGCCCTTGATCATGTAGTATATAAAGCCTTCGCAACCTCACGCATCTTCTGCCACATGACCCCTGGGTCCAATATTTTTTAATAACCTATATGTATTTAATGTAGATAAGGTGCGGTTGTAGCCAAACTTTTGCACATACTTTTGCAAACCATGTGATGTGGGACTCCCTTTTTTGTACAAAAACATGACATCCACAGACTTATGGCAAGGTAATAGATTTTGTACAAAATGGAAGCCATATGAGACCACAGATCTGGGTCTACGCTGTTTGCATTATACCTGCATGGAAGCCATATGAGACCAAAAATCTGGGTCTATTCTTTTTGCATTACCTGCATGGAAGCCATATGAGACCAGAGATCTGGGTCTATTCTTTCTGCATTACTTGCATGGAAGCAATATGAGACCAAAAATCTGGGTCTATTCTTTTTGCATTACCTGCATGGAAGCCATATGAGACCAGAGATCTGGGTCTATTCTTTTTGCATTACTTGCATGGAAGCCATATGAGACCAAAAATCTGGGTCTGTTCTGTTTGCAGTATAACTGTATGGAAGCCTTGTGAGACCATATATCTCAGCATATGCTGTCTACAGTATACCTGTATGGAAGCCAGGGGAGTTCCACTGATTGATTTTATGATAATAATTCTTACAGAATGAGACCATTATCCATGTTGAAATAACCCCAATTTATAAGTTCAAGTTTTGAGTCCAGTTTAAAATATTTTGCATTTCATTTTCAGGTACTTTTGAGATACTTAAGTCTATTCCAGCTGACCTGACATGGGGATTTTATGAAGTGAGCAGCTTGGAAATATTAAAATTACTCAACACATTGAATAAATAGTTTTATGTTGTGTTCTGCTTTTAATTTTTGTGTTCTCACTCAAAATATGCAAACCCCAAACTTGGTTGGTGCCCACCTCAATGATCAACACTAGTGTAATGAAAACTGCAGTAACCTAATGTACTCCATACTGACCTTGAGCTGTTGGGCGGCAGCTCCAGTCTTCCCCACTCTCTCACTGCCTGCCAGATCCACCAAACTCAACTGAAGGAAAACAAATACAAACTGCATGAATTTTTTGTCATACATATTCCAAGTAAGCTGGTTTGAGCCATG
Source organism: Sinohyriopsis cumingii (assembly GCA_028554795.2). Taxonomy (NCBI): domain Eukaryota; kingdom Metazoa; phylum Mollusca; class Bivalvia; order Unionida; family Unionidae; genus Sinohyriopsis; species Sinohyriopsis cumingii. The sequence goes on from CM068827.1 coordinate 107,621,257, forward strand.
CAATGTTATGACATCAGCCCATTCAAAAATTAGAATTTAATATACTGATGACTGCATAGTTCCTTATTTGAAATAAAGAAAAGAAGGTACTTTTGCATGTGATCTGTGAGTGTTGGAATCATTTGGTGACTTTTTTCTTCTTCAGAAAAACAATCAATGTATAAAGCTACCAAAAATATTTAAACTAAAATATGGCCATAAACTTTCTAAAGTTACAACTGAATGGTAAGAAATAAAATTTCTGAAATCTTCACTGTGCTATTATTTTATTACTAATGTCTTGATAAATTTTAAAGTATCAATCAACAGATTTCATGAAAGCATGTAATTTAACAACTTGCTAACACAGGTGCTATACAATACCCCCCCCCCCCCCATAAGTTTACTTCTTTTCACTTTCTTGCTACTTCATATTAAACACAAATCAGGTTTTAACAAATTTGATATGCACCCATACCCTGCTGACATGTTCAAGACCATACCTGTGTAAAAGGGCCTGTACTGACAAGGATAAAAGGTATTTATGGAGTAGCAAATTTGAAAAATGAATTTGAAATGGTTAGAAAGTAAAGAATACAGTTACCAATATTAGCTACCAAGACAGGAATGATTTATTTCTTGCATGGATTTAAACAGTGAACATTGTTGGGGTTGGGGTACTGTAGAAACATCCTACAGCTTTTAGAGCAGACCATTTTTAAACAAAACATTTTAATGATTGTGAGTTTACTTGTAGAGATTTGGTTCCTTATTTTTTTTAATATGAAGGTTTGGCCCTGGCAAGCTTGCAGTCAGGTTCAGTAACAGGTGCTGCACCCAAATTTTGATTGTCCCTAAATTGTCACTTTATTTTGGTTCTGCAACTCACCAATGCCAGATTTCTGCATCATTTTCAAGCAAGATTGTGGCAAGAGTTTAAATCATTTAATGTTATTCCTAACATCATTTTTAGATTCTTATTTATTCCCTTTATCTTAACTTTAATAGGGTTATATAGTGCTGCAGAACAAGATCCTGCAGGGCTAAATTGTTTTGAGAAAGGAAATAAAAATTGCATTCTTCTTTTTAATTGTCCTTGTTTAAATTAAATTTGTTATTATGCCTTTTCAACATTTAATTTCATAATACTCTTGTAAGGGAGGTTGGGCTGACCAGCATGCCATCTGTTTTAGTCCATCCAGCATGTATACAGATTCATATTAACACTACTTTCAGGTTCAAAATTACACACTGGTATCTCCATTAACACTTTGCAGCTCCTATAATCTAATATACTTCATACTAAAAGAAAAAGAATTGTCATCATAACTATCATCAGCCAGTATTTGCCACATGAAACTGTCATCTAAAGATAAACCACACTGAGAATCAGCCATTTTGGGTTTTCCAGGTGGCCCGTATTTAAACTTCCATGATGCAAGGTTCAAATGACAACATAATGCTTGTTACCAAATTAAATTTACTTTGATAACCATTCATGTAAAGCAAAGAACCAAGATGTCTAAACAGTTGCTTTCCTGAAAAGGAACAGATGTAGCAACAAGTGCTATGATACCTCTAACAGCAGCATGACTTGTGTTGCAAGAAGAACTTTAAGGGTGAATGGCTGAATAAAAATTGTATAAAGCACTAAGTACGTTTTCATATGTGTGCCTTTGAACTAATCTGCAGGAGTTCTTGTGCATCTCTGCTCACAGAGTACAATATTTGTAAAAAACCTTTTATAAATTCATACAATCACATGCCCAGACAGCATATCTGCAACATGACCATCCATTGGGGAGAAACAACAATAACAAGATTTCAAGACAGCCACCACAGCAACCATACTGGATGTTATATTTACACCATTTTCATTTAAGACCAACCAGACATGATAGGAAATCTTCTATGAAAATGCAATGTCACTGTCAACATGCTTCAAAGAAGTAGTCATATCAAGATTTTGTGGCCATGATGGAGGTCAGATCATCATTCTGTTTAGTACCAACAAGGCATACAAAAATCTGTAAGTCAATCTGTTCAGTAAGAGTAGCAGTAACAAGATTTTCAAAATGGCTGCCATTGTGGTGGCTATAGCTGATGTTTTATCAGCATTATTTTCATTTAGGACCACCTGAATATTATAATTAGTCTTTTAATGAAAAACCTCATGTTGGTATTACCACTGTGGCATCCAAAGTGAAAAAGTACATGTTAATATGACCATATGTTCAGCAGAAGAAGGAATAACAAAGTTTTCAGGATGGCCACTGTGGCATCCAAACCAAATGTCTGATTGGCATGATCTTCATCTTACAACTAGACATTCAGTGGCACCCCATTTTCTTTTAGGACCAACTAGACATTCAGTGGCACCCCATTTTCTTTTATGACTAACTAGACACTGTTGAAGGTCTTTATTTGAAAACCCCTTCATTACATGATCATCCATTCAGAAGAAGAAGCAATAACAAGATTTTCAAGAACATCACCATAGTGGTGGCCAGGCTGAAAGCTGCATTGGCACCATTATCATTTAGGAACAACCAGACATCATAAAAAGTATTTTAGTGAAAACTCCATGTTGATATGACCATCCATTCAGGAGGATTTGTGACAAGATTCTCAAGATAAATATCACGGTGTCAAGGTCATGGAAGTCCAGTCAGAACCATTTTTTGTCTAGGACCAAGAAGATATCAACCGAAGTCTTTTCCTGAAAACCCAAATGAAAATATCATTCAGGAGGAGCAGCAAACAGAATTTTCAGAATGGATGCTATGGTGACCAATTGAATATCAATGGGAATGTCTGATTGGCACCATTTAAATCTAGGACCAAAGAAAGTAATAAGACTTTGTGTGAAAATGCCATGTAAGTATGATCAGCTATTCAGATTTAGTAGCAATAATAAGACTGTCAACATGGCTGCTGTAGTGGCTACACTGGATGTTGGAGAGGCACCATTTAGGACCAATCAAACATCATAACAGGTTCTTGAGTGAAAACCCCATATCAATATGATCATCCATTCAGGAGCTGCAATATCAAGAATATCAAAATGGCTGCCATGGTGTCCATGTTTGATGTTAAATGGGCTCCATGTTCACTTAAGACCAACTAAATATCATTAGAAGTCTTTTTGTGACCCCCATGTCAATATGACCATCAATTGATGAGGAGTACTCACCGTAAGAATTTCAATGGTGGCCATAATGGCTGTCTGAGTGACAATATTTTTATTTAGGCCCAGCAAGATCTTGGAATGAAGGTATGTGTAAAGTTTCATTGTATTAGAGTAGCAATAGTAAACTTGTGCTAATGGATGGCAAGCCATTGTTTATGACAAGAAGAGTTAAACTCAATAAAAAATAATTAGAAATTCTCAACATTGCTGATTTGAGCATCATTCTGCAAATACATTAAAGTTTTAACTGTTTGTGGAAAAATCTGCCGATATGGTCAACTGAATAGCTAACAAACAAAAATACAATTCAGATATTGACAGAAATTAAATCACAGTTGGTTACCTATATGACAAAACTCACCTTGCCAGTAAGGACTTGCCCTGTGGTGTTGTTGGTACTCTCAATTAGAATCCCAATTATAAGATGTGATCGGGAGCTTTCAGCATTCATTTCTGAAGAGAAAAAAAATGGTGCTGAATATTTGCTTGCCAAACCTTCTATTCATGCTTGTAACAACTTTGTTATACAATATGAACACTGCAGATTAGCAACTGGGACATTTTCTTTATGGCAAATGCATTCTGAATTTACTGATTATGCAGAAACATACCTTTAAGAAAAATTGATGTATCTAAGTTAGCATAAAAGTCAACAGGGTTCAGGTTATTTTCAATTTTACTTGTCTCTAATTACATTTTTTTAATTCTATTTGTCACAGAAAACATTTATCTGATTAACCATTTTTAAGAACTAACAGCTCTAGACTTGAGCTTATGTTTGGTCTAAAGCTGTGGGGGATTTTACCCAGCTTTGTAAATGGTTTTAAAGCTATTCCAAATAGCAAAGTTTTCAGTAAATTATGAGATGACTCTGTTCTAGTGATATGAACCATGATGAGAGGGCTTGAGGGGTTATGTCCTTATTCCTATGTTTAACTGGGAGTAAGAAGCATCATTAAGTTCCACAAACTGGTTCAGTCTGGTTTAGATAAAGCCTGAGCTCATAAACCAGGTTACATCTGAAAGCCTCTTGGATTGTGTTGATACAGGAGAGACGACATATGATGACTTTTTGATTGTCCACTGATGGCAGCCAATTCCTGGAGATGAAATTGGACTGCCAAGCCATCTGATTGACACTTAAGATAGGCTCGGTCAACAGAAAGGGCATATAATTCACTGACTCTGCATGCCAAAGCAAATACTATCAGGAAACTGGTATTGTATGAAAGGAGCTTTAATGAGGTCCAAACTAAAGGCTCAAATTTGTTTGAATTCAGCCAAGTCAGAACCCAGGAAAAATTAAACTAAGGAAAGAATGTGAATGACTGAGGCCTATGCATGTCAAACCTAGACAACAGAACAGATGGGTCTATGTTATTACCAAGATCTTCCCTGCCTATTATGATGATGGAACAGGTCCAATGTCATAGAATGGTAGCCCTTAACAGTAATTGGAGCCAACCTTTTCTCCTCAAATAGGCAAATAAAAAGTCAGCTACTTGTGGGACAGAGTCACTCTGAGGGATGATGGTTTTGACTTTGCACCAGTCCTTGAAAATGTGCCACTTTCCTTCATAAACCTTGAAAGTATAGGGCCTTCTAGCTTGTGCAGTTCATTCCATGAAGGGTTGAATTGTTTCTGCTGCAATGTAAGCATGAAGAAGGAGGAGAAGACAGTCTGGGCAAGGATGGAACACATGGGTCCAAAGCTGATTGAGATGATTTGACCCGGCCGAGATCTTCCTGGGTAGACCTATCACTGCATATCATTAATCAAGGATTTGTCCCAGTTGAGAGTGGCAATCTGAATCATTTTACACTTCTGTTGCTCAATTTTGTATAAACTTTGGAACTAAGATTGTTCGGGAGTAGGCAAAGGCCTATAGACCCTTCCAACAGAGAGAAAGAGTAGCCTCAGGAAACAAAGGTGGACAGTTTGTGATTATACCTGATTGCAAAAGACTGATCATCAGGCATCCCCACAGCTAGCAAATCTAAAGAAGGACTGATGGATGGTGGGACTATTCTGCATGGAGAATCTGTCGCCCTCCTTGACAGAAAATCAGTCAATACACTGAATCTGCTTGGAATACATCTAAATGTGGAGTTGGGTTGGTTTGGTACTTCTCTGTTTGAGAAAAGTATGTCACTACTACCAAGTTGTCTGACATGATGAGCATGACCTTGATCTGAAGATGGTAATTCCAAAAACGGAAAGGTTTTTATGATGGCTTTCATCTCCAAGAGATGGATGTGGAGACCTGTATCCTCTGGACCTCACTGGGCACTGGCACTGTCAATGTCTAGTAACAGATGGACTACCACAGGTGCTAGCATGTGTAAAAAAAGGTCATATCCATTTAGAGATATTCCTATCATGAGCCAACCTTGTCTGCACCACTGGTTAAGGAATGATGCTATCTCGCTTTTGCTTTTCTGATCCTGTAATCAAGTGGCATGGAAGATTGGTGCCCTTGAGATAGCAAAGTCATCTGCAAAAGATGAGTATAGAGGAAACCCTGCCACCATAAAACAATCTAAGGAGTTCAAGAAACTTCCTAGCTGTGATACATTTTGTGTTGGAACTGGATTTTCCAAGGATGATGATTCAGACCACCTGAAGGTGGGGTAGACATACCAGGTTGAGGTGGGTGAGAAAATTCATACCCAGATGGATGGGATGGACAAAGACTGGACTTCCTAATCAATCAGAAAACTTAGATGATGTAATCATCAAATCAGAATGGATGGCTTGTTGAAATAAAACAATGCCCTTACCAGTGTGAGGCATATGTAGACGACTGTACTGCAAGAGTAATGGTAATGTTATCAATAAGATCCCTGATTATATTAATGTTCCATGACTCAACTTGATGAATCATAGGATGATATATAAAGGAAGTCATATGGCCACTGAATGGTATGGATTGAGAGACAGACAGCTAGATGCTATGAATGGCAGCTGATCTGGCACCAAAACTGGAGGTGTGGCTAGACAGTATTGATTGAGAGTTAAACACAGCAAGCAGACAGTACATGTCAATGCAGTAGTCAGGTGATACCAACAAAAATATGACTGAGATGTGCTCTTTGCTTCCGTCTTTCTCTAGGCTGCTGTGAGATCAACAGATTTCTGGTACATGTTCTCAGAGAAAATATGGTGAGAATTATATTTCCTTTCCTTTTGTTTGCAAGTATTACATGACTTTAATTTCATATTTTTATTATTATTTGTACAACAACATTGGAAAGGAGGTTTGGTTTTGTTGGTATCATGTGACTATTGGTCCTCTGATGTCATGGACAGGTAGGTAGCAAGACTTGGATTGTCACATGACTAGGAATGCAAATGGCAAGTAACAGGTCAAATTTCGTAAATGCTGCGGTTTTGTCTTGGCTGTCAGCAGGTTAACATGTAACAAATGCCATATTAACAATTTCTGAGAAAATAAATCATCTTCCATTCAATCTGATGCAGGTATGGATCAATGTAAGTCATATAAGTTTGCTAGGCCCAGTAGTAAGGAGCTACCCTATGCTGACACATTCCATTCACACATTCTAACTTTTCAATACACAATGCACTGTTCCCACCCCAAAATAAATGTCAAAATATCTAAACTTGGAGGCTCATACAAATTTGCTAGACTCAGGGAGTAAACAAACACTATATAATGAACATTTAATTTTAACAAATTCAAGTAAACAAGCCATCTTAGAGGCTACCATTTAATATGCATTCATGCTAGGATGAATTTCAAAAAAATATTTCATGCATGGTGGTGCTAGAAGAAATATACATTTCAATCAATGTGGGGGGTGATATTATATTTTATGCCTGGTGTTTGAAAACAAAAAGTGTCTTCCAACCCACCCCAACCAATAGCATGATTTATGGAATAACATTCAGCTAACTAAAGGTAATTTTATGATCAAACATCAGCAAATATAATTTTATTGAAGAATTTTTTTTTCTTCATACTTGTTGAAGCAGTATGTCTGTTCTTGCTTCCTTCATCAAACAGGGCATACAATTCCTTGGAATTCGATGCATCCTTGATCACAGATCCTTGGACATACACCATGCCTTTCTTGTCTTTCTTGATTTCCAACTTCTCCTAGAAAAGGAAATAATTCAACATTCAGCAGTGAAGTAAGGGCAACGAGTGGTGTTTCCATAATTCCTTATGGAATATTTCAGAACTGTATAGGATTATCATCTTTGAAATTCTGAACTTCCCATAATAAAGTATTGGCAGCCATAAAATGGAAGATGGTACAACAGCATTACTTTTGTAGGAGATCATCACATTGTAGAACCAATATTTAAATGAATAAAACACTAATGGATCAACAAAGAATACTAAAACCCAGGTCTCTTTATTCTCAAAACTTGAGATTAAAATATCAAAATCATATTTAATACTTACTGCACATAAAGTTTTAGGTCATTAAAATTTGGCATGCTAATAGAGGAACTAAAGAAAAGATGATTAGGAAATTTTGCAGGGGTGGGAAAATCCATTGCTAGAAGTATGGCACAACCAAACATTTGCTTAGGGCAACCAGTGTTTAAAAATCACAGCCCAGTCAGGCAACTATATTTTGATGACTATACCCTGTCAGGCAATTAGATTTTGATGACTATGGCCTGTCAGGCAATTAGATTATTATGACTATACCCTGTCAGGCAATTAGATTTTGATGGCTATGGCCTGTCAGGCAATTAGATTATTATGACTATACCCTGTCAGGCAATTAGATTTTGATGGCTATAGTTTATGATAAACCTGATTACTTTGATGTAAAATTAACTAAAGAAGCTGCCCACATGTCTGTTGCCAGGTGCTAATGTTTATAAATGATCTGATACCTACTTGGCAAGTCAACTATACATAATAATCTCCATTCCTGGTATAAACCTACCAGCAGTGGTTGATGACTGGCTAATGCCAGATGTTAGGCTCACTGCACAAGGCATGACACTAATTAGAGCAGGGGTCTCAAAAACGGCCAAGCTGTACCCTGTGGCCAGCAAAATGATTGGCATCACAAGGTGTCAAGCGATAACAAAGGTGGTGTGGCCCTTGGAACAATGAATATGGTCTCATGAGGCCCTTAAGGTGGTTTGAGTTTGAGACCCCAAGATTAGAGTATAGTAAATCAACAAGATCATATCTTTACTCACAAGAACCATGTTTTCTTTAGACATTATTGTTAGACCAAAACATCTTATGATTGTAGTTGTTTTCAAATCCATCCATATCATGCAGAGCACCTTAAAATTTTCTTCAAAAGGCCATTACTTTTTCACAATTATATGAAAATACATTATTATAATAAATGCATAGTTTGTGCTAATACTTCTTTTGCTGACTTATTTTAAAAATTTGCCAAAGTATGAGAGATAATACTGCAGATAATTTTGCTGATAACTTCCATGAGACATTCATAGTCAGCATGAAGAAAAACAAACTCAAAGAATAATTTTTGTAAAATAAAAAATGGGTTTTATTCAAAGCAAAACATTATGGAATGTGCTTAACATTTATATTAGAAAAAAATTTGAAGCTTAAAGTACTTCTGAACTTTATGTATAATATTAAATGTGTAAAATAAACAGAACTAGATTTTGATGTAATACTTAAGAAATGCAGCATAAACATCAGGCAATCAGAACCAACAGACATCCAGAATAATATTTACTTTATAACTCTGAAAAAGGTTCTTTTATATCAATGTTAGAATTTCTTTGTGCTTTAAAGCATATAAAGGAACTGAAAAATCATAAAGTTAAAAATTCTGGCGTTGATTAAGTCAACATTTATAAATATAATTTACTGCTGAAGAAATGAATAATTTGATTTGGCATATTGAACAACCTGACTATTTTGTTGGGCAACCAGATTTTTCAGTCTGGTTGTCTAGTAGGCATAAATAATAATAATAATAATGAGGACTTTGCATAGTGCCTAATTTTTAGAAGCTCTAAGCACTTTACAACATTAAAGTCCATGTTTTCTAAAAATATTTTCCACCCCAAATGTGTGAGACAAAATTTATTCTAACTCATGTTGCGGAATGACAAAATTTAAACTTTGAGTTTGAGCTCCAAAAGTTGCAAGAATATGAGACCTGGTCATGAAACATGCTTTTGTAGATTTTATGTTTGGCCTCAGTCTTTCTTTCATAACATTATCTTTCTTTTGGGGTTCCCAGATAGCTTAGCTCTGGATTATAAATTTGATATAAATATCCAAAGAATATCACAAAGATCTGCAGAGTTTAACTGTTCATAAAATTCCTTGCATTCCATTCATGTGTTTAATTCATCAGGACATGAATAAACTGACCTACAATGGGATGATCATTTCAAAAAGCAGTTTTCTTCCAAGTCTGAAGATCATCTGTAAACTCAAGAATAATAACTTACATCATCATAGTTTCCTGGCTGGGCAAACAAGTCTATCAGCTTCTCATTGTACAATTCCATCATATAGGCTGATACCTTGATCTGAAACTTTGACCTGAAAGGAGGATCATGGGAAAATATTGACTGTAACCTCAGTATTATATAATACAAGTACTATCCCTATCTATAGTGACAATTATCTCTTTAAAAGATCTTTCTAACTGAAGATGTACAGAAAACATTGACAAATCAAGTATTATTAACTTGTGGGAACACTAAAAGAACTAGCTGAGTCCTGATTAAAAAAACAACTTTGTGATCTGAAAAATACCCTAAACAACTAAAATCTTTAACCAAAATTTGGACCCAAAGCACTCTGAGTTTTCAAAGTTCTATTGAATATATTCTGGGGTAAATATAGCTCTCATTTGTTATGCATCCTTCATTATTATGTGATTCTAGATATATGCAGTCACTCAATGGACCCTGAGTAAAAAAAATAAAGAGAAAGAAACAAATATATATTTTTCAAAATTCACTGAATTGGTAAATTCGTGAAATGATTTTACTGAAGTATAGTACAGTCAAAGTGCATTAAGACAAGTCTGCATTTGTCTATAATTCACCACTATTTAACTGAGCTGCTGTAAGCTACTGTATTCTGTAAGCTATAGGAAATCTGATATCACTGTCAGACCAAATGTTATGTGCCAGACCAGCTTACTAAGCTGTGCATCCATACCATGCCAATCACATATCATTATTTCTAAGCATGCAATAATTAATCATGTAGCAAAAAACCTCTTGCTTTATGGATAAACAAATATTATACTTCATATTTGTACAATATCAAATCCATAAGTAAATCTAAAACAACAGGAACCATGCAGACCCGTAGATGTTCTATTTATAGTAACAATGCCTCTGCCTAGCTAGAACAATGCTGTTGCCACTGGGGCAAAACAGCGTGTGCAGAGTGTCTGCTGAGTTTAGTACCTCAGTAGGTGTGCAGAGTGTCTGCTTAGTTTAGTACCTCAGTAGGTGTGCAGAGTGCTTAGTTTAGTACCTCAGTAGGGTGCGCAGAGTGTCTGCTTAGTTTAGTACCTCAGTAGGGTGTGCAGAGTGTCTGCTTAGTTTAGTACCTCAGTAGGGTGTGCAGAGTGTCTGCTTAGTTTAGTACCTCAGCAGGTGTGCAGAGTGTCTGCTTAGTTTAGTACCTCAGTAGGATGTGCAGAGTGTCTGCTTAGTTTAGTACCTCAGTAGGGTGTGCAGAGTGTCTGCTTAGTTTAGTACCTCAGTAGGGTGTGCAGAGTGTCTGCTTAGTTTAGTACCTCAGCAGAACAAGGTTGCATTTCATGAATGTAATTTTTCACAAAGGTGATATTGGAAAAATCCAAGTTACTCATCCGGACTTTATAAGATGTAAACATTATATCTGGCTTGTGTCCTCCATAGAGTTAACATGATTTCTTGTTGCACAGGAACAGATAGAAACAGTGATGTTTTTAAGAGTGAATTTTGATCAAAAGTGGTAATCACTAACCAATGTCAGGATTAGATTAGAAATGAACAATGATCAAGGTATTTAAGAAGAAAGGTCCTCTATTTCATCATTATCTTCAGATCTGGACCAAATACATATTTATATATTTAAGAAATCCTAAGTTTTCAATATGATAATTTAATTTTTATAATTGTGATTGTCAATGTGATTGTCCATTCTGTTGCATAATTACCATTATGCAAGAATTAGGTATTTAATATACACTAATACAGGGATAGCTTTCCTTCAAATTTCAATCTTTGAAACTGACCTTACAGACAACTTTTTTCCCCTCTGAAATTTCATAGTCTTTTGATTATTCTTTTCAACATGTATGGATAATGAATTGAATATGCAGTATATGTGGAAAGAACAGAAATGATCAAAGCTGATCAAGATATTATTAAATACTTTCTGTCTTTTTGGAGAAGGTACATTTCAATTAAAGGCATCAAACTGGTACATAAAAACAAGAGATTTTTCAAAACAAAAAATATTTTAATAGGAGTACAATTTGTCAACTATTTCCGTTTTTTTTAAACAAAAAAATTAATTTTTAAATCAGCAATAATTGTAATGCCATAATGAGCAGGCAAACATTTGATTTGGATCTGTAATTTATTCCTGATAACAGTTTCAATCTGACAACTAATAACCATTCACAACTGAGGAAACAAAGAGTCCCAAGAAATATTGTTTGTCCAATCACAATTACAATTAACTTACCTGAGCTCATCTGCAAGCTCAAAGATCCTGTTGAAAGCTCTGGGAGCAATTCCTGGGTACTTCAGTTCCCTGTCTCCAATCATGGTGAATGTTTTACCAGAACCAGTCTGACCATAGGCAAATATACACACATTGTATCCATCAATTGCAGACTGGATCAAATTCTGAAAGACAAAATGTGCAAATCAACAGGTCATTCAACAGTATCCAACATATGGGTTATGGTGTTTCAGAGATGTCACCTGATGAGCATGTGTATCCGAATTTCTGGTCCGAATTAAGGCAGCCCATCTTGAATAGATAACAGGGTCATTAAAAGTAAAAAGCTTCTAAACAATCCTACTAATACTACTACAGTACATGCTAATAATACTACAGTACATGCTAATACTGCTACAGTACATGCTAATAATATTAGTACATAATACTACTACAGTACATGCTAATAATACTACAGTACATGCTAATAATATTAGTATATAATACTACTACAGCACATGCTAATAATATTAGTACATAATACTACTACAGTACATGCTAATAATACTACAGTACATGCTAATAATACTACAGTACATGCTAATAATATTAGTATATAATACTACTACAGCACATGCTAATAATATTAGTACATAATACTACTACAGTACATGCTAATAATACTACAGTACATGCTAATAATATTAGTATATAATACTACTACAGCACATGCTAATAATATTAGTACATACTACTACTACAGTACATGCTAATACTACTACTACAGTACATGCTAATAATATTAGTACATAATACTACTACAGTACATGCTAATAATACTACAGTACATGCTAATAATATTAGTACATAATACTACTACAGTACATGCTAATACTACTACTACAGTACATGCTAATAATAGTAGTACATAATACTACTACAGTACATGCTAATACTATTACTACAGTACATGCTAATAATATTAGTATATAATACTACTACAGTACATGCTAATAATATTAGTACAAAATACTACTACAGTACATGCTAATACTACTACTACAGTACATGCTAATAATATTAGTTCATAATACTACTACAGTACATGCTAATACTATTAGTACCTAATACTACTACAGTACATGCTAATACTACTACTACAGTACATGCTAATAATATTAGTACATAATACTACTAGAGTACATGCTAATACTATTAGTACCTAATACTACTAGAGTACATGCTAATAATATTAGTACATAATACTACTACAGTACATGCTAATAATATTAGTACATAGAGACACAGGTTTATATAACTTTATTAAGAGATTATAGTTATGTGATAAACAATAAATAGTTATCTATTGTTTATCACATAACTACTGTCCCCCAACCCACCAATGTAGATAAGAAATGGTTGTACAAAAAGAAATTTGGTGGCTATGGCAATGAATTTAAACACCTCATATTAATAATTATATCAAATATTTCTCAGCTTTTTAGAACTGCAATAAAGTTACTTTGGCATAAAGATGCAATATCTGTTGCAAGGATTTTGTGTTTATAAACTCAGTGACATTCAGCTTCCAAAGAGTGTTACCCTTGAATGAGGGTTCTAACTCGTTCAGTTACAACTGCATTCTCTTTTTCCCTCTCTCCACCAATTTATAAAGTTTATGATGATATTAGGGATAAACCTAACTCAACTCTTGATCATTTTTAGAAATCTTTGGTCCAGTGGTATCGATAGTCATTACTGATATAGCTAAACTCTTTTACATGACACATACATATGAGCTAAAAGTAACCAAGTCTACTAGCTGCATCTCTGGGGAAGAAATTGAATGAGAAAATGTGTGAGTTAGCCAAAAAGATAGTGTTTCTTTCAGTAGCTATGAAATTGGTGAAAAGAACAATGTTGATCATCCACTTGGAAAGATTGATTCATAGGTAAATCACTATCAGAACCGAGTAGTTTTAGAAAATTCAAGTACGATGCAATGATTCTAGGAACATCTATGGAATGTTCAAACCATTATTGTCATGAATCAACCTTTGACAAAAAGTCACATCTTTTAAATCAAAGCACTTCCTTTTCCATGCCAAGCATTCATTCACTTTCTTGATATAAAAATCTGATGCACAATGAAGTAAGCAAAATCAAAGTGGAAATAAGCCTTAAAAATGAAAACCTTTATTGAGCAATTTCCCATAAAGTTCAAACCATGTACTTTTTCTGGATCTAACTGATCATATGCCTGATGTAGTCAAATAGAATGGAACCACATGCCCTTGAGTTATGTACACGCCATGGACAACACGAACTCAACCTGGTTGCTGATGCAGTTCCCATATGTACCTGAGCATATCATCTTGGTGTGACTAATTTATATGTCCCCATTATTATGGCATTCAAAACACTACCTTAATTATTAAAGACAGACACTGACTGCTGCACTTACTAGTATATAGCTTGGATATTAGTTAAAAAAAGCAAACAAATGCAGAGCTCTGCCATACTACTGGAGAAAAAAGATGAAAGGTACTTCTAATAAATAAATAATTTAATAAACAAAAGTAAATGAGGCGATTATTATTTTAAAGTGTCTCTCTCTGTCTCTTTCATATTTCTGATCCAATGCTGTACTTGCTACAAACATAAAAATAAATGAACTTGCTTTTTTGCATCAATACAATTTAGATGCTGATTAGAAAATTGGAATTTGTAATGCTTTATTCACTGGCAAAGTGAAATGTGACACGTACCTGGTCTAAAACTAACCTGAGCCTACACAGACTTAGTGTAATGCTAGCTGGGGACAACCTGTCTGGGAAACTCACCAGGTTTTTTTCTAAAGGCAGTATAGGTTCTAGATTGGACTTTGCAAGATCAGGAAGTTAGCCTGACAACATGTGTCATTATTTCATGACTTTCATTATACTGGCAGTAAATGATCCATCATTATTTGTTTTAAATCAATGATAAATGATATTATGTTCCTAACATACACTGAACAGAACATAACAGAATCAACTTTATATATTCTCAGTGCATTTAACAAGTACAACTGAAAATTAAACCCCACACCAGCTCATTATAGTTATTACAACTGAGAAAGTATCCAAACTAAAACAGGTGACTAAGATTAGCATTATATAAATGAAAGGACATCACATCAATTTACATGATACATAGCATGGAAATGTGCATTTAATCGTACTTTTGTACAAAAATGTTGTGATTACAAAATTGAGCTGAAGAAAAATGTACGAAAAGAGGTAAATAATTTATGGAGCAATGCTATTAACATGACATGCTTGCAGTGGAGTTTGCTTTGTGTTTATCATTTCTCAGTGAAACAACTTAGCATACAATACAAATATTATTTTATACATATAATGTAATTTGTTAGCTTCTAAGTTGTATTAATCACCTCCTATTGTGTCAAAAAACTCCTAAATTTCTGTCATAGTGTTCCTGTGCTTTATATCTATGGAGATCTCTCAAAATGGTAACTACAAATTCTTTTTTCAGAAAATTATAAAGAAAATCTATACACAGAAATTTAAGTGAAAAGATGATCAAAGTGAAATTGGTTATAATACAAGCATACCATGTTAGAAAGGCAAAATGAAAATGTAGTTTTAGTTAAAATGGTACTTCATAAAAATAATTAAGTTTTGCAGGGTTCAATATTACATGACTTGAATGAAAGCATATTGGAAGTGAATGTAGACAAATGGATGTGAATGGTAACTTGCATTTGTATCTTCAAATATTTTCTCCTGTGATGAATCCTCCATGAAAACTTGGTCAAACTGGAAGTCCTTAGGTCCCCTTTCTGTCTCAACACAGATGCTGTATTCATCTGCTGATCTTACAACTGAGTGGTTTTTCTAAAATACAGTAATAAAACTGACATTATTATAATTCTCTTTCCGCTAAACATTCAATAAATCTTGTATTAATATAGAGAAAGACTGATGGACAGGGAAGGAGCAAACAAACAAGAGTGAATAAACCTATATATTACAACAGAGATTGGACCCATGATACAGAGGGTGATAGAGTGGAGAATACAAGTATACTATCATCCATTACCTGCAACATAGCCATTAAACACTCCTTCTAGTAATTAATTATATTATTTCAACAGTTGTTCTGTAAACTTCAGTGTTAACATGTCAGATTCAGCACATGCACATACTCAGTACATTCACATAGCAGACACATAAACACATGTACATATTCAGTACATTTACATAGCAGACACATATGCACATGCATATACTCAGTACATTCACATCGCAGACACATACACACATGCACATACTCAGTACATTCACACAGCAGACACATACACACATGCACATACTCAGTACATTCACATAGCAGACACATATGCACATAGTACATTCAGCTAGCAGACACATATGCACATGCACATACTCAGTACATTCACATCGCAGACACATACACACATGCACATACTCAGTACATTCACATCGCAGACACATACACACATGCACATACTCAGTACATTCACATAGCAGACACATACACACATGCACATACTCAGTACATTCAACTAGCAGACATACATGCATATACTCAGTACATTCACATACTCAGTACATTCACACAGCAGACACATACACACATTCACATACTCAGTACATTCACACAGCAGACACATACACACATTCACATACTCAGTACATTCAACTAGCAGACACATACACACATGCACATACTCAGTACATTCACACAGCAGACACATACACACATGCACATACTCAGTACATTCACACAGCAGACACATACACACATGCACATACTCAGTACATTCACATAGCAGACACACATGCACATACTCAGTACATTCACACAGCAGACACATACACACATGCACATACTCAGTACATTCACATAGCAGACACATACACACATGCACATACTCAGTACATTTACATAGCAGACACATACACACATGCACATACTCAGTACATTTACATAGCAGACACATACACACATGCACATACTCAGTACATTTACATAGCAGACACATACACACATGCACATACTCAGTACATTTACATAGCAGACACATACACACATGCACATACTCAGTACATTCACACAGCAGACACATACACACATTCACATACTCAGTACATTCACATAGCAGACACATATGCACATAGTACATTCAACTAGCAGACACATACACACATGCACATACTCAGTACATTCACATAGCAGACACATACACACATGCACATACTCAGTACATTTACATAGCAGACACATACACACATGCACATACTCAGTACATTCACACAGCAGACACATACACACATGCACATACTCAGTACATTCACACAGCAGACACATACACACATGCACATACTCAGTACATTCACACAGCAGACACATACACACATGCACATACTCAGTACATTCACACAGCAGACACATACACACATGCACATACCCAGTACATTCACATAGCAGACACATACACACATGCACATACTCAGTACATTCACATAGCAGACACATACACACATGCACATACTCAGTACATTCACATAGCAGACACATACACACATGCACATACTCAGCACATACACACACTCAGCACAGTGGCCTAGTGGTAAGAGCATTCACCTTGGATGCAGGAGGTCATGGGTTTGAACCCTGGCAGCGTCATTCCAAAGACTTATAAAAATAGTACTAACAGCTGCCTTGCTAGGCATTCAGTATTAAAAGGTTAGTGTTAGGACTGGATGGCCTGGTGTCAGGAAAAATGGACTGGGTGGGATATCATGCTACATGCCTGCGGCATGATGCCCCAGTGTTAGACATCACTATAAACTGCAACACTGCAGACATCAAAGTGATATGACTAAAAAATTGTTATAGCTATCTTAAAAATCCAAATCACATACACAAACTCAGCACATGCACATCCTCAGCACATACATATATTCAGCATACACATACATAGTACATACACATACTCAGCACATAAACATACTCAAGCATATAAACATGAACAGGACATACTCAGCACATACATATACTTGAGTACATGCACATTCTCAACACATACATATACTCAGCACATGCACATCCTCAACACATACATATATTCAGCATACACATACTCAGTACATGCACATACTCAGCACATAAACATACTCAAGCATATAAACATAAACAGGACATACTCAGCACATACACATACTTGAGTACATGCACATGTTCAGCACATACATATACTCAGCAAATGCACATACTCAGCACATATATTCAGCATACACATACTCAGTACATACACAAACTCAGCACATAAACATACTCAAGCATATAAACATAAACAGGACATACTCAGCACATACACATACTTGAGTACATGCACATACTCAGGACACAAAAATATCCCATATTTCTTGAATGATAAGCTGTTTTTCCCATATTCTTTAACCTTACTGAGCATGAAACTGAATCTAAAGTTCAATGTAAAAAAATATGATAGTCTCTGACTTTAATTAGAAGATACGTAAAATAAATAAAAAAAATCAGTATTTTCTTAAAACTTGGCTCCTATCCTTAATTGCTACATTTCAATGACAAATATGTACTGTATATACTTGCTTTCTAAGTCAGTTCCATCTGAAAACAACATAGACTCCAATCTACCATTGGATAATGCAGTGCTAGTCTGGTTCTATGTTGTTTTCTTTTTCTACAGATTACACCTTACAAAATCACATAAACCAAGATCTGTTGGTAAATTATGCAATGGTCTGGAAATCTGAGACTTAGCTGGAGTTTGTTTTCAAAATGTTTCAAGAATATAGAGTCATATCTGATAAAAAGAATATAACCAATGTGCAAAAATTGTTGTCAATTCTTATCTAAGCAAGTCTTGTTTGCTGATAAGTCTGCCCGACATTTTTCATTACATCAATAAAGTGGGCATTCTAGGGTTATCATGGAAGAAATTCTGCATACATATTACTAACCCTCTCAATCTCTGTCTTACTCAATGGACGAGCTCGACAGTATACTCGAATCTTGCCCTTCATGTCCTCAACCATGTTGTAATATTTCTTGCGTAGAACCTAAAAGATTACATGTAAAAATACTGAATACAAAATATTGCTAAACACGTGATATCTACACCCACTTTATGCAACTTTCCAACTGTAGTCCATATAATTATGAATTCCTTTCTTTTTATGCCACCAAAACACTGCAAAATGACTGTGGCTGGCTTTATATTCTATGTTTGGAACTAAAATATCCATAAATCCTAATTAAATTTTATCCCAGAACACTGATAAAAAGCATCATAAATACATAAAACCTTTATCCACAAACTCATCAAAGTTTCTGGAAATGTTCTTATTCTAATTCAATCTTAATATTGAGGTCTATTTTATGCTAAGACAAGAATTACTGGATTTCCAAATGAAATAATTCTGGTAATCAACTAGAGGAGAATGCCAGAAAATTTCTTCACCAGCCTTTCAACTGACATCAATAGCATTATGCTCAAGAAATCTGAGCTAATTTAAGTTGCTTGACTGGTCTAGTGGTAAGTCTGGAGGCATTCAGACAAACCAACTTCAAATCCCATGATGTATATATACTTTTTCTTCCTCAATTTTTTTTAATATATTTTTATTCATATTTTTTATGTGATAGTTTACCTTGAATTAAGAAGATGAATTACGTTACTACTGATATTTTCTGTGTGAATATACACAGCAGAACATAAATGGCAAACCGCTGACATTATTGTGCATGATATTGTAAGAAATCTGCATCTTTCAGTCTGTTATTCTTATTGCTAGCCAATAAGTTTGAGTATAAAATAAACAGAAAATAGGCTTGATTTGAGTGAATAATTGATTTATTTCTTCTCACGAATGAAAATTCAAGCATTTTCACCCACTAAATGAAGTATATCCATTATTCACTCATTTCAATCAGGTAACCTCCATATCTTAAAGATTAGTATATAAGAAAAATGACTCAGAACAATTAAATTGTTGATTTCTGGAACAAGTGATTTCTCCTTTTCTTGTCACAGTTGTAATCTGAGAGGAAAATTAATGAATCAAAGAGATCAATGGATTCTATGATGATTATATAAATATATAAATAATGAAAAAGTGGATGGCTGAATTTTTTTTAATGAAATGAAATTCAATAAATTTCTATTGTTCTGTCCAAATTAGCTTTAAGAATATTACATACTCTCTCACTCTCATAGTTCTTGGTAAGGGTTTTATTCTCCTCTACAAGTTTCTTATTATCTGTCTCCAGACTCTTGACTTTCATGGCAGCCTCCACTCCCTCCTTGGCTGCTATGCTTATCTCCTTCATTTCTGCCTGCAGCTTCTGTATTGTTTTCTCCTTCTCATCGAACTCCTGAAGCAAATAAAAAAAGAACTGAGTCAGTGAATGAATACATAAACAAACAAATTAGAGTTTCCAAATAACAGGAACTCATAAGTTGCAACTGTTTCTGTGGCTAAAGTCATTGTTTTCAAGCAATTTGAATTCTACAATTCATTTTTTCTGGGTACCATTTTTCATAGTTGTGATACAACAAACATTAAAAACATTGAAAGATCCAATGAAAAATTATGACATAACCCTTTCCTAAATCCATTTCCCTGAAATGAGTAGCAACTGAAATGCAATTGTTTTACAAAACCAAAGAAACTCGTAGATCAATGAAAATAACTGAACTCACAGTAAGCCCTGGTGAGCAGGTCACAGTGACTGAAATTTGAGTGCTGATTCTTCTCATCACATTCCTTATACCATAGAATAAATATAGCTTAGGTCTATACTAGCATGTGATACAAGATTTTATAGTGAAGTTTGTCAAAACTAAACTCTCCTGAGTCACTAAATCAGAGTAAACATCTCAGTTTCCATGATTGCTGGTAAGTTATTTTCAAAATAATCTTCCCTACTCAAATCACTGTCCATTCCCAAAACAGTTTCTGATAAAGATGCATCAAATAAGAAATTGTTTAGCCTATGATGAAGGCTGCAATATTTCATATAAATTTAAGACACTATGATACTATTTTGGTTACATTATTGTTTTTGTAATATCTTCCCAGGTTTGATATTCACAGTGGTAATTCATCCCAGCTAAGAGTAAAATGTTTTTTTTCTTATTGGTTGCTTTATACCATGTGACTACCCTATTATTATGCTGTTATGTTACTGACTTTTCTGAGTTTGTTAATCTCATCTTCTGCTGCCTTGAGGTCTTCCTGAAGCTTGTCCTTTCTCTGTGTGGTCATTTCAAGCTTCTTCTCAAGCTCTTTCAGTATCTTCTCTTGCCGCTTGTTCTGCGGACGCTGGAACATAATGTATGCATTAATTGATAATATTTAATATATTTTACTTACACGTAATATCAGAATACATGTAAATAATGATGGACATCATATTAAAAATTACAGACTTGATAGAGCTGCACCATGCTATTTTTTAAGCAGTTTGAAATCAAGAGAGGCAACGTACACTGTGCAAATTCGTTTACATTGGTGTTCAGGTACACAAAATAAATGCAAGAAAATGTATGTATTTGGAAAAGGTGTGACACAAAGATGCTAAATAATGTAACTAGTCCTTGGTAATTACTGAAACTAATGATTAATTTGTATCATGTGTGATTAATTGACGAGCAAAGACTTATCAGTGTTAAAAATAGGAAAAACCAAAGAGCACAATAGCTAGACAAATACAGTTTTTGAAGGTGGACAATAGAAAATAAGCATCAGGAATGAGAACACTGGTAAAATAAGCAATAATGAATGCTGGAATGTAAGACATTATAATAATAAACAGAAATGAACAACACTTGAAAGACACTTTCTCTGCAGCTTCTAAAATCTTTATGAGACATACTGTAGCACACTGGGACTAAGTCACAAAATGTACATGAAAATAAAAAGTTTTAATTTTAACAACAAGATGTATGTAATAAGTGCTGTATAATAGATTTGCTTTCATAATTACACATAACTACTTGTCAATGTAGGTCAGAGTAGGTCCTTAGTGGGTCAATACTCACTTGGGAAATGAATGACTGTTTTGCCACACAGCATTGGTAGCTTTAAATATTTAAATAAGCTTACTTTTTCAACACTAAAACAAACCATCCTCTGAGTCCAGTGATTATGGAAATGAATGACTATTTTCCCACACAGCATTGGTAGCTTTAAATATTTAAATAAGCTTACTTTTTCAACACTAAAACAAACCATCCTCTGAGTCCAGTGATTATGGAAATCAAGGTAGAAATATAAAATTTGGTTAATATGAAATGCAATCAATAAAAAAGAATCAATCAAATCTTTGTTTAAATTAACAAAATATTATAAAAATGCTATTCTTTTAGACATAGAAGTTTAGTTGTACAGATAGAAATATGAAAGAGAAACCAATTTTTGAAGTAAGGTGTTTCTTCAATAATACTTACCGATCATAATACCTTGGGAGTATGACCACTACTTCACAAATCCAGTCCTCACATGTTAAATATTTTGCTATTAAAAAGTTAAACATTGTTTGCCCACATAAGTAGGAGTCAGACAAGTGTAATCTCCCATTGATAGAGGGACTAGCACAAAATCCTGTCCATACTTCAGTTACTCTTGGAGCTGACTGCACCCTTTGCCAGTAGGATGCAACTGTGAGGAGGTTGTAGGATGTATCTGTATTATGATTGGGTAAGTATTATTGAAGAATCATATTTTATTCCAAAAATAAGTTTCTTCTTCAAATACATTACCCAATCATAATACCTTAGGAGAATAGGCATGAGGAGTAGGGAGGTACAATACTTTATACTGGAGAATACCAAAATCCAGTCCCCTAAGATATGTGAGGTAGTTTCAACTCTAGAGATATAACTGGACTGGAGTGGTGACTCCTATTTGTTGATGTGGCTGACAAGGAACATTTTCTCCCCCTGAAAATCCATCAGAAGTTGCAGAGAAGTCAGTGAGAAGCTACTGAATCACCTGGAAAAGTAGCCTGTAGTGAAGGTAAAGCAGGAGAAAGTCACTTCTGACCTCTGTCCTATGGCATGTATAATATCTTAGAGGGAGCAGTGGCAATTAAATGCAATGCTGGCTTTGACTGACCTAACCTCATGAAATGTGACCTAATTTAATTTGACCTTGGATTAATTTTCAACATGCAGAGTTAATAACCCATCATATCTTGGACAAAATCCATGGATCACCCATGAAACAGTGATGTATTGGCTCTTGTTACACTGGAAAAAGTTGAATTCCTCCGAAAGGGATGGTAGAAGAGAAGCATAAATATGGCCTTATGTCTGATCAAATCAACAGAACAGGAAGGAATGCCCCTCCAACAAAAGTCAAGGACTGCCTGAGAGGGTCCTTTCTATTCCTTATCTCCTCCAAGACAGAAAGAAAATGGGCATGGCTAAGGGTTTAAGATCCTATGAAGTTTCCCTCTGTTATACAAGAAAAGTGACATGATGATTGCCCAGTTAGTGGACACATAGAGAAATGCACCTCTGCTACTTCAGAATAAAGGATGCAGCTATAGTGCAAGGTAAGTCAGTATTGAACTGCACTGTTGTTACATGAGCCATATGAGTGTATGTGTGTGTGTGTGATTTCTATTTTTAACTTAGCTTTCACCATTTTTCAGTCATATCACTATAATGTCTGCAGTGTGGCAGTTATAGTGATATCTAGCACTGGGCATCATGCCACAGACATATAGCATCATGTCCCACCCAGACACATTATTCTGACACCAGGCTGACCAGTCCTTACACTAACCTCTTAATGCTGAGTGCCTAGTGAGGCAGCTGCTAGTACCATTTTTTTAATAAGTCTTTGGCACGACTCACCTGGGGTTCATATCTGTTACCTCCCGCATCTGAGGCGGATGCTCTAAGCACTAGGCCACCGGAGTGGTTGAGCCATATGAGAGACTGATTTTACAGCATGAGTGCCAAAGGGTTCTTGATAAAGGGTTTAGGCTATTTATTTAGACTGCTGAAAAGAGAAAGCCATCTAAAAAGTCTGCAATAAAAGCAGTCTGATTTACACATTGACATCATTGGGCTGAGAAATAATTATCAAGATTGTGAGCGTGAGTCATATACTGGTATGGTACCAGGCATCATGACTATAACACTGTCAGAGCTGGCATGGACTGGCATCTTGGACTGACTTGTTGCTGTGGCCACACTGTAAATAAGACAAGTTGGGTTGTCTTGGGGCTGTTTACAATTGATTGGTGATGGCATTGTACTGAGACAGATCCACAGGGTACCAGGCCTACAAGGATCTGTAATAGATATGGAGCATTTTATGATAAAAGACTGCCTTAGTTCCTTAATAGCAGCTAGGCACTAAACTGACCATAGCATGGGACAGTCATGACACTATGCTGGATGTTTCTACCCAATGGATGCCTGTGTTATGATGCTGGGACTGCATATGTGATATTAGGTTACCATAAGTAGTCCACTCAGGCTTATCTGTAGACTGGATCAGATTCTGTATTGACTGCTAAATCTAATGGCAGAGTCTGGTCCTGACAGAACAGGAAAATCATTTCCTTTTTATTGGTGCCAGGTTCGTGATGCTGGCATGGGCTAGTTGATTTTGTGTACCCATAATTGGTCCCTACCTGCATTCTATGAGGCCACATCTGAGTGGTGTTGACTATTGTTGCTTTGCCTGCCTGCATGTCATAGTAACAATAGATGGGCTGTCGTACTGAGGTAGAATCACAAACTTACTGTGAAGTGGACCCTAGTGAACAAACAAATGTCTACAGAAATTATCTGCATGATAATATCCAGCGAAGGACTGCACACCTATAATAGGTCAAGTGCACATTACTGAAAGAACATATATGATGAAGCTGAAGGTGCTAACAAAGTTAGAAAACATAGTCTCAGGTAGAAAAGAGCAAGAAACAGAAATATATATGGAGGATACTTTCTTCTTTTGAAAAATTCCTCCAGCTCACTCTGTAGTCTGGGAAATACTACTTGACACATGATTTTTGTTAAAAGTCTCTAAGACATCATACTTCCTAGCATGAGTGGAAGAAGCAAGTGATGTTTTTATGGGACTTGTCACAAAACCCTCTATCCAAAGGGAGATCACTCTTGTCTAACTCTCAAATATGTCTGGCAGAAAACATTTAAATTTATTATAGCTACAAATTCATTTGGGATAGCTGCATTTGCAAAGTAGTTTTCAAACTCCCAAGGTATTATGATAAGGTATTTGAAGAATTAATAAGATGACATGTACACAGAGGATGACTTACCCACCTGAAAATGTTTCATGGCCTTAATCGCTTTAAAGACAAAAGAGTCACCCAGGCTAAATATATCCAAATTTCACAAGTTATGCTGGTGCTATATCTCACATGGGACAACCTGATTGGCAATTATGCAGGGTAGTCAAGATGTATGCTGCACCAGCTTTGAAACTGCTTCAGTAGGTGGAACAATGATTGACAGGGTGTGCCAGTTTGAATTTTGAATAGTTATGAGAAACTTATGTATTAAGGAATGTCTTATATAGAAGGCATCATTGAAATGTTAAAGTTGTTATGGCCACTGGTCTATTTAGCTAAATTATGTAAACGTTTTACACTACAACTGTCAAACAACTTAATATATTTAACTGTACGTTGGTGTCTCTAGTATTATTTTCTTAAGTTTTGATTTAGTTATTGGTGCAATGGACAAAATTTATGACAAAAAATGCTTACATCAGCCCCTCCAGCTGCAGTACCAGGTCGACCTCCCCGAACATCAGCCTCCAGCTGTTTGATGCGGGTCTGCAACACAGAGTTCTCTTGCTTCAGGGTCATCACTTGATTCTTCAGGGCAGAGTCATCTTTTCCTCCTCCCCCTGCACCAATCCTGGCCTGTGTATGAAACAAAATTACATTATAGCTAGAAGAATATCCACTGGACTAAATGGATATGTTGTGTTCCAGTTGTAAAGTTCCACTGTTTCTCAGGAATGTACAGAAATTTAATAGTTTAATTATTTGTTTTAATTAAAATACTTTATTATTTGTTATATTATGTGCAATTATCTGCTGTACAAAATAATTACAAGTTGAAATTATTAATTATAATCTTCAGTCCACTTTACGTACAAAAATGTGCAACATCTGGTATCTCACCAATTACACACTGATGACACTCAAATATACAAATCTAGCTGCTCAACTGAAGTTGAGGCTAAGATCAAAGGCACAGAGAGGTGCATTCCGATGTGAAGTCATGAATGTCATATAACAAGCTGCAGCTGAATGATGATAAAACTGAAGCCAGGATGGTCACTGCACAAAGACTTTATAATTCATGTTCTTTATCTCAAACAAGAGTCAGTGTGAAACAGCTGTCACTCTCGACAGTTCTCTCTAATTATACCAATATGTCATGAACATATGCAAGGCTGCATATCTGGAGCTGAGACACATGAGATCCATTCACAATTTTCTTTCAGCTGATGCCACTAAAACACTTGCATGTTCCTTAGTACTTTCAAGACTGGACCGCAATAAAATTATTATTATTTTTATTATTATTATTATTATTATTATTATTATTCATCTTTTAAGTGGTCAATATTAATTTGGTTTGAACAATAGCTGAAAACATGCCTAGAAAAATTCTGAAACAAGAATAGATGTCTCTGTGGTTTCAGTTTTATCTGTAACAGAGATCAATGAATGATTTTATTACATTTAATTTGGCAAGCCTGGTCTGATTTGAACTACTCAGATGCTTTCTTTGATGTCTGCAGTAGATATCTTTAGATGGAGTAATTGGAACTTTTATAAAATTCGAGTTTGTTTTGAATTTTATAAATACAGCAAACCTTCAAATATTAAAAAGTGTTAAAAAGGGGGTATTAATATTAAACCACATTTGTGTTTGTATTGATTTGGGGGAAAGAACTCATTTGATACGGCTAATGAATATTTACAGGTCTGATGGCCTCGATGTATCTTTATACCATATTAAACTTGTTCTCTCCACTGACTCAGAACAAAACACATATAAAGATTTTTGTCCAAAAAGAATTTGTAATACTTACCACAGCTGCAACCTGCAAAATGAAAATTACATTGAGGTTCAGATGATGGATAAATGGAACAAAAATTACTCAAATATTGCTTGCTACTCAATTTCAAATCAAAATTATGACACCCAAAAGTATCATGTTAATTTTTAATTTAACACATTTTTTTTTGTTGCAACAAAATAAAATTGGTCTTTACTTGGTACTTTTTTTATTCCTAACAACCATATTTAATCAACTGCATCATTTTTTCTTAACTGCAAATGTATTCCCTTAAATTACTCTACATCAGTCCAAACTGGGCTCTCAACTGAAAGATTTTATTGTGTTCAATGTCTCTGTAACTGTGCACATATTATAGGTTTTCATAAAAATGAAACATTACATCTTTAAACAGCCTATGCAATTTCCGGGGTAGGCTGCCAAGAAACTATAGAGAATTTGTTATCATCCATGACATCTTTAAAGGCCTATGCAATCTTTATTGTAAGGCTGGTAGAAATTAGTAATTAAAAACAATGGTCTACTTGCATCATGTAATCATACCATAACAATTCACATGAAACTATTGATTTCATTACAGTCACTATAGCACTCAACAAAGAAAAAGCCAAACCAAAATAAGCAATAAACCTTTACATTAAAAAATATCTGTATTTATCCACTAATAAACACACAATTGATGATAAGCCTAGACCAAAATGTTATATTTTGACAAATGTTTACTAATAATGTCTTTGTTTAGCAATATGCCCACTCTTACTTGTTCTATAAATACATCAAAATGGCAAATGGTCTTATAATGGGAGAGGTACTGTACTTACTCATTCCTGTGTATTTAAACAATGATGTAAGTGTCGTTTGTTTTAGCAAATAACCAATCTATATTTTCATTTATGCAAAAAAGTTTTAGACAATTTTGGTAAATTTAAATATTTTGTTATCTGAAAAATTTTCAACCAAGTTTTTCCACAAGGTACTGAAGATAGTTTGAAGCACATCTCACCGTGACTCCTTTTCCAGCTGCAACCTCGAGATCTTTGATACGTTTGACCAGCATATTGATTCTTTGCTTGTCATCGCTGGCCCGCTTCTTCTCTGATTCCTCTAGATGGCGTGACATTTTCTTCACATCTGCATCTTTATCCTGACGCTGAGACTTCATCTTTGCCTATATGCAGCATGAAGAAATATAAGTAAAGACCTTGTTGTCTTAAAACCTTTTGAGCTCAAAACTTGAACCAAAGTTTAACAATGGATATTTGTCATTTCTGCAACTAGTTTCTAAATTGAAATTTGAAACCTAATGCTTGCAGGAATTTAAAACTTTGGTTTCTTTCATTGCTTGCTAAATATAGATGACTTAGATGAGCACCAAAAATCTATAATAATGTATCATGGTAGTTTTGAATCTGAGATCAAGTTTATGCTCAAAAGGAAGGAATTCTGCAGAGAACTTTGATTGATGGAATGCAATATTTCTAAGTTACTAAGAATTTATTGTTATTCAATGGGGAACTAATTCTCATGGACTTCAGGGTTGCTACGAACCACAAATTTAAAGACCTGACAAAAAATGTCATCGTCATGGATGCCAATTTTGAATTAGATGCAGAAAAACTACAAAAGAGTATTGTGAATGGTACATTGTAAACCTGACTCATGTCCAAATGTCTTCTGTATATAGCACCAGTAGGGTATGGTTCATCTGGAGATTATTGACCAATGGGACCCAATAACCTGGACCCATAACCAAGAAATGCATTTATGGCCTGATCTTACTGTGCAGAAACCATTATGTTTTTATTTAACTCACCATCAGCTTGACCTTTAGACTCATAAAATATATAGGTTCCTTTTTTGCCCTAAGTGCATGTTACCAAATTTGGTAAAGGAAGTTATTTTAGAAAATAATTAATTGCGCAAAACCCATTTTTGTCAGTCACACTGACCATGACTTGACATACTGATCTCCAAATTAGTAGGCTTCTTCTCTTTTTAGTACAAGCCCACTCTACAAACACTGGTCAAAGATATGTGGTCAAGAGCTAAGTTTTTTATGCAAAACCCATGTTTCATCTTTAAGTCACAGTGACAGTGACAATGACCTTTGACATTTTCAGTTCAAAATCAATAGGGTTCTTTCTTACCCAATGTTATCCAGTAAAGCTGTTTAGACATTTGTATATTTTAGTAATTCAGTCTTATATGATGGTTGACAGGCATCTACTTTTAGCAATAGCAGCCATATGTGATGGCAGATTGACTTCATTCATACAAACTTTATATATCCCAGAGTACTTTGTGTAAAATTTGGTCAAATTATGAGTGTCTTTGAAAAGAAATTGTTTAAAGGTTTTTCTATTATTTAATTACAGTGACCTTATGTGATGGCAGGTTGGCATCATTTGTAAAAAAAATGAAATCCCTTCATGCTAGAATATTTCATGTCAAATTTGGTCAAAGCCTGATGGATTGCTTTAAAAAGATGTCATGTAAAAAAAAAAAAATTTTAGTAATGGCAGCCATATATGATGGCAAATTTATATCATTTGTACATAATTTGAAGCCCTTCATATCACAATGCATTCTATTCAATTTGGTCAAATTTAAGTAAGCTGGTTTTTGAAAAACTCTTTAATGGTTTTACTATATGTAGCAATGGTGGCCACATTTGATGGCTGACTTGTACCATTTGTTGTTATTGTTGTTGTTGTGGGCCTCATACCATTTTTCAGCACATGATAAGCAATACATAACAGCCAGTATTACTGGCGGAGGAAGAACTCAGGAATACCCTGGTAAGAACCAACAAATAACAGGAATCTACTGGCAAGCTTTCTCACATACCCACATTGGCTGAGCCTGAGGCACAAAACCATGTGGACAGAGATGCAGTGATCAGTATAGGTGAGCACATTAGACCACTAAACCACCTGGGCCCCACAACTCACTTGTATCAAATTTAAAGCCCTTAAAGCTAGCATAATTTCTATCACATTCTGCAGTGCAGTTTTAAATCATCTAAGTCCATATTCCAAGTTTAATTAAAATCCAATCAGAAATATGGACACCAGAGTGGCAACAAGCCCAGTCAATGAGATGTAAGATCACCTCATTCATATGCATGGATCTCATTCATTATGGAATCTCTTGGAGGTTTTTGATGATATAACCATACATTGCAAGCTTGATCAAAATCAGATTAGAAACAAGGT
This sequence comes from Sinohyriopsis cumingii, assembly GCA_028554795.2. Lineage (NCBI taxonomy): Eukaryota > Metazoa > Mollusca > Bivalvia > Unionida > Unionidae > Sinohyriopsis > Sinohyriopsis cumingii. The sequence goes on from CM068827.1 coordinate 107,651,462, forward strand.
CTCCAGACTGGTAACAAGCTAAGTCAATCACCTCAGCTATATGTGTACATATCAGTGATTACTGAACTCATCCAAGATCTTAATGACATATGCCCGTATTCTATGATTTTGATGATGAAAGCCCATATTCCATAATCTTGATGATGTAAGCCCATATTCCATTACCTTGATGATGAAAGCCCATATTCCATAATCTTGATGATGTAAGCCCATATTCCATTACCTTGATGATGTAAGCCCATATTCCATTACCTTGATGATGTAAGCTCATATTCCATGAACATGATGATACAAGCCCATATTCCAAGTCTAATCAAATTCATTTCAGAAATATTGCCTCCAGATGGTAAAAAAAAATTACTGGCAGACAGATGCTGCATGGATACAGAGTGTACAATGGACACGGACATACTATAACCTATCTGTGCTTTACAGCCAGGTAAACTAAACCCTACAGAAAATGGAGCATTAAGGAGTAGTACAATTTGGTCCTTGAATAAAATTTTGTCACAATCAGGAATTAACAGAAAGATTACATTATACTGGAACTTAGAGGGTCTTTTGTTTTATAGAGAAATTTGTGAAACTCTGTTCTTTTTAAAAGGCAGCACTGTATATCACAAAGATACAGATCACAATACCAAAATCTGAACTGCAATTTTAAACTCAAAACTCCCTTCTGAATTCTGTAAATATTAATGTAAAAAAGTATATATAAGCAGATATTTTATTAAATAGTTATAATAGTGGTATATATATCTAACAAGCCAAGGTGGAACTTAAAGTGTAATTTTCAAAATGGTAACCTTGCATTTATTAGTGAAAGCATACAACGACTTGCAACAGTAAATATCTCATCTCTGTCACAATGTTAAAATGCATATGCTTTATATTTCTCTAAAAATTAAGTATTTGATTGATTGACATAACTGAAAACTGGAACAAGCTTTTATCTTTATTTTTTTAATTAATAATGCATATTTTTAACACAAGAGACATCAAATCTATTATCATTATTGTTTTTCAAAACCTACACAGATGCATTTAGCTGGGATATCTGATCTTTTCTCTCGCTGTTTCATTATTGATTGAATGGACAGTAGTGTAATAAGTTAGGAAACCATTCTATTAACAGCTTAGGTATTGTCTTCTTTTCATGAAGTTCTGCTAATGAATTTACTTTGATACCTATGAGGTCAAAGTACATGACTGCAACCATTGTGAAATGTCACTGAGGAAGTTAATCTGGAACTCTACTTGAACTACAACACTGTTCCAATCAAAATTATTTTTACCAAGATAAGTTAAAATTCATTCGGTATCAGTGAAATTGTGCAAATATGTTGTACAAAAAATTTTAAACTAAGTGTGAACTTCGTGTAATTGTAACTGTACTCACTGGAGGTTATTTAGAAAACTTGTCCACTGTGACTGCAGTGAACTTGCCCATTTTTACTGTGGTGACTTGTCCACTGTTAAAACAATGAACTTGCCTACTGTTACTGCAGTGTCCTTGCCCACTATAACTGCAGTGAACTTGTCTACTGTTATAGTGGTGAACTTGACCAATGTCACCACAGTGAATATGCCCACTGTCACAGCAGTATTAATACTTTCTGATCTATGACTGGACCACTACTTCCCTTAGCTTAACTCATGACTGACCTCCAATTCTCTATTAACTGCCCTCTGTGACTCTAGATTCTTTGATGTAGATTCCAGCTTGGTGGTCAGTTCTGTGACCTTGGCTTGCAGGCCAACACTGGATGTAGTGGATGCATTCTTCTGCTGCTCAAGCTCTTTCTGTAATGAAAGAATACATCATTTAATTTCAGACATTTTTCATTTCAGATTACTGATCATGCACATAAGATCATACAATATGAATCATACATAAGATCATACAATATGAATCATTCATAAGATCATACAATATGAATCATACATAAGATCATACAACATGAATCATACATAAGATCATACAATATGATTCATTCATAAGATCATACAATATGAATCATACATAAGATCATACAATATGAATCATACATAAGATCATACAATATGAATCATTCAAAAGATCATACAATATGAATCATACAATATGAATCATACACAAGATCATACAATATGAATCATACATAAGATCATACAATATGAATCATACACAAGATCATACAATATGAATCATACATAAGATCATATAATATGAATCATTCACTGAAATGGTTTTTGCTGGAAGAAAATAATGGTGCTGAATTACAAATTATGGTTAAAATTACATTCTTTAGAGTTTAAAGAGTTTGTAAAAGCACATATTTATCTCTTTAGTTTGCAAATCAAGCAACAAAGAATACTAAAACTGTCAAGTGCATGATGCTGAGAAAGATAAGGGTCTATGCTATTCAGTTTACTTGTGATTTAAACTAAACTGCATTGACCCTGATATGCCAGCCATTATTATAACCCTGTGGTCAGGTACATGTGAAGTGATATAAAATACATTAAAATCCACATACAATTTTCTCTTGCAGCTGTCTGATCTCATTGGCAGTGTCTGGTGGCATTTTGGACAACCTCTCTGTCTCTAATGTCTCATTCCTCTTCTTCAATGTCTTCACCTCCTACAGATGGGAAGACAAAATTTGTTTCACAACTTCAGAAAAATCTGTCTCACCCACTCCAACCCCTAACCCAGCCCAGGCATGGCCAGGATCAAGAAATTTCACTTGAGAGGATAAGATTCATGTCAAGTATGTGGCTTGCCAATTCATGACACAATCAAATCTTCAAGGTAAAACATCTGAATCTAAATCAACAAAATGAATTAATTTTCAAATGTTTTCTTAAAAATAAAGAAAAGTCAAGGCAGAATCCAAGCTAAACAAGAAGCCCAAGTGGGTCTGATGGCATGCACCATAGCTTACATAACTTTTGACCATTTCAGTAAGCAGACTTGTGTAGTATTGTAAAAACACAATCTGTGTAAATTTTCTCCAACCATTACAATGTCAATCTGACCTATGGTTTATAAAATCCTTTCCAAAGATAAAGGCATAATTAATATTCAGTCTCTTGCTCATTTTCAAAGTGAACTGAGATCTTTAAAAGTTATGTTTATTCATGAAACTTCAAAATGCAGTCTACAGAGTCACATGACTATCCCAAAAATTGAAATGATAATTCACAGATCTAATGTTTTTTTGGCCATGTGTTTCTTTAGTCTTAGTATTTAAATTTGGAGGTATTTGTACAAAAAGCATATCAGGGTATATTTTTATTTGTTACAAGCAAAATATAAATTTAAAATAATTTGTGCATAATTGTAAAGAATATATGAACTGCTCTGAAATAATGTACAATACATGTGATATCTGTAACAAATGTTTCATACACTTTAACTCAAACTATTTCATCAAACATGGAAAACGTGCTTGCAAATATTTAAGAATTTCAAAATGTGGCAAAATTTATTAAAATAATTCACTGTAGATACAATTTTTTTAAATACAGACATGCTTTTTACAAAAAATATGTTCTAAATGGAGCAAAATCATTAATAGAAAACAAAAACATGGTTTACAATCAAAATTCTAAAATTGTGCTAAGAAATTCTGACTCATTATTACAAAATTGCCTATAGTTTATGCTTTTCTTCAATTGTACATCATCTCTAACATTAATGCATCTAATCCCATGTTTTCTCTGTTTCTATTTCTTCTTTACTGGTGTGCATCAGAGAGACACAACAATATTTTGCTTTGGTTGAATTAAGCCTACTTTAAAGTCTCTTGTCTAAAATGCTCATCATCAGTTACTATCTCAATGCATTATTATAATAGTGCCTCAAGATTATTATGAGTTTTACAAATGTCAATTTATAGAGTTTTTAAAATCTACTTTGCATGATACTTATGTTTTTATTTTATATGTTTACTTTATATATATATATATATATATATATATATATATATATATATATATATATATATATATATATATATATATATATATATATATATATATATATATATATATATATATATATTGCTATTTTCAATAACTCTTGCTTTGAAATGTATATATTTTATATTCTAAAAAAATCTGAATTGGATGCCTTTTTTGGCAAGAGGAAGAACTCTTTCTGTGGCCCAAAACAGATCATTTACGTTTATGCTTGAAAGGTAGGTTTCCAGAAAAGATACAGTGTGCTCTCTCTCTTTCTCTTTTCCAAATTATAATGTCTAGGCAGTTGTCAGCAGTAAATCTGATTTGAATCTTCTTTAAACAAATTTATAAGTATGTGGTAGAATGTAATCAATAGTCATTACTGAAACAAGTAAGTAGAGCAAGGTAATGTGACATGTCTACAAGGGATTAAATTATGCAAGTTCAGCACAAAACTGCCTAACCTGCCACATATCAATGAAAAATCATTTGTAGATATATCACAGTTATGGCTCATTCTGGCATTCTGCGCAGAAGGATGATTATAATAATAATAATAATAATAATGAGGACTTAGTATAGTGCTTATTCTCTATAAGTTTTAACTGCTAGACAATATTATTTAACACATAAGGACACCCCACCCTACACCCCACACAGAGGTTGCAAACACACACACTGTGAAATTATTAAAAAAACATACTGCAAACAACTGAGGTAAAGAAGCATTATCAAGTATTAAGTCTGTTCTTGCAGTCAAAATAACTGAGTTTTTATGAGCCCTCTTGAATGAGATCACAATGTCAGTATGTCTAAGTTCAACAGGCAATTCATGCCGAGTAGCTGGGCCCTGTTATGCAAAAGAATGCTGTCAGTAGAACTTGTGGAATACTGGAGGTTGTGATTGAAATGTAATAAAAAACCCAAATATTCTCTTTGATTCTGGAGTAAATGGGTAGCCAGTAGAGGGTACAGATCAGGGGAGAGAGTGCTTGGTTGTTGGTACTCTAAGGATGGTCCAAGTAGCTGTGTTTTGAACTGTTTGTAGCTTCTGTAGTAGATACCGAGATGAACAATCTAGAAGAAAATTACAATAGTCAACTCTGGAAAGTACTAGGGAACACACAAGTGTTTTAGTGGCAACATCACAAAGGAACTGAATGGATCTGATGTGTCCTTGCATATTTTCATGACCTGTTGGTGTATTGAGAAAATACTATCAAGACTGAAACTGAGGTTTCATACGAACTGTATGAACTTAATGTTGGTATTGCTGATACATGAAGTTTGAGGCAAAGGATGTGAATGGAAAAGTATTTGTGTGGTGATCAGGATGGCTTCAGTTTTATTACCACACATCTGCAGTCCGTTACATGTCATCCATGACTTCACATTGGAAATGCACCTCTCTTAGCCTTAGATGGTAGCATCACCTTCAGTTGGATGCTTAGATTTGTATATTTGGGTGTCATCAGTGTACAACTGGTGAGACACTGGATGATGATCTCTGACTTTTGAGGGGCTGAATATACAGAATGAATAGAAAGGGTCCAAGAACAGAACCCCAGTGGATCACCAGAATATGGATCAACTGGACTGGAATACTGTATTGTGAATACCATGCTAGAGAAGGTGAAGTAATATATCAGGGTCTATTGTGTCAGGTAACCATTGATGCCTTTCTTTCTCTCATTATTTTAAAGGTGATGTAAATATAACAATGAATGCAATCAAGAACAAAAGGACAGAACTAAACTGTATGCAATAGTAATAATAAAAATAATATTATCGGTAAGTAAAATAGCCAGTTTATTTATTTTATTTTATTCAAAGATTTGGCTTTTTCGTGGGTGCCATGGATGAAATAATTTAAAGGCTGTTGCAGATGGTACAGCTTGTATATGGCCAAAGCCATAGCAATTGTTGACTATAAAATGAAAACATTAAAACATTTTCAAATTTATTTAGCTCTAAAGCAGTGCAACTTGACATCTCCCACAAACAAAACAAGTAATTCTGTCCAGAAGTCAAAATTGTTATTTCTTTATTGTTTACCATGGAAACAGTTTCCTCCAGCCACCATTGTAGATAAGGAATGGTTGTACATACGAAAATTTTATGGTGATGACCATGAATTTTTAATATCTCATATTAATATTTTTCTATTTTTCTTCACTCGGTGAATTCCAATAAAGTTACATTAGCATAAACTTGCACTATACTCTCCCACTCTCAAGTTTATGCAGATATCAGAAGTAAATCTAAATGAACTCTTAATCAGTTTTGGAAATAGGTGGTATCAATATTTATTATAAATCAGCAAGGTTGATTGAGAGGGTATGCCAATCAGCGAGGTTGACTGAGAGGGTATGCCAGTCAGCAAGGCTGATTGAGAAGTTATGCCATTCAGCAAGGTTGATTGACAGGGTATGACAATATGAAGCATGAACAGTCATGGTTAATTTCAGTATGCAACAGCCTACATGAATATTATCATTGCTGGAATGTTTAAGCTTTTATGGCCATGTGTCTACCATACAGTGATGCAAATAATGTTCTCCATTTATTTCTCAGGATTCCTGCATCTTATAAACTGCCTAAACTAATAACTCTGCCTTCAAGTCTGAGTGGTATATTCTTCCAGAGCTTATTGTATGATTGATGTAAATTAATATTAAAAAAATTATAATTTCATCTAACATTACAAATAACCTAAACAACATAACGTACAACTTCTTTATAATACCCATAATTCCTATTGAATTCGGGTCTTTATGATACCATATTCTCTGCCCATACCTCTTCAATGATCTGGACCTCCACTTCGGTTATTTGTTGGCTGCTCAGTATAGTTGCTTGCATGGATTTCTTCTCATTCTCAAACTCCTGTTTCATGACCTCAATCTGTTTGCAAAGATTTTCAAGTTCTTCACGGGTGTTGATATGTGATATCTTTTCCTGCATAAGAGCTGCCTCAAGACCTGCATGTTTTTGCTCAAGCTCCCCTATTTGCTTGGTCAGTTCCTGTATCAAAATGAACATTTTAATGCACTAATTGCTTGCATATAAAACACACAATCAAAAGGAAAATGGAAACTGTTTGAACACAAAAACTGAACTCCCACTCAATTGTTAAATTCTTGTATCTGGCATCTTCACTTAGAGGAAGGTTAGAATCATGAATTAGGGGATCAACTTACTTTTTGTATTTCTACCAAAACCCAACACACCAACTTAGTTTTTGTATTTCTACCAAAACCCAACATGCCAACTTAGTTTTTATATTTCTACCAAAACCAAACATGCCAACCTAATTTTTGTATTTCTACCAAAACCCAACATGCCAAATTACTTTTGTATTTCTACCAAAACCCAACATGCCAACTTATTTTTTGTATTTCTACCAAAACCCAACATGAAAAATTACTTTTTGTATTTCTACCAAAACCCAACACACCAACTTAGTTTTTGTATTTCTACCAAAACCCAACATGCCAACTTAGTTTTTATATTTCTACCAAAACCAAACATGCCAACTTAATTTTTGTATTTCTACCAAAACCCAACATGCCAAATTACTTTTGTATTTCTACTAAAACCCAACATGCCAACTTATTTTTTGTATTTCTACCAAAACCCAACATGAAAAATTACTTTTTGTATTTCTACCAAAATCCAATGTGACCAATTTGAATGATATTGAGTGGCTAGAAGTATGATTTTTAATTTTGCAGTTTTGAGTCTGAGTTCAGTGCTTGTGCTCAGTTTCCTGACTATAAGGCCTGTACATATTAAGTCAAGATAGATACACTTATTTCCTCAATAATTTGTTGCAAACAAGGATGATAGAACTCTGCTGAAGCATGATGCTCCAGGCAATCTAGGTCTATGCTTTACATATAAGCGTGTTGCATTATGAATTGACAAATAAAGTAGTGTGGACCTCAATTATCAATTCAGAACAAACTGCATATTGGCACTGTAACGTAACCATATCTCATTTTAAAAGATAATTTATATACAAATGTACAGAGCTACTAGCATTGTACTTAAGGTTTTTATTTCATGATCAGTCGATTTTCATTTTTGTGCATATTCATACAAGCACATTTTCTAATATACTCTTCTTTTTATATGAAACAAAAAAGCAGTTCATCTGACTAAACATTTTCCCACAGCTAAAATAAAACAAAATTGGATTTAAACGTATAAATGAGAGAGAGTTTTGTGAAATCATTTATTTTGGGCAAGTTAACACATTTTGCAAACAGTAAAATTTTGATAAGTACTTAAATCTCTGGATTGAAGGTGTCCTATAATTTCTACAGAATAAAGTTCATTGGGTCTTTAAATTCCTGGTTGAATTAAGTGTCCTATAATTTCTACAGAATAAAGTTCATTGGGTCTTTAAATTCCTGGTTGAATTAGGTGTCCTATAGTTTCTACAAGGATTTTCAAAAAATTACAAAGCAACCTGACCCTTTGAAGCTGACTCTGAATTCATTTTAGTGTACAGATTTTTTTCTTACATACAAATGAAGTTGATATATGGAAGCTGACATTGGATTCTTTTTAAATGCATGGATATACCAGTATGCACAGCAATTTCAAAATGAATTGGAACGTCTTAAAAGAAAATTATCACACACTGTTACATTAAGTAATACTTCACATTCATTAATACGATATAACTTTAGGGGAAAAAAATAAAAGAAAAAAACCCACAATATTGATCACAGCCATAGAAAATATTGCTTGTGGGATACTGAAGTAGCAAAGATGATCTGCCTCTTTCATGTAAAGAAAATATTTTGCCTAAATCTTCACAGAGGTCAACCAAGAAAGTGTTCTTTAAAGGAAGTTGAGTTGGCAATCAAGAATTTGGATATCTTAAAGGATTTTCATTACACATAGTACTGGTATGTGTGTTTGTTAGGCAGTACTTGACTTATGTTCATTGCTTATTGCCGTGTACAAAGGAGGTTTTGGGCTTTGGAATAACATTTTAATTTATCACTTTGTACCTTCACTATCTAAGTAACCTCCATCCATAAATCTCTTATTTCATACAGACAAACATTCACACATATTTAACATATGAGCTATTTTGCTGAAACATATTTTAGGACAAAGGTTTAACTCATTCTCACGTTCAAAAACTATTCATTATTACTCAAACTCTTGTTATAAAAAATCTGCAGTCATATAACATGCAGTTTATACAAAATTACTTTAAAAATTAATATATGTTGTCCCAACATGTATGGTATGACATCCCAAAATATATGTTGTCTCAATACACAGTATACAAAATTTAACATCTTGCACAACAATCCACAACGATACCAATAAAAGACTCTATAACTTCTTTTAAGTCAAGTTCAACTGCAAATTGAACAGACTCAGATCTGTCACCACATAATGCACCAGCAGATCTGGGCCTACGCAGTTAGGAGTAACCAGTAGAACAAACAAAAGAGAGCTTGATCTGTTGGAACATTATGTGATGGCAAATCAGGGTTTGTATGCTTTTTTGTAGCTGGAAATAAGCTGATCCCAATATATACTAGAAGTCAATGAAAAACCTAAGCTTAGACCTTGTCCCACAGATAAACTGACTGCCCCTCTTCCAGGATTTTATTTCTTCCTTGATTATTTGGCTTGTGTGTGAAAATATAAGGTATATACAGTAACTAAACTTAAAGTACTTACAGCAGAACTCTCAGTTTCAGCATTCAAAGCAGTCTGTAGCTCCACCTGCATCTTCAACTCCTCATTGGTCTTTTCTAACTCCTGTCATTAAAAAGCTCAAATGTTACCATCATTCCCAGTACTTGAAGGAGAGAAAGTAGTGATTGATAAAAGTTCCCCTTTTTATGTGACAAGGTAAGGGCAACCTACCTAAGAGTACACAATTTGTGTCAAAAAGCAGATCTGCCATATTCTCTGATGTCTACCTTAGTTCTCATGGGTTTGATCCTGTCATATAATGTTATTAAGGGAAAAAATGTACAGCAAGACAATCACTCCAAATTCTAACTGGATGTTTTTTTATTTGAGAAGTTAGTTTATGCTACACATTCCCCATTCTTTTAGAGAGTCACATCCTGACATGTCCATAAATGTACCATGTAGACTGTGTGAGATTGTATCAGGGCTATGTCAAAATGTTGTCAAGGACAGGCACCAAAGGCCACAGCTGGGCAAAAAGGGCTATTCAATTACATATGCCATCCAAAACCCTGGTACCTAAGAAGTTTCTGTGACAGCTTTATCTTTTTTTGATAATTGTAAATTATCCATTCTTATGCTTGAAGAGCCATGAAAAAGCCTTTTTTTAAATAAAAAATTTAAGATTTTGAAAATTTCTCCATTTTAAGACATTGTACCTGGATCTTGGCATTTAGTCTGTCTTTTTCATCTTTAAGAGAGTTGTTTTCTGACTCTATGTCTATCACTTTGTTGTCAAGGCTGGCCAACTGTGTCTCTAAGTTCTTCACTTCGACATCCTCTGTAAAGAAAAAAGACTATAGTGATGGTCTGTGCATCAAACTTAGGTTTTCAACAAAATATATATACAGCAATATAAAATGTAAATAATTAGCAATCTATCACATTGGATAAGACAGTCTGAATGAACAGCATATAGTTAGAACCATTCATAACATTTGTCTAAAACTTTGATTTTAACACATCTACAAATGAAACACCTTTTGTTACTGGTCTACTGTCAACATTTTCATCAATGAAACTATAGATAATCCGTCAGAAAATTGGATACTACAGTGTACTCATGACTCTTCCTCAGAAGTTGTATCATGGAGAAATACAAGATCCAATGCAGTGCTGCAATATCCATGTACAATTTGCTGATTGCCACTTTGTTCTTGGTAGGTGTTGCTTGAGTGATTGTAAGCTATTAAGCAGAAGATGGCACCTCAAAAAAGATAACATGATAATTTAGGCTGTATTTAGGAATTAACAGTCGCAAAAGGCTTGAAAATTAAAATCTTGACAAGCTGTTTTGAATTTGATAGCATAATCCATAATACCTGAAAGATTGTTATGTACCATAAATGCATGGAATGGAGATCAGTGAAGGTCAATTTCAGTCCTGGATGACAATGGCATGATGTTAAATTAGTTAGTTTAAACTGGACAAAGTATGGTCATGACTCACAATCACAAAGTTTAGGTCAAAATATTGTCTGGTACAATTCAACATGAAAATATGAATATTGATACAAGAACCAATTATATATATTTGTTTTCAATGAAATGTTATAAGATTTTAATGAATAACAAAGTGAAGATGCAAAAAATAAAACAAATATACATAAAAAAGTAATAAATAAAAATGAGCAAAGTGTAAAAAAACCACCCTAATACTAGGAATGAAAGTTAAAATTATGACACCACCCTAATACTAGGAATGAAAGTTAAAATTATGACACCACCCTAATACTAGGAATGAAAGTTAAAATTATGACACCACCCTAATACTAGGAAAGAAAGTTAAAATTATGACAATTGTTTTTGGTAAAAAGAATCCATCAAGAAGGAAGAAGAATGGAACAGAATATATTGTGTATTTATCCATAATTTTTGGTGTTGGTGGTGGGGTAGTGGTGGATGTGGGTAATTAATATGGAATTATATGGTATGATATGTGCTCAGTTAAATCTGCCAGATTTGTGCATTTATCTCAAACTGTAGTTAATTATTTCATGATCACTGTCAGTAAACTGATGATCTGAATAGAGCAAAGGATTTGAGGGTTAATGGAAGACTAATTTTTTTGTCTTTATGTCAGACATAAGTGAAGTGAACAGTGCATGCCTTTATCTAGTACAAAGTGGACATTTCAGTAAAATGTGTTTATTATTCTTGAATGGATGACCACAGGCACAACTTGTTGTTACCCGCTGGTGGTCTTGGAAGAGGCAAATGGCATATGGCATATAATCTTATTGATTTTGTATTATAATTTGCTAGAAATTTAGGTTTCTTATTAAACTCCTCTAAAGGTGTCTTTAAAATGAGTGAATAAGAATGTAGCTTAAAGGGAGTCATCATCTTAAGCATTTAAAAGTTTATTTATTGATGAGACATAAATTGCTGTCAAACATAACATAGATTTTAAATTTGGTACAGGTATAAAAATACTATTTATCACTGAATGATAAAATTTACTTTTCTAGACACAAATACCACACAAATTGCATACGAGTATAAAACAATGTTAAGCAACATCATGTAACAACATTCAGTAAGGCAATCTGTGATTATTTATGAAACAGAATCCCAAACTCTGTGAATAATAAAGCATGCCAATTTCTGCAAGCAGCAATGTATTATTTATTATACCTCTCATTTAAAATCATCTGATCTCAAAATGTAAGATTTATCTTATCATATTGGTGTAATGCCTCTGATGCTGTAAAAAGAGAGCAAATACCTTTAACAGCTGATCTGGACTCAACCACTTTCTGTACATTTCCTGCCTTCATAAGCTCAAGAGCTGACACTCTCAGCATCTTCTCCTTGTATAGCTTTTTAATGGCCTCCTTAGCCTGGTACAACTGCTCAGCTTCTGCATCCCTGAAGTGACAGCCAGTATAGAATAGTACCAATATAGCAATATGGTCAACAACATAAACAAAGTTAAACATTCAGCATGACTGAATGATGACTATTTTATGAAGGATGAGGACTGAAATATTTATACGTGTTTCTGTTGACCTTCTTCATGGGATAAAAGGTTCAGTCTCTATATCCTAGACATGACTTCAATAATGAGCAAATTGGCTTAGACATTTTATCTCATGTAATGCTATTGTTTCACATCTGTTTATTTACCTCTATGCATACAGCTCAGTAGATCATATGCAGTGAAACAATGAAGACAAATAAAGTGAAATTACTCACTTCAAAGATTGGTATGTAATAATCAATTAGGAAAATAAGAAGTTAAATACAAATTTTAAAGGCAGCAAAGAGAAATTAGTACATTGTCACTGTACTTTATTTGAGACACAATGGTGACAGCCATGATAGATGATGGATAATTTATTTACCAAGATTAATATGAATGGCATATATAATTCTGCCTGTGTTTAATAGTCCTCTATTTAGATAACTGAAATTTTTTATTGCAAACACCACTTTTCTTCTTTCATGCATAGTGATCTTAACCTTTGACCCCTTCATCCTAAAAGTGATAGGCTTCAGAACTTTCCCTAGTGTACATCATTCAAGAGTTTGGTTTGTGTCTGTGGTGTGAAATTAATGTTACTGTGAGAAAACCATTTATTTTCTTTTGTTCATTGTGACCTGGGCCTTTGAACTTAATGCCCCCAAGTCATTAGACTCCTTCCTTACCCCAAGTGCAGCCCATTTAAAAAGTTTGATCAAGGTATGTGGTGGAAAACTAATGTTATTGTGCAGAAATTATATGTATTCTTTCATTCACAGTGATACTGACCTCTGAACCAAAAACTGATAGGCTTCTTCCATTTCACAAGCACAAGCCATTCACAAAGTTTGTTAACTATAAATCATGGAAAACTTATGATATTGCGCAGAACCACTTCTTCTTGTGGAGAAACAATATTTCTTCTTCAGTCAGTGACCATGACATTTTGACCTTGGAACTAATTGGATTCTTCATTATCCCTGAGTATAAGCCATCCACAAAGTCTGGTAACTATCTATTGTGTATAACACCAGTTATTGTGTGGGAATGAAATTTTTAACTGGCAAACTGACATACAGATATCACAACATAATAGGAGCCATGGGGGTGTTCTAAGATGTTTACCATTACAGATCACTGATATCTCACCTCTATCCACGTGGGTTTGAGTCTATGGCTTGGCCAAAGTTGAGTATGTAGGAAAGCTTGCCAGTAGTTTCACATAAATGTGGACATTGCTCATTAGTATGATGTAACAATTACTTAACATGTCTGTAAATGTGGATATTACTTGTTAATTAGTGGTGACAATTATTAGATGAGTCTATGTATATATACAGATATTCCTTGTACCTGTCTGACTTTTTAGGAGCATTTCCATTATTTGTTTGATATTTATCTTCCCAAGCATCATAGGCCTTTTGGGTTTGTTCCAGGTCTTGCTTAATGCTGGCCAAATCTGTATCTGCAGCCTTTAGTCTTGTGTTTACACTTTCTGCTGCATCAGGGACCTGGCTGTGAATCTCGTGGACCTGGAAAATGGATTAAATTGCTAAATTCTTTCCTTCTTTTCTAATGAGTATCTGAACATATGACACTGTTCCTGATCATTATTCCTAATTAGTCAATAATCAAAACAAGAAACAATTAACAAAATTTGTTAAAAGTAGAATTTTTTCCAAAGTTTTGATAACTGACAAATATTTATAAATGTCCGACTGGGTTTGCGCCTAGTGACATAATGAAGGGGACTTGTGGATGCTTGGACCATCTATGATCTAATACAGAAATGAAAATTAAAGGGGGAAATTCCAGCCTCCATCTGAAACAAAGGGGGGAATTTTTAAAAATAGGACGTATTTACTTAAGAAACAATGGTTGGACTTGAAAATATGTGTAATTTTCACACATTGGGTTAATTTTTCAGTGCAATTTTTGAGCGATTTGTGATTACAGAATATCCCCTGCAAGATATGAACTGTAAATACAATTTTCAAGAAATGGAGAGATAACTATAATTGAACTACTCTGACAAAGCCGAATCTCCTGACCTTAGAATCTTCCAGAATTTCCCATTAAGTTGACAAAGTATTTCCAGAAAATGGTAATTGTGAACTAGGTTAAGTAGAGGGGTATATAATCTTATTTACAATAGGATTATTCATTCGTTTTTTAACATCCAAAGCAGATTCTGTCTTATTGTTGTGTTTGGGTGGATTTATTTATTCAAATTATTATTCACTGGAAATACAAAGCATTGAACAATATTCTTAAACTAATACATTAATTTGGAATTATAGTAAATTCAGTCAAAAACATTGTGGATTATACTATTGTGATACATCAAATGAATGAAAGCACATCACCACATTCCAAGTCATGGGGACATTAGCATGTTCAATACTACAGGCACATTAATACATTCAATATCTGAATTTATCTGGAATAACCACTGGAATTCAATTGGAACTTCATAATTGACTTGTGACAGAAATTTTAGGATTATTTTAGATTTAATTCACAATACTGTAAGTTCTTTTAAAATTTTCACTTTGTATTCTAGGGAAATAAATTATTTGTTGAATGTTACAAAACTTGTTGATTTTCGGTCTTTCTGTTACTAAGTTTAAGACCATAGAGTTGCAACACATCCAACATTAAAAAGCTGTAAGGGCCAACTCAGCTGGAACTGGTTTGATTAACCCTTTACCTCATAGAGCATAGTGACAGAGTGCAGCGCGCTATGAATAGAACACCTGTTACCTAGCCGACCGCATACGCATAGGCCTGCCTGTGAACTGTTAAGCAATGTAGTGTATGCTACATTTAACAGCAATTTTAACTATTTTACATTTTTGGTACACATCTATTATATTTGGAAAAAATTAAGAGTAAAGTCCGATTTTTATAGCTGTGTAATTATTTTTCACTGAAGAATTTTTTATGTGCTTTAAAATCTTGAGAGAACTCATTCACTGTCATGTCCGTGAGAAAGCGTGACTAACTGTAGCTGCCATTTCCCATACTCGAAATTTACATGTTTTCGTCTGCGTCAACATCACTAAGTCATCTAAATTTGATAATTTATAAAAACTAATTGCTGCCTACATCAATATCAGAGCCTTTACCTAAGTTACTGAATCTTTCATAGTTATGATTCTAATTGTGAAAACTTTGTTAAGTACTGAATGAAATCCGCTACCGCCATTTTGGAGAGTGGAGATTACAACCCAGTTACTTTAAATAGCAGATATCGACCAGTGCATAAACAGTGACCACGTGATCTGATGTAATTGTCATTCGCAGAAGTGAATGTAGTATCTAATAGGTGGGTTTTCCCCGAAGGTGGTGCTACAAAAACCAGCTTAAAATGGCTGATGTTTACAGTTGGCGTGTAGAGGCATCAAAAGGCGCTTCCATGTGAATGGAGTAGAGGCGTCAAAAGGCGCTTCCATGCGAATGGAGTAGAGGCCTCCAAAGATGCATGAGGTAAAGGGTTAATATGTAAGAATGTAGCTATCTCGTGCATGCAATAGACAAAAATAAAATGCTCTACCTACCAGCTGTGCCACAACTTCAAGCAGATGCAGAGCTTTCTCACTGGCAGACATACTGTCCAGCTTTTTCTTCATCTTCTCATGTGTCTTGTACATCTTCTTGATGTCCTTATGCATCTCACGATTCTCCTCCTTCAGCTTAGCTAGTTCCTAGAAACATAATGATTGCAAATAATGCAGTACTGTACAACCCATACAGCCTCAAGTTACAAGAGACCAAAATAATAATAGATATCACAGTTGTAAAACCTGTAAAAGTTTGAACTTTTGTTACATTAAACCCTGACATTTGTAAAAATAACTTTACTTTTCTAAAAAATATTCTGCTGTTTTCCAAAATAGAAAGTTTAAAATTGTATTATTTCTTATAATATGCTGGATTTTTTGTCAGGTGAAAAACCAGGAAAATTATTTAATAAATATTGAATTCTGTTTAACAGATCTAGTATATCAAATGTGACTTTGCTGGTGCCACAAAAAGATTAAGTCAACGGAATAGTGTGTATCCCATTTGTAGAATGCAACAGTTTGATAAATACATTTTTGTTTTAAACTATATTATTAACCTTGAAATGTGTTTTTGTCATGATCATTTCATGAACTATATTTTATTAAGGGAAAAACCATTGTACATGTCCCTGTATTTCTAATCATCATTGTTGATCCCAAGAAAGTATACTAAATGATCCTGTTCATGGTTTTCAGACAAATAAAACATTTTTAACTGCAAATGAAAATTTCATTTCCTTTCATTTACAAAGTATAAAATAGATTTCCTGTTCATTTGATATTACCGTATCGTTTTGAAATATGAATATTAAGACGATTTGATTGATGTCATTTTTGGCAAGAGGTAGCATGACCTAGATCAGTGTAATAGTCTTCACTACTATTTAGTCTGACTGGAAAAACATATTTATATATGTAGTTGACTTGAAGTCTATCTGTACCCCTAGGGACCCAGACCCTGGGTCATAACTTTGAAATTATTAAGGTCCCTGCCTTATAATCATGTAATTTTACACATAATAAACAATAAAGACAAATTTATATGCAACTGATTTTGGCTCTCGAGTCAATATTGAATCCATGGGACATAGCTACCGGAATGTAGCTTCAGAACTATAAAAATCCCAAAAACCATGTACACACTTGTTGGAAATGAAAAGACAAGTGCACATGCCTAATGGACATTTGCCCCAGGGTCAGTCTATACCCACATGAATCTACCTAAATGGCTAAAACTTGAGTGTTACATCAAAATGGGGAATTGTGGGGATGCATGTTTTACAAACAGTCCACCTAATGTTAGATCTCATAACAAACATGGTTCAATCAATAAAGTTCTTCACAAGTTACTGAGTTATAATTAATATTTCAAATTGACAGGAAAAGTTGGGTTGGGATCAGATGGGATAGCATGGGATGGAATGGGACATGTTGGAATTGCATGGGATGGGACAGATTGACATGGGTAACAACATATACCTCATTCACAGTGATGCCCTTGACATAAAAAGGCAGAAACAATATCAATATTTAATCAATTTGTTGTTTCTACCTTCTCAAGGTCAGACACTTTATTTTCAGCTTCTGTCAGTTGATTGGATTTCTCTTCTAACTGGGTCAGCAGCAAAACTGCACCCTGGAAATCAAAATACAAATAGTTGATAAAACCTACTAATTTAAGACCTAAGTGTGAGAAAAGTTCCAGAGAAATGGATATAAATGTAATCTGTATCTATGCATTTGCATGTGTGCAGCCGCGTGTGTAAGAGATGAATAATGGCAACTGGAATTATAATATTTGTCAACTTTAAGCCTTTGATCTGGTTTCTCATGATATTCCCTTAAGTAAGCTACATAGTGACACACTTCATGACCATACAAAAAAATTATTCAATTATATTTATGTGATAGAAAGTAACAAGTCTGTATGGGAAATGTCCACTCTATCCCATGTTATACAAGGCACAGTGTTCCTCAAGACTTCATAATCAGTCCTCTTGTCTTTTTTGTATTTATCAATGATTTTCCACTCTGTAGTAACATAGAAATACTGACATGTTTGCAAATGATGCAACAATCTCTTCACCAAATAGCAGTGTACATAACCCGGAACAAAAGTAAGTTCAGACACTAAGTTTGCTTATGAGTGGTCAAAACAAAATAAGATGGTGATAAATAAATCTAAGATAAAATGCATGCTTATGGGAAAATCTAAAAAGTTGCAAAGTTTGTACAGAAATATATATCGTTGCACATTAATAATGCTGCAATTGAAAATTTGAAGGATAAAAATCTCTCGAGTAATCACTGACATAAATTTTATATGAGGAAACCATTTATACAGTGTTTGAAGGTTCCTCACACCTAAATTATCATTGCTTAGTAGAATTAGGAAGTACCTGCCAAAGGAATCCTGAATTCTTACTACATTGTTTATATACTTCCAGTAATTGACAACTATTTAACGAAATGGGAAAATTGTACTACTTTGACAAAATTCATAGGCTTCAAAAACAAGAGCTTGGTTAATTCTACATGCTCCTGTGATGCATTTTTATTCGACATGTTCACAGAACTAAAATGGTTACGAGTACATGACAGAATGGATTTTATGAAGCAATTATGGTTTTTTAAATGTATCAAAGGAGATGTTCCAGAGTATATGACTAAAATATTCAACAAAATGTTTTATACCTGTAATCTTGTAATCTAAGTTCGAATTTTAAAAACATGCAGAATTGGAAGCTTTGCATTAAGTAAATCAAAAACGAAGTCTGCAGTATTCAGGGGTTAAAATATAGAACTCTTTTCCTGCTCACATGCGATCCGCTGATTCAGCTAAATCCTTTAAAAAATGCATGTGCAGTATTTCAAACCTACATATTCATAAACGATAAAAACAAAATAAGTTTCAGACTGAGTTCTGGAATTTATTCTGTCACTACTCCTACCATTTTTGATCTGCTTATTTTGTGTCATGTTTTAAAAAGTATAAAATGTGTATAAACCTCTCTCTGTCTTTGTACCTAATAATGTTTTATGTCAAAGTATAATAATGATATAAACTTGAATACATGATGATATATATATGATCTTCCTTGTCAGAGAACTGAAGTAAAAATTTATACATGCATTTATATTGTCCTCCTTTAATAATCTATTTTAGTATGTATTTGTAGATGTGTTTTCTTGTAAATATTTATTTTCAACAGAGTAAGAGAAAACATGTATTTGTTTAGTTTAGAGTGCCTCAAGGTAGATTAGTTGTATTTAACTAACTGGCTTACCATCTTAAATTAAAGACATTAATATTATTCTTATTATTATTATTATTATTATTGTTGTTGTTGCTGTTGTTGTTAATGTTATTATTATTATTATTATGTTGTTGTATGGAAGAAAGCACTGTTGCAAGCAATGAAAGAAAGTCCATTATGCTTTCTTTTCACCCATGCTTGCCTGCAATAATTTCTTCATTTCTCATGAATGTGCATAAACAAAAAATACGTAATCAATGAGCCTTTGAAATAAACTCGTATATCAATGGATGTTGACTGTGGTTGGAAGAGAAAATATGGCTGACTCACACAATCTGAGTGAAAGGTCATGTTGGGTAAACTTTCCAAGAAAAGTTCCAAGACTCCTGCTTGCAATGATTGATTAAAGCAGGTTTGTGTATATTCATGAGAAATCATTAAACCTTGTCATGAGGAGATATGGGTGATAAAACAGCAAGCAGATCCTTGCCCAAAGCTTGCATCAATGGGGGAAAAATGACATGAAATAATACAAAAAAGTCAAAATATTTAAACAGCAACTCTAAACCAAATTCGAATATAAATCTTTATCACTTTTATTCACTACCAATCTCTGACTGTGGAAAACAGGGACATAAAAAAATATGTATGGGTTTCAGTACATGAAGATGATTATATTGTTACAAACATCCATTTTATTGCTTCAACCTCAAAACCCAGATAATTACTTTTTGAAGTTGAAACTGAGGTTGCCAACAGTGATATTTAATTGTCTCTTTGTGACAAGAAACATCATGACATCACAATGGAAAAAGAAATTTCAAACAATTTACAATAATTTATATTGCCACAAATTATGATCTTTTGTTACAGGTGTGATAAAGAATTAAAATAATCCATGACTGGTTGGAAAAAAGATTTCAATTATGATTTTCCATAAAGGAATAAAGATAATTAATGTTTTGTTTTAATAAACTGTTCAACTCCAGGGACTAAACAAGGGGAAAAGTAAAATATTTTAATAACAGTTACAAGTTAATATATTCTTCCATTGTTTAGTACAACCAAAGCACCAACATGTGGCATACAACAAACATGTGCCAGTAAACCAAATGATTTATCTGGATACAAGCAAGAAAACTAATAACAAGCATGGACCATTCATCAATTTTTAAATTTCAATTGATTCCAAACACTGTGTTAAACCAGTAAGCATGCATTTTGCTATTCAATCAATTATAAACTATTTCCTATAATATTTTTACTTCACACCTTGCTTTGTTCCAAGAGTTGTAGTTTTTCCTCTTTTAGGGCCTCACACTCGGAATCCAGATCTGTGACTTTGCTGTCAAGGACTGTTATCTGCTCTTGTAGCTCTGCTACATGTTCATCTGGGGCTGAAACAAGAAGTTTTAATTTCTGCAGATGTACAAATCAATTATCTTTTAACAGCTGGACAATAATAAAACACAAACATAATTAAACCGACTTCACCCTGTTTCTATAATCAAACATATTATGTTAATCCAGAATTTATTGTAAAATAGCAAAAAGTGCAAATATTGTGACCAAAAGAAAAGTTAAATTATCAAAAATTCACATTTTTCTCTTATTAAAATTCACAAGCACATTTAAATATATACTATGAGGTCAGGGTTCAATTTATAACAGTTCAAGACATGTTGATAAATGTGCAACAGAAATGTAAACCACTCTTAAATAATTCAGTTACTTCACATCAAAACACATTTCTCGTTAGTGGAGATATGTCAACTCTGCCAGCTCAGCTAACTGGAGGAAATGTAACCATATTTACATGATTGGGAGAGTTTTAAATGGTATGATACTTTCAAATTTTTTAGTCAATCATGCTTAACAAGAGTACTCTGACAGGGGACTCCTGCTCTATCAGCCAAAAAGAATATCCATGAATACAAAACAAGACTACTTCTTTCCTCATAAGATATCTTCTGGTGAAAACCACATATCAGTATGACCTACGTATTAGGAGGAGTGAAAATAAGATTTTCAAGATGGCAATCATGGTGGTCATATAGGATGTCAGACTGGCATCATTTTCATTAGGACCAACTAGATACCATAAGAAATTCTTCTGATGAAAACCCCATATCAACATGACTTTTCATTCCATTTCATATGAGCATCTTGCGCAGATTCTTTATGACCCAATTTTGATATGACCATCTACCCAGAAGAAGCAGTGATAACAAAATTTTCAAGATGGCTACCATGCTGGCTATACTGACATAAGATTGGATTCATTTAGAACCAACTATATATCATAATAAGTATGGACGGATGTGTAGGGAAATTTAGCCAGGTTCTGGGATTTAATTTTTATCTTAAAACCCAATGGTCTGGGTATTCCCAGGAAGTGCAAAATCCAGTTGTGTCCATGTTGCTGGGCCAGGTGTTTGTCCATCCCTAATAATAAGGTTTAAGTGAAAATCCCGTGTCAATATAACCATCTGTAGTAATAACAAGATTTTCAAGATGGCCATTTTAATGGACATATTGGATGTCTGAGCAGCAACCTTTTCATTTAGGACAAACTTGGCCTTGGGATGAATGTGTGGGTCAATTTCCATGGCATGCCATACTTTAGAAGGGATAACAGTAACAAATTCATACTAATGGATAGCTGGATGACAGACAACAGGCTGGTAGAACTAAAAATTGTTTTGCATGCTGTCTTTGAGTATAGGCAAGAATAGGTGGTATTGATTATTATAACATGTCTGACTGATATAACAAATCAAGTTTATCTTTTTAAAGAGATGTGGGGTATATCCACTTCACAACTTTTGACCCACAGCTGATGTCAGACTGATCATGGAAGGCCCCAGGTGATACTGTCTTAGATATGTCTCATAATTTCTTGTTGATTAGAAAAAAGAAATGAAAAATGCAGGAGAAACTGTGAATGATTAATTTAAAACAAGGTCTGATACCTATGCCTGCAAGTTCCTGGTTCTCCTTCATCCTCTCATATTGCTTCAGCATTTTCTTCATGTCCTTTTTCATTGAGCGATTCTCTTTCTTCAGAGCTTCCAATTCCTGATGGTAAACCAAATCAGCATGTTATGATGCAATTTATTCCCAAATTTGTCAAAAAATTCTTTTTAAAAATCCAGTGAAAAACTGACTGTGAGCTACTGTCTTTCAAATACTTAAATTTGTTTGAAAACACAAACACTCTGAAGACTATCTGATGCTGAATGACAGACATTCTGGTCAGAATTATTACAAATTCATTATCAATTCACTTTAAAACATAACATTTGAGAGAGAGAGAGAGAGAGAGAGAGAGAGAGAGACAAAGAGAGGGAGGGAGGGGAGAAGGGAGAGGGAGAGAGAGCAATGGAGAAGTGGTTTATAATTCTGTTAAGAAAATACCAGTTTATCTTCCTTCATCCCAAGAAATATATTAGCATGAGATCATCTTTTACTCCATTTACTCTAACGCCATTTACTACTAAAATGAGAATGTATGATTTGGGGTTACAAAGCAGAAACTTATGTATGACATATCCAATTAGGGTTCAGACTGATTCTTCTCAATAACTTACACATATTATTTATAATACTAATATTTCAGTCCTCTAGACAGCTCACCTTTTTGGTTCTTTCATGTCTTTATGATACTAACATTTCAAATCTCCTGACAGCTTACCTTATTTGGTACTCTCATGTCTTTATAATAGTAGAATTTTGACTCTCTAGACAGTTACCTTATTTGGTACTCTCATGTCTTTATGGTACTAACATTTTGACTCTCTAGACAGTCAGTTACCCTATTTGGTACTCTCATGTCTTTATGGTACTAACATTTTGACTCTCTAGACAGCTACCTTATTTGGCACTATCATGTTTTTATAATAGTAAAATTTTGACTCTCTAGACAGATATCTTATTTGGTACTCTCATTTCTTTATGATAGTAACATTTTGACTCGCTAGCCAGCTACCTTATTTAGTACTCTCATGTGTTTATGACACTAAAGTTTTGACTCTCTAGACAACTGCCTTTTCTGGTACTCTCATGTCTTTATGACACTAACATTTTAACTCTCTAGACAGCTACCTTTTCTGGTACTCTCATGTCTTTATGATTCTAACATTGTGACTCACTAGACCACTCAGCTTTTCTGGTACTCTCATTTCTTTCTCCATATAACTTGTGTGGTGATTCATATGAATTTATCTAGGTCATGTTTAAGTCCTAATGAATTATTTACTTCTTTTTGCTCAACAGTGGCAACAAATGAACTCAGAACTGACACAGTGTTTGTCCCTTTTATAAGCAAACCCCTTCTTTGATAAAAAGAAGCCTCATGAGTGGAAGGATCACAAAGGTAAAGGTAAATGGTTCTGATCTGATGTAAGAAGAGGTTGCTTTACATCAAATTGGTGGCTTCCATTTAGAGAAGCTTCATACAGTTAACAAAGTGGTATCCCGAAAGTGCATTTAAAGACTGCCATGTTTACCTCATTAGATCCTGCTGAAGAGGTGACAGCCCCTGCAAAAAGGGCTGCCTTGACGGGGGTTGAAATTTCCAGTTTGCTTCCTTCTGTTTCAGGCATCCTGGCTCTAAACGTCATGATCTCTGAATTCTTGCCACTGATCTCACTCTTAAGCCCTGATATTTCCTCCTTGAGATGGGCGCTTTCAGATTTCAACTTGGACATGTCATCTTGTGCTTGCTCCAACTTGGCAACTATAGCAGGATCTGGCACTTTCACCTGTAACAATTAGTTTTACATTAACTTGTTGGTTACAATAAATGGTACAGAATGAGTGTCTTATAAGGTACAGTAGGTTTAATAAATCAAACCAAAATAGTAGCTAGCAGTACATGATATGACCAATAATGTGCTGAAGGTGCCATTAAAACCAACGAAAGCAAAGCAAATACTGTTCGAAAGTTAATGTTTTAGAAACTGAAGCCATAGTTCCTGAAAAATTCTTAAAATATCTCCGCAAATCGAGATTTCATCATACCGTGTTTATGATACTTCAGACAATATTAACTTATTCAGCGCTGATCCCACCTGTAGGCATGATGAGTCTGTACCCCGCTTCCGATCTCTGTACCATCAAGGTCATTTAAGATACACCAAAGTGGGTGGTATTAAAGAAAAGCAGACAGATGTAGCTCTACAATGATACCAAATAATCTGGACTTTCTATGCACATTACAAACCTAGTTTTTGAGACCCAATTCTTTTACACCAAAAATTTGCCTGTTGTCATAATTAGATTTTGTGTCTGGATTTTAGACTTTTTGGCCTGTGATATAAGGCAGATTGGTCTGAACTGCACACAGACAGATGAACCTTTGCAAAAAGTAGGATAAGTTGGGAATTGGGAGTGGGATTGGGAGTAAGAAGTGGCCAGGAGATGAAAATGATGGGTCCAATAACCAAGAAAGAAAAACAAGAACTCCAACTTTTACCCTTCTGCACATGCACGAGCCAAAAAGCCAGTGAAAAACAACATTTCTTGCACAACTAGGCTCCAGGCTAAACAAAAACTCTTGGAACCAGATGGATTTGGACGTATTCAGAATTCACCTCCAAAATGTGTTTCCTACCACCATTTCATGCGAAAATGACAAAAATCTCTGGTGCCAAATGAGTTAATATTATCCTTAGGTAGAGATAGTAGAAAGGATGCAAAATCACATTTTAGTTTTAAAATTCAACAAATGGAAACATTTTTTCTTTAAAAGTTGAGGAAGTCCACAGATTTTAATAAATCTTCATGCTTTGTGCAGAAAAAAAGACACTCCTTCAAGGAAAGTTAAATGCTTTATGACAGCACTTGAATCCATGTCTGTTGAATGTTATGGGAAAAAACATTATGACCAACCAAACATTAAGTATTCAAAAATTTCAATTTGTTTAAGAAATTTTGGAATTATTAAGTGTAACTGGGACCTGATAAAGCCAAATAATACACTATACCACTGGTGTCATGGTGTCTGAT
Source organism: Sinohyriopsis cumingii (assembly GCA_028554795.2). NCBI lineage: Eukaryota > Metazoa > Mollusca > Bivalvia > Unionida > Unionidae > Sinohyriopsis > Sinohyriopsis cumingii. The sequence goes on from CM068827.1 coordinate 107,676,937, forward strand.
GATGTAACAGTCAAAATGCATGATTATATCACAGCAAACAAGTCAAGGTGCTGAAATGGACCATGGCAGGCCATACCACTGGTGTCATGGTGTCTGATGATGTAACAGTCAACATGCATGAGTATGTCACAGCCAACAAGTCAACCAAGTCAAGTTACTGAAATGGACCATGGCAGGCCATACCACTAGTGTCATGGTGTCTGATGATGTAAAAGTCAACATGCATGATTATGTCACAGCAAACAAGTCAAGTTACTGAAATGGGATTTAAACATTTTAGGTCAGTTTCAATACAATAACCACTATTTAACCTGAAATAAAATTGACACAAATATTCAATCTTTATTTATTTCTCTTGTTTATAAGAAACAGAACAACTAGCTCATTACTGTTACTGCAAGGTAATCAAAAACAAAAAGCATAAGTATATGCCTGAACAGAGATTTGCAGCATGGTATTGATGTGAAACATGGCTATCATATCATAGTTCTTGCCTGCAACATTTTGCCAAGTGATCCATCAAAGTGACTGCAGAGATAGGTAATGTAACCAAGCAGTAGAGACAGAGAACATGAGTTAAACAGATTCTACAACATTTAGCATCTAAATTTGTCAGGAGAAAGGTTTTACATACACACAGTATCACAACCATCAATAACAGAAGGTTACCATTCCTGCTAAGACTGGCACCCATTTATTAATATTCAAATGGAAAGAATATTTAGAAAAGGTGCTAGGTCTTAACTAAAGACACGATGTGAAACCTATGTATGTACATATCTATGTAATAGCATTTTTGACTCCTTAACATAATAGTTGCTATTTGATGCCAACTATAGATAAAATTAAAAAAAATTAAAATGAAAAATTGCACAAAATCTTTTTGAAGATAAACTCTTCCAAATAAACGTAAACTTGACGTACAAAATAAAATATACAATGAAAATATGTTACATTTTTAAAAAAAAAATGCATTCAACATAAAAAATAATGGTGGCATATGCAAAATCCCTAAATAGAAGGGCAATTTTTTTAATATAAACTGCAACCCTAAAAAAAGATTTTCTTGTGTGCCACATCATCATACCATATCAAGTTTGCATTAAAATACTTCTGCCTCACTTGGTGGAAGTCAACAAGAATTGTTCCTACTATCAGTGGACACTGGCATGGCATGCACTCATCGAGGTTCACCCTTCAGGAGGTGTGCATGAGTCAGGTATGTGTGTCCAATATGTGAATTGGGACAATACCACCTTATTTATGTGATCTGTTCTATACAAGACATGCCAATCTCCAATAGTGTGTCTGATGTTTTGAAGTTTGTGGAGTTTTCATTCCACATATTTTGCCAAGTTGGATTAACATGCTGAGTTACATAGAATGTATGAAGTTAGTTTATGGAATCTTTCATTCAGAAATGGGTGACTTCAGGGCAAGATTGAATACATAAACTGGAAAGACAAATGGATGGATGGACATACACATGTCCACAATGAATGCATTCTGCATGAGATATAGCCTACCTGGACATATAGCCTACCTGATCATATAACCTACTTGAACATATAGCCTACCTGATCATATAGCCTACCTGATCATATAGCCTACTTGAACATATAGCCTACTTGAACATATAGCCTACCTGATCATATAGCCTACTTGAACATATAGCCTACTTGAACATATAGCCTACCTGATCATATAGCCTACCTGATCATATAGCCTACTTGAACATATAGCCTACTTGAACATATAGCCTACTTGAACATATAGCCTACCTGATCATATAGCCTACTTGAACATATAGCCTACTTGAACATATAGCCTACTTGAACATATAGCCTACCTGATCATATAGCCTACTTGAACATATAGACTACTTGAACATATAGCCTACCTGATCATATAGCCTACTTGAACATATAGCCTACCTGATCATATAGCCTACTTGAACATATAGCCTACTTGAACATATAGCCTACCTGATCATATAGCCTACTTGAACATATAGACTACTTGAACATATAGCCTACCTGATCATATAGCCTACTTGAACATATAGCCTACCTGATCATATAGCATACCTGAACATACAGCCTACCTGAATAGTCTGTACTTGTGGATCCTTGATAATTAAGGGTTCAGGAGATACCTCAGGGGGATCAGGGACCTTGCCACTAGCCATCTTTTGGTAGGTTTCTTCCTGGATCCCCAGCTTATTCACCATGTAACTGACTTCCTCCTTCTGTGTGTACATCTCCTTCACCTGGTCTGACCTGTCACCATGGCAATAAACATATAACATAAGGTTAAAAATTAGGTGTAACAATTAGTAAATGTTCAACCCCAAATTGTCAGTTTGTGATATGAACTAAATATTGAAGACAACAATTTGCTACCAAGATGCTGATGGTGTTATTAATGGCAAAAACATGGTGTTTAACAGTAGTGATGATAAAAAGTTTATGGTCAAAACATGCTTATTAACAGTAGTAACAATAAAAGGTTTATGGTGAAAACATGGTGGTTAACAGTAGTGATGATCAAAGTTTTATTGTGTAAACAGTAGTGACGATCCAAGGTTTATGGTGCCTAATTGTATTGATGATAAAACGTTGCAATCTTTGTCATACTGATAGTCTCATACAAAATAATCATCAATGTTGTGCAAGAAGGAAGAGTTGAAATTTGGCTTGCCTTTCCTATACGGATATCGGTAAGAGATTTTGCTTCCTGTGTTGAGCCCTGATAATATGTACAGATGGCAGTATATTATCAATGTATCAAGAAAATATTATGTACAGATGCATATCATCAATGCATCATTAAGATAGTATGTACAGATGGTGCTACGTCATCAATGGATCAATCAGAAAGCATGTATAGATGGTGGTACATCATCAATGCATCAATCAGACAGCATGTACAGATGGTGGTACATCATCGATGCATCAATAAGATAGTATGTATAGATGGTGGTACATCATCAATGGATCAATCAGAAAGCATGTATAGATGGTGGTACATCATCAATCCATCAATCAGATAGCATGTACAGAAGGTGGTACATCATCGATGCATCAATAAGATAGTATGTACAGTGTGGCACATCATCAATGCATCAATAAGATAGTTTGTACAGATCATGGTTCATCATCAATGCATCAATAAGATAGTATGCACAGAGTGTGGCACATCATCAATGCATCAGTAAGATAGTATGTACAGATCATGGTTCATCATCAATGCATCAATAAGATAGTATGTACAGATGGTGCTACATCATCAATGGATCAATCAGATAGCATGTACAGAGTGTGGCACATCATCAATGCATCAGTAAGATAGTATGTACAGATGGTGGTACATCATCAATGCATCATTAAGATAGAATGTACAGATGGTGGCACATCATCAATGCATCAATAAGATAGTATGTACAGATGGTGGTACATCATCAACGCATCAATAAGATAGTATGTACAGATGGTGGCACATCATCAATGCATCAATAAGATAGTATGTACAGATCATGGTACATCATCAATGCATCAGTAAGATAGTATGTACAGATGGTGGTATATCATCAATGCATCAATAAGATAGTATGTACAGATAGTGGTACATCATCAATGCATCAATAAGATAGTATGTACAGATGGTGCTACATCATCAATGGATCAATCAGATAGCATGTACAGAGTGTGGCACATCATCAATGTATCAATAAGATAGTATGTACAGATCATGGTACATCATCAATGCATCAATAAGTAGCATGTACAGATGGTGCTACATCATCAATAGATCAATCAGATAGCATGTACATATGGTGGTACATCGTCATTGCATCATTAAGATAGTATGTACAGATGGTGGTACATCATTGATACATCAATAAGATAGCATGTACAGATGGTGGTACATCATCAATGCATCATTAAGATAGTATGTACAGATGGTGGTACATCATCAATGCATCATTAAGATAGTATGTACAGAGTGTGGCACATCATCAATGCATCAATAAGATAGTATGTACAGATGGTGGTACATCATCAATGCATCATTAAGATAGTATGTACAGATGGTGGTACATCATCAATGCATCAATAAGATAGCATGTACAGATGGTGGTACATCATCAATGCATCAATAAGATAGTATGTACAGATGGTGGTACATCATCAATGCATCAATAAGATAGTATGTACAGATGGTGGTACATCATCAATGCATCTTTAAGATAGTATGTACAGATGGTGGTACATCATCAATACATCAATAAGATAGCATGTACAGATGGTGGTACATCATCAATGCATCATTAAAATAGTATGTACAGAGTGTGGCACATCATCAATGTATCATAAGATAGTATGTACAGAGTGTGGCACATCATCAATGCATCAATAAGATAGTATGTACAGATCATGGTACATCATCAATGCATCAATAAGATAGTACGTACAGATGGTGGTACATCATCAACGCATCAATAAGATAGTATGTACAGATGGTGGTACATCATCAATGCATCTTTAAGATAGTATGTACAGATGGTGGTACATCATCAATGCATCAATAAGATAGCATGTACAGATGGTGGTACATCATCAATGCATCATTAAGATAGTATGTACAGAGTGTGGCACATCATCAGTGTATCATTAAGATAGTATGTACAGAGTGTGGCACATCATCAATGCATCAATAAGATAGTATGTACAGATCATGGTACATCATCAATGCATCAATAAGATAGTATGTACAGATGGTGGTACATCATCAACGCATCAATAAGATAGTATGTACAGATGGTGGTACATCATCAATGCATCAATAAGATTTTATGTACAGATGGTGGCACATCATCAATGCATCAATAAGATAGCATGTACAGATGGTGGTACATCATCAATGCATCATTAAGATAGTATGTACAGAGTGTGGCACATCGTCAGTGTATCATTAAGATAGTATGTACAGAGTGTGGCACATCATCAATGCATCAATAAGATAGTATGTACAGATCATGGTACATCATCAATGCATCAATAAGATAGTATGTACAGATCATGGTACATCATCAATACATCAATAAGATAGCATGTACACATGGCTATATATCATCATAGTCTGTACAGATGACTGTATATCATCATAGTATGTACAGATGGCTGTATATCATCATAGTTTGTACAGATGGTTGTATATCATCATAGTATGTACAGATGGTTGTATATCATCATAGTATGTACAGATGGCTGTATATCATCACAGTATATACAGATGGCTGTATATCCATCATAGTCTGTACAGATGGCTGTATATCATCATAGCCTGTACAGATGGCTGTATGTCATCATATTATGTACAGATGGCTGTATATCATCATAGTCTGTACAGATGGCTGTATATCATCATAGTCTGTACAGATGGCAGCATATCATCAACGTGTCAATAAGATACAATATTTTCTCTGTTGATAGTGTATCACAATACAGACTCACACTATTCTACTGGATGATAGTAAACTGAAATATGAACTAAAAAATATAAACTGTTCTGAATTGAAAATTTTATTGTTGTCTTTGTTATGAATCCACTGAATGAAATGATAATTGTTATTAATATTTAGTTTTAGATTAACCCAGATTACACTCTTATGCAGAGATCAGCCTAGCATAGATTTAGTTAAGATGGGAACAGCTCAGAATATACTGATATGTTGGGATCAGCCTAGCACATAGTCTACTTAAGCTGGGATCAACCCAGAATACACTCAAACATTGGGATCAGCCTAGCACAGATTTTACTTGAGCTGGCATCAGTCTAGCACAGTCTATGGAAGCTGGGATCACCCTAGAATACTTTAATGCTGGGATAAGCCTAGCACTAATTATACTTGAGCTGGGATCATCTCAGAATACACTATAATGCTGGGATCAGCCTAGCATAATTTACTTGAGGATGGGATCAGCCCATCAGAGTATACTATTATGCTGGGAACAGCTTAGCAAATAGTGTACCTTAAACTGGGATCAGTCCAAAATGCACTCAAATGCTGGGATCAGCCTAGCACAGATTTTACTTGAGCTGGCATCAGTCTAGCACCAAATCTACTTGAGCTGGGATCAGCCCAGAATACACTGTAATGCTGGGATCAGCCAAGCACTGATTGGGAATCATAGTCTTGTACATTCAGATTCTAGCCCATGAGTAGCCTCCACAGAGAGAGAGACAAATATTTTAATTAAGTACTGATGTTATTTTAGTTATGATTTTGAAGCTGAAAACATTGGTAATAATGACTAGTGGCTTGTTTGAGAGAATGTGAGAGAGTGAGTGAGAGAGAATGAATGCATATGCTTCTGTATCCTATATTTTCTTACAATGCATGTATTAAATCTTTCCTCATACAATTCGGTATTTTTAGTTGTGCATAAAGTATAATACAAAGCTGCTTAAATGATGTATAAAAAGTGTCACTTTATAACTACTATATTTATATAAGTAACTCTTTTGAATACCAATTTACAAAGAATTGTAATTCATCACAAGATACTGTTATTAATTCCATTTAATGTCAAAAAGAATTTGTCAAATAATACTTCATGCATATTTTGATTTCTTCTGGATAACAGTTCTCCCCCCTCCCAATAATGATTGCACTTTAATGCTTACCCCATAGAGTTATTACTGATACTACTCCTCTTTAAGTGCATAAAAAAGTGTTTTAAAATTGTTTTAGTGTATCTAACATACAAGAATGATTTAAAAAAAAAGAAAAGCTTTGTTTTATTGCAGATACTCAGCTATTGTACAATATATTTCTCCAATGATAAGAGCAATGCTTGCATGATAAGCATCCAGAGGGATGGCACCTACCAAAAGTTTATATATATGTGATACTATCATGATACATTTACATATATATGTGATACTCTCATGATACATGTTCATATATATATGTGATATGATCATGATACATTTTCATATATATGTGATACTATCATCATAGATGTTCATATATATGTGATACTATCATCATACATTTTCATATATATATGTGATACTCTCATAATACATGTTCATATATGTGATACTCTCATAATACATGTTCATATATGTGATACTCTCATGATACATTTTCATATATATATATATGTGATACTAACATGATACATTTTCATATATATATATATATATATATATATATATATATATATATATATATATATATATATATATATATGTATATATGTGTGTGTGTGTGTGTGTGTGTGTGTGTGATATTATCATGATACGTTTTCATATATATGTGATACTATCATGATACATATCATACTGAATACAATTGTCCTCTTACATACTGTGATATAACATGGCTGTGCAATATGGTTGGCAATATGTATCTCTAAAGGTATGCCTTTAAAACTTGCAAGAAAATAATTCTGAACCCTATGATATCACAGATGCTAAACTAGCTAAAAAGTAAGAATTCAATTTTGTCCTTGGTGAAAAATGTTTACCTAGAATAAAAACAATTCAAATTTCCATTCAAAACAGTAATAGTTTTAAATGAAACGACTAAAGTGCTATAATGAACATCATATGAGATCCTATTCTTAGACTTATCAAACAACAACAACAACAAAAATCATGAGGCAAATATTTTCATTTTAACCCTTTACCTCATGCAAGCATCTTTGGACACCCCTACTCCATTCGCATGGGAGCGCCTTTTGATGCCTCTACAAGATTCGCATGGAAGCGCCTTTTGACACCCGCTGTAAACATCAGCCATTTTGAGCTAGTTTTCATAGCGCCACCTTCAGGGAAAACCCACCTATTAGATACATTCATTTCTGCGAATGACAATTACGTCAGATCACGTGGTCGCTATTTATGCACTGGTCGATTTCTGCTATTTAAAGTAACTGGGTCATAATCTCCACTCTCCAAAATGGCAGCCGCAGATTTCATTCAGTACGTACATAGTTTTCACGATCAGAATAACAACCATGAAAGATTCAATAAATTAGGTAAAGTCTCTGATATTGATGTAGGCAACAATTAGTTTTTATACATTATCAAATTCAGATGACTTAGTGATGTAGACGCACACGAAAACCTTGTAAATTTCGAGTATCGGAAATGGCAGTTACGGTTGGTCACGCGGCCTCACTGACATGACGGTGAATGAGTTCTCTCTCGATTTTGAATCACATAAAAAATTCTTCCATAAAAAATAATTACACAGCTATAACAATCGGACTTTACTCTTAAATTTTTCCACATATATGTGTACCAAAAATGTAAAATGGTTCAAATTGCTGTTAAACGTAACATACACTACATTGCTTAACAGTTCACAGGCAGGATTTCATTCAGTACTTACAAAGTTTTCACGATTAGAATCACAACCACAAAAGATTCAATAACTTTGGTAAAGGCTCTGATATTTATGTAGGCAGCAATTAGTTTTTATTGATTATCAAATTCAGATGACTTTGTGATGTAGACGCAGACGAAAAACATGTAAATTTCGAGTATGGGAAATGGCAGCTACGGTTGATCATGCGGCCTCACTGACATGATGGTGAACGAGTTCTCTCTCGATTTTAAAGCACATAAAATATTCTTCCATGAAAAATAATTACACAGCTATAACAATCAGACTTTACTCTTAAATTTTTCCACATATAATAGATGTGTACCAAAAACGTAAAATGGTTAAAACTGCTGTTAAACGTAACATCACTACATTGCTTAACAATTCACAGGCAGGCCTATGTGTATGCGGTCAGCTAGGTAACAGGTGTTCTATTTATAGCGTGCTGCACTTTGTCACTATGCTCTATGAGGTAAAGGGTTAATAAGACAATGTGAAAATTTGGCATTCTGAACATAGCTCAAGTTACTTGCTCCGAATGTTTAAAAAATACTGGCTCTGTACTTACTTGTCAGCCTCTGTAGGGGCTCTGCCATTTTTCTTTTTGAATGATGTCTCCCAAGTGATGATCTGTGTCTCAATAGTCTGTAGCTCATTTTCCATGTCAACCTTCTCTGTGTGAGTATGTTGTAATTTCTCCTACAAGAACAATGATTTCCTTTTTGTGTCAAGTTGTCCATCATAAAAATGCAAAACAAGACATTTGGAAAGACAATGCAGACATCTGAAAAAACTGAGGGAAAAAACCTAGATCTCTCAGGAAGAAAATGTTTGTGAAATATCATCCATTACAAAATTAATAATCTAACAAAGCCCATTTTTATATATGGATGGGCAGATGAATTTTTAATAAAACTCTATAAATACTAAGTGTACAAAACTAAATCTTATATGGGACACAAGCTCTTGTTATGATTCAAAATGGATACCAAATTTTAGGAAGATATCTCAAATGGTTCAGGAGAAATTAACTGGTGAAGTGAATGAGATCTTAATGAAGAGATACAAATTGTAATGAAAATGCAAATAATTCTGAAAATGTTGATCATACTAATTTTTTTACAGGATATTATATCCACCAAACCAAATTTCATGAATGGCATTTAGTAAACAAAAGTGTGATGCATGGACAAGATGACTCTAGTATACCCCCAAACTTCATTCTGTGCCGGATATGACTAGGCTACAGATTCTAATCTGTATAAAAAATATCATCATTTTAACTCGTGCAATATCACATACTGTGACAAATCATTCCAAGCTTGACAAGTCACCATGTAGAAAAACGTTCAATTTTAACTTCTTGATATTTAAGTAATAAAAATAATGAAGCAAACCTTATCTAGTTAGTAATGCTTAGCAACACAGTTTTGGTTTATAAGTCAGTTGCATTAAAGTTTATTTATAAAAAGAAGTGGACCACCCCACACCTCAAATATCCCTACTTGATTAAGTTCACTTTTGAAATGCCATCACTTTTCTTAAGACACAAATTTAAGGTATGTATTTAATGATCGCTCTTGCTTTTTAAAAGTACAGATGACACATATAGCATTTAAGACCTGAAGTGGAGGAGTTTTCAACCAGCCCCAGTTTCAGCAATATTCTTCAAACTTAATGTTGTAGTTTTCATAAAGTAGAGATGTAAAAAGGAACTAAACCTTAAAATTGCAAACTGGATTTAATGAAAATAAACATTTATTTCAAAAGGAAAACAAAATAATTTCTTTGTTAGATACAATCTTAAAATTTCCACCCCACTGACATTAAAAGGAGTCTTTCAGAAGAATTTAAGATGTAAGTAATACCCAGTTTAAAGTCTCAATGTTAGTTACATTACTTTTCTCCTCAGAATTTGTATTAATGTTAATCAAGCAATAGGAAGCTATTTTATGACTTTTATTCGCAGAAAAAAGTGCTTTGATTATTTTTAATGATCACTCAGAAGACAACATTAAATTTATGTGCACCTGAGCTGCTTGCTTGTAGTGTTCTGAAGCTGTGGCCACAGCTGCCAGAGCAGCATACTGGTTTTCCAGTATATGGTACTTGTCCTTGATCCCTGCTGCCTCTTTCAGCTGCTTCTTCATGCTTTCATACTTAACCTTCCACTCTGCTGACTCCTGCAATATATTACAGATGTAGCAATTATGCATTTATTATTACAGAATTGCCTACCATAGGCTGTCATGTCTGTATGTATTTTGCAATGAGATTATATTTCTGGATAGAATGCAAAGAAATGTTCAATAGAACACTGTTTCATCAGAGTCACTCCAAAATGGTTGACATATGGTGACATTAAGAATCATACTGTAGTAATGAGAGAATGACCTCACTATTGCCAGTTCTTACATTTAGTGGGCATCTTAAGATGGTACAAGACTGGTTCACAACCTGTAAGTGACCAGTTTAATACATATCCTGTTCAACCAATCTCAGCTAATGGTAGGGATCTGGTAAAGAGTGACATATAACTGAATAAGGAAAAATTAGTTGGGTAAAGATCAAAATGGCATTATCACATAGGTGACCTCTGAATGGAGGTTCAACTATCAACTTGGCGTTTGAAGATCTATGATATGCCAAATCCTGTTATTAATATTGCTATCACTGTTGTTACTATTGCTGTAAAAAACATTGTCATCAGATATAGCACATTAAGGTTTTAAGCAATATCTGACACTGCAGAAAAAGTGATTCCCATTTCTGACACAATGACAAAAGCTTTTTCCACCATCCAGATAACAAATTGTTCAACCATATCTATCTAATAATAAAAACTGCCTTGCTTTTGAATTGGGTATATTGATACTTTTGAATTGCGTATATTGACACTTTTGAATTGGGTATATTGATACTTTTGAATTGGGTATATTGATACTTTTGAATTTGGTATATTGACACTTTTGAATGGGTATATTGATACTTTTGAATTTGGTATATTGACACTTTTGAATTTGGTATATTGACACTTTTGAATTTGGTATATTGACACTTTTGAATTGGGTATGTTGACACTTTTGAATTTGGTATATTGACACTTTTGAATTGGGTATATTGATACTTTTGAATTGGGTATATTGAACTTCTGAATTGTGTATATTGACACTTTTGAATTGGGTATATTGACACTTTTGAATTGGGTATATTGATACTTTTGAATTGGGTATATTGAACTTCTGAATTGCGTATATTGACACTTTTGAATTGGCTATATTGACACTTTTGAATTGGGTATATTGATACTTTTGAATTGGGTATATTGAACTTCTGAATTGCGTATATTGACACTTTTGAATTGGGTATATTGATACTTTTGAATTGCGTATATTGACACTTTTGAATTGGGTATATTGATACTTTTGAATTTGGTATATTGACACTTTTGAATTTGGTATATTGACACTTTTGAATTGGGTATATTGACACTTTTGAATTGGGTATGTTGACACTTTTGAATTTCAAGGACAGTGAAGTATGGAAAGTACAGTGACAGTGTGACTGAAGTATGGAAAGTACATTGACGGTGTGACTGAAGTATGGAAAGTACACTGGCAGTGTTACTGAAGCATGGAAAGTACATTGACGGTGTGACTGAAGTACAGAAAGTACACTGGGAGTGTTTCTGAAGTATGCTTAGTACAAGCAAGATATGAAAAATTGACATATTAACTCATGTGTATTTCCTGATGCAACAATGGTTTCCTAATGACAGTTTACTTTATATGGATGGAGTACTCACTATTGGTACATTCCAGTGACCACATAAAGCAGACAGAAACAAGCATTTGGTTAGGAAACACCTGGCACTGACTGCAGAAAGCAGACGATGATTATATACATGACTTTTAAATAGGAAATTTGCTGGAGGGAGCTTAAAATGGTAATTGTGACAATGTGACAGCTATATAAGGTGACCATTAGAACAGCTTGGTCATGATCAAGCAGATGATATTGTATGCTTGGTCATGATATTGTAAGTTTTCAACCTCAGTTTTATGTTTCAGCAAAATTTAGTGCAGCAATTTTTGACAATTCTGAACCAAAATATGATTAAAATGTTGGTCCATTATCTATTCTTGAATTAAAACACCTAATTATGAACATTTAATAAACAGCTGCAATGGACATTATGACTATCTGCTGTTTTTCTTTTCTTCAGATCATTGTTGTTGTTGTTGTTGTGGGGTTTAACGCCATTTTTCAGCACACGATAGGCTATACATGGCGGCCAGTATTAATGGTGGAGGAAGAACCCGGGAAAACCTCGGAAAGAACCACCAACCCACGAGAAGCTACTGGCAAGCTTTCTCACATACCCACATTGGCTTAATCTGAGACTCGAACCTGCGCAGACAGAGGTGAGATGGCAGTGATCCGTAATGGAGAGCGCTTTAGACCACTCGGCCACTCAGGGCCCCTCAGATCATTGTAACTGTAGATAGTGGAGAACTCTTGTATGGAAACCATTTTTCTTCATTTAATCACAGTGACCTTAGCCTTTGACCTTTAGACCTAAAATCAATAGGATTCTTTCTTAACCCAAATACAAGCATCCATAAATTGGTCTAGGTATGTGATACAGAACTATGTGTTGAGGTCAAAAGGTCAATGCTCAAGATCATTTTGATCTTGAGCATTGACCTTCTGAGCCCAACACTGATAAGCTTCTTCTTTACATGAAGTTCAAACCATCCACAAAGTTTGGTAACAGACGTTGGTGGAGAATGTGAGTTATTGCGAATAAACCATTCTTCTTGTTTCAGTCACAATGACCTTGACCTTGGATGTTGTGACTCCAAAATCAATTGCTTTATCCTTACTCCAGTGTTGCTTCTAGGATTTTAAAATTAGGCCCTCCTTTCCCCATCCCTTTTCTTAAAGTGGGGCAATTCTAAATTCAATGGGACAGATTTTGTCCTCTTTAGTGTTACTTTGGAATATATAGGTATTGCAGAATACCACATATCAAGTGATTATGGTTTCTTCACAGGCAAGCAAAATTTTATAGTGCCACATCTTGTATCTAGGCATTTTTTGTTAGTTCCAACCAACCCATGATTTTAAAAATATTTATCAATTGCACATATTACTAATCTATGACAAGGTACCTAAGCAAGTTATTTTAAATTTTGAAATTGAAACTTTTTGAGCTTAACAGTTTTTTAAATCTATGCATGAAGAACAAATAAATGATATAAAACTCTTTGTACAGACTTTAGTGATACCATTACAGAATGCCATATGAAAAAAGCATGTTTTAGTTAGGCCAGTAAGTGCTTGCTTGATATACTTTTAATGGCTTTGTCCATAAAGTTGCCACATGACCTGCTGATTTATGTACCTCTCTATTGTACTAGTCCTATAATTTGTTCATTTTATAGTAAAACTGTTCTGTATTTCACACACAGTTACCTTGCATCCCCTGCTCTGGCTTTTCTAACTACAACCAATTTCCACTGCCAGTTTAAGTGGAAGTTATGCTATAATTTTTTTTGCTGGCACCTGCTGCTCCAGGGTTGATATGTTCAAATCATTTGATTCTATTTCAGCAAGAGATTTGCTTCTGCTGCTTTTCATACAAAATATTTCAGCAATGTTCTTTTTTTAACATTCCAAGAAAACTTGGGCATTTTCCTGTGGCCTTGGGTTGACTCTCTGTATCAGAAATGGTACACATATAAAACATTTCCCATTTCATTGCCACCTAGGTTATAGCTTCTTAGCACAAAATACATTAAACAAGGACTTGCATCATTTCATATCAGGCTTGAAAGTAAAAGTGAAGAAGGTGAGAACATAATTCTGGTCAAGATCATGGTTTCAGAGGGTCAAACATTTCATGGACAAAATAGATCCAGGAATGAAATCTCCTGAACACTGTTCCAATCATACCATGCCAATGACTGCAATAAAAACATTTGCTTCCTATACTTTGTTCAGCCTATACAAGTATAATAGGGGCATAAACTTATTTGGGGAAAGGTTTAGTTCCAAGTTCAAAAGGATTGCAAAATGTCTGAAAGGTTTTGGTAGATAAAGGACAGATGATCTTGTTGAAGGACTTCACAATGTGATGTGGTCTTCTTCTGTACACTACCCTGCCACAGCTTGGTCTCTTTCTTTTCATTAAGAAAAATATCACATTTAAAAACGAACTGGCAAGTTGGATTTAATCACCAATAACAGCTGTATACTTTCTAAAGCTGCTAGACATACCATTGTCACAGTTGTAATTTGAGTCTGTAGGTCACTGAATTGATTTATCCAGCTCTTTCTCTCATTTTCAAATGCTTGTCTCTCTGCTTCGAAGTTCAGCCTTTCTTCTTCTAATTTCTTTCTCTCCTCTTCCATCTGCTGTCTCTCTTTGATCATTGTTTGGCGGTCAGATGCACTTAGAGCTACTGCAGCACCCATAGCCCCTGCAACCACTGCTGTTCATACAATACAGTAATGCAGGAATGAAAGTGGACAGAGTGAAATATGGTAAGTTTTAAAATTTAAAACTAAGTAGCAATCTCATTGGTCACTTACCTTTCATTTTGAAAGGACCAAATACATGTCAGTTCAATTCAGTGGTCTATTACTGTAAGCATTTACAAGCTTAACATATTACAATTATTGCGTGACTATCAGACATCAGATACATAACTCAGAATGTGTACTCTGAATAGATAATGAAAATGTGAGGATGGACAAGTAAAGATGGACAGGTAAAGATAGACAGATATAAGAAATGTTAATAACTAATGTAATAAAAACCTATCACTTATTTCATATATGAATTTTGATAATTTAGATACAGTTGCTTATTAAAAGAAGTTAATAATTAAATTCACTTATGCATTAATGTTCTAAAAGTTAACATTTCATTTAGTATTTCCTAGACACATTAAAGGAAATTAATATTCATCTTCAATGCACTAATTATGACCAAGCATACAAAAACATGATGACCAAGCATACAATATCATTTACTTGATTATGACCAAGCATGCAATATCATTTACTTGTTTATGACCAAGCATGCAATATCATTTACTTGATTATGACCAAGCATACAATATCATTTACCTGATCATGACCAAGCATACAATATCATTTACTTGATCATGACCAAGCATACAATAACATTTACTTGATTATGACCAAGTATATAATATCATTTACTTGATTATGACCAAGCATACAATATAATTTACTTGATTATGACCAAGTATATAATATCATTTACTTGATCATGACCAAGCATACAATATCATTTACTTGATTATGACCAAGTATATAATATCATTTACTTGATTGTGACCAAGCATACAATATCATTTATTTGATCATGACCAAGCATATAATATCATTTACTTGATCATGACCAAGCATACAATATCATTTACTTGATTATGACCAAGTATATAATATCATTTACTTGATTGTGACCAAGCATACAATATCATTTATTTGATCATGACCAAGCATACAATATCATTTACTTGATCATGACCAAGCATACAATATAATTTACTTGATTATTTCCAAGCATACAATATCATTTACTTGATTATGACCAAGTATATAATATCATTTACTTGATCATGATGAAGAATACAATATCATTTACTTGATAATGACCAGGCATACAATATCATTTACTTGATTATGACCACGCATACAATATCATTTACTTGATTATGACCAGGCAAACAATATCATTTACTTGATCATGACCAGGCATACAATATCATTTACTTGATCATGACCAGGCATACAATATCATTTACTTGATTATGACCAAGCATACAATATCATTTACTTGATCATGACCAGGCATACAATATCATTTACTTGATTATGACCAAGCATACAATATCATTTACTTGATTATGACCAGGCAAACAATATCATTTACTTGATTATGACCAAGCATACAATATCATTTACTTGATTATGACCAAGCATACAATATCATTTACTTGATCATGACCAAGCATACAATATCATTTACTTGATCATGACCAAGCATACAATATCATTTACTTGATTATGACCAAGCATACAATATCATTTACTTGATCATGACCAAGCATACAATAACATTAACTTGATTATGACTAGGCAAACAATATCATTTCCTTGATTATGACCAAGTATATAATAACATTTACTTGATTATGACCAAGTATATAATATCATTTACTTGATTATGACCAAGTATATAATATCATTTACTTGATCATGACCAAGCATACAATATCATTTACTTGATCATGACCAAGCATACAATAACATTAACTTGATTATGACTAGGCAAACAATATCATTTGCTTGATCATGACCAAGCATACAATATCATTTACTTGATCATGACCAAGCATACAATATCATTTACTTGATCATGACCAAGCATACAATAACATTAACTTGATTATGACTAGGCAAACAATATCATTTACTTGATTATGACCAAGTATATAATAACATTTACTTGATTATGACCAAGTATATAATATCATTTACTTGATTATGACCAAGTATATAATATCATTTACTTGATCATGACCAAGCATACAATATCATTTACTTGATCATGACCAAGCATAC
This sequence comes from Sinohyriopsis cumingii, assembly GCA_028554795.2. Taxonomy (NCBI): domain Eukaryota; kingdom Metazoa; phylum Mollusca; class Bivalvia; order Unionida; family Unionidae; genus Sinohyriopsis; species Sinohyriopsis cumingii. Next base: position 107,693,999 of record CM068827.1, read on the forward strand.
AATAACATTCACTTGATTATGAACAAGCATACAATATCATTTACTTGATCATGACCAGGCAAACAATATCATTTACTTGATTATGACCAAGCAAACAATATCATTTACTTGATCATGACCAAGCATACAATATCATTTACTTGATCATGACCAAGCATACAATAACATTCACTTGATTATGAACAAGCATACAATATCATTTACTTGATCATGACCAAGCATACAATATCATTTACTTGATCATGACCAAGCATACAATATCATTTACTTGATCATGACCAAGCATACAATAACATTCACTTGATTATGACCAAGCATACAATATCATTTACTTGATCATGACCAGGCAAACAATATCATTTACTTGATTATGGCCAAGCAAACAATATCATTTACTTGATCATGACCAAGCAAACAATATCATTTACTTGATTATGACCAAGCAAACAATATCATTTACTTGATTATGACCAAGCATGCAATATCATTTACTTGATCATGACCAAGCATACAACATAATTTACTTGATCATGACCAAGCATACAATATCATTTACTTGATTATGACCAAACATAGTTTATCATTTATTTGTACTGCAAACCAACCTTTGTAGAACATAGCAGACTAACATCTGCTGTTGAACAATGTGCTAGTTCATCTGGGTCTACTCTATTTGTTATACTCTGAATTCACAGTTATTTAATGGGATAACAACTTTTGGGGATTTTGTGGTTCATACAAATTATGAGTTTAAAGACAACGACCTTTCTGTGGAGAAAAAAGGACATCTTCTCCAATACAAATGTAACAATGAAATATCATTTTTCACAAAATCAGTGAATTTGATACCTACAAAAATGCATGAATAGTATGCCAGCAAATTATGTCTCAACTCTGTTTGCACTTGTGTGAGTTTTATACAAGAGTAACTAAGGTAGCATGAAATAAAAGACATCTAACAGACCTAGTCCCACTCCTGGAGATGATGAAGTCGTGTGTACATTCACTTTGTTCTCAATGACAGGTGATGATGTTTTAGCTAAAGAGAGATTGTCTTTCAGCTTTCTAACCTCTGATTTCTCATTTTCAAGCTGATCTGCCAATATCTGAAGGTAAGAAAAATACTTAAAGTAGAAATAAGAATAAAGCAGGTCTGTTAATTTAAGAGGATACAAAGTACTTAAAGTAGCCAGTCATAAGAATACAACTGATATCCCAATGTTTGAAGGTAAGCAAAGCAATTAAAGTAGCCATAAGAAGACAGATGATCTATCAATATCTGAAGGATACAAAGTACTTAAAGTAGCCATAAGAAGACAGATGATCTGTCAATATCTGAAGGATACAAAGTACTTAATGAAGCCATAAGAAGACAGATGATCTGTCAATATCTGAAGGATACAAAATACTTAAAGTACCTAATGAAGCCATAAGAAGACAGATGATCTGTCAATATCTGAAGGATACAAAGTTTTTAATTAAGCCATAAGAAGACAGATGATCTGTCAATATTTGAAGGAAACAAAGTACTTAAAGTAGCCATAAGACAGATGATCTGTCAATATCTGAAGGATACAAAGTACTTAAAGTATTTAATGATTCAAAGAATGTGAAAGTGGGGATTCTAACAAACAGTGTCTTTGAAATTGGTTAAAACTAAGCTATTAGAAGCATAATATATATCACTGGCTTATATTGAAGAGACATAAATGTAAAGTTAGTTCTTAAACAGACACTTAATAACTTGGTCTCACCTTCTTTTCTTCTTCCAGTTTTAGAAGTACTTCAGGTTTAACTGCTGCTGAAGATTAATAGTGTACAGTTCAGAAATGGTGCAACAGTTATAATCTAGTGTGTATGGATAAAAAATAGTCTAAATGTGAAAAATGTATCAGACAATAATACAAATTTTCAATATACAAGTTTTCATTGATTTTCTAAAACTGAACAATGATCTGAAATGGTTGATTACAGTTTTCAAGCCTTTGGTATGTTAAAGTTCTTTTAATGCCTTTGCTCATAGTTTTGGATCAACTTGATTTGAATAAGTGTCATGTTTAACATTTAAAACTTAAAACATATCTATAAAGTTGATTATTACCAGAAAATCATTATTAGGCGGTCAATCCATCTGCTTCATGCACAATATGATTTCATTACCTTTACAAAATCAATAAAATATTCTTAACTTCACAAATAGGTAAATGCAACAATGTAAGTTTTGGGTTACAATGCTGTAATAATAGGTGGCAATATTGTTGCAATGTATAAAAGTTGAGGGTTATTAAGTCAGCAGGCTAGTTGATCATGAAAATGTTGTGCATATCTTTAACATAAAGGAATTTATTTCAGTGAATGCTATCCTACTTCTGTGTGTGTGTGTGTATATATATATATATATATATATATATATATATATATATATATATATATAGTAAAGAATGTTTATAATGTTTTATAGAAGACTTGGATTTTTAGAATGCTATAAATGAGAAACATTATTAACAATTAACAGTATGAATAATTTATACTGGTATGATTACTGTCAGAACTTATATGTAATAATAATATAAATGTTCAAACAACATAGATTTGCATAAATACATATTATCATGAGAGAAATAAATGATAAACCACTAAATTTTACCCTCTGATGTCAGCACAAGCTGGCAGATCACAAAAATCATTTTTGTGTGAAATGTCTGTTTAGTGACATAATGGCAAGTAAATTAGTCCTTTATTTATTGGGATGGAAAAACTTTGTCAATAGTCATGTTTTTTAAATTATTACGAGATTTTTGTTGCCATGTTTTTCAGTAATATGCAATTCCATGTCGCACTCAGAGTGTAGATACAGTCTAAGGTCTGATGAAGGTTGATTTTTTTATTCTAATACTGACAGTATTTTTGTATACCTACATGTGTATGATGCTTTATCCATTGATTCAGGAACTTACTTTTTCTAAAAAACTCAATTAATATAATTTTATTTCTTATGAAAACTGACCCATGATTGCTGGCTTTAGATATACCTTTTGTAAACCCGTGCTTTAGATCACTAGGCCATAGAAGTATACTGAGCTGTAGAGATATTCTGTAGACTAACTGTGACTATATATGCTGTTGAGGCATCTAAATGTAATAGTCTTTTATTCAAATAAATGGATAATTTTCCTGCTGAAATTGTGTATCATGTGGTGAAAAGATTCTGACATCTTCTTCATAGCTTATTTTATTATATCTTAAAAAATGTTGAGCTATTAATTTTGATCAGTAAATTTGAAGCTTTGATTAAAAGAGAACATTTATTTTTTCAAAAGGATAAAAGATATGCAAATGATATTTGACACAATGACATGTCTCTGAACCTGCAGCAACCGCTGTTTGTAGTTCAGCCTGAAATGGAAAGAGAAAAAACCCAATCACTAAACAATAATATAATTTTGCATCAAATAATTTCTATCTATAGTTGATCTGTCAAATACTTTCTTTCAAAGGAAACAGCACATCAGATGAAGCCATAAATCACTAGCAAAAATTGTAAAAATCATATAAAATGTTTCTTTTGATATACTGTCACAAAACTGAATTCATATAACATCAGTTTAGTTGTCTATAAGAACCAAGTTAGAGCTGACTCAAATAACTGGTTATAATTCATTTTCAACTGGTTGTTTACTTTATTTGATTTGAATTCAACCAGAATAAACCCAGAATGGTACACTGTGACTCTTATATCTCACCATCAGTCTATTTACTGAATGACAAATAATATCCATAACCTATATGACACTTCAGAAAGATGACTGTAAATGAATGTACTAAAAAGACCAAAATATAAGACTGTAACATGAAGACACAAAGAAACTGATCTGTTGTTAAATTTGTTTGTATCTTTTTTCAATAAAAATTTTATAATCATTTTTACTTTCTAAGGTAAGTAAAGTACATAATGTCCTCCAGGCTACTTTTATTTTTATCAAGACTTTGTGGTGTCAAAAAATTCAAAATTCATCCACCCCTCAACCATGCCCTTGCCCCTGACACCAGCCTAACATCATGCTTTCTTAATTTAATTTATTAATACAATTATTACTGACAAAACCTGATGAGTTTTATTCATAGTGAATTTTTTATACTAAATATCAATCTTATGGATACTTCAAAATTGATCCACATTACAAAAATGTATTTATGGCAGAAATAACTATTTAATTATTTAAACTCAGCACAATCATGTGACCCTATAGAGAGAATGTTCACCTATTAATTTTTGTACTCTAACCATTATTAGTATTCATTTATTTAATTTATGTCTCTGAATGTGTTCTTATATGTATGGACAATTACTGTCTTTGAATGCATGGAGACAATGTCTGTATTCTTGTATGTATGTACACAATGTCTATGTGTTCTTGTATGTATGGACACAATTACTATCTCTGAATGTGTTCCTGTATGTATGGATATAATTAATGTCTTTGAATGTGTTGTTGTATGTATGGACACAATTACTGTCTTTAAATGTGTTCTTGTATGTATGGACACAATTACTATCTGTTAATATGTTATTGTATGCATGGACACAATTGCTGTCTCTAAACAAATTTTTGTATGTATTGACACAATTATTGTCTCTTAATTTGTTACACTATGTATGGACACAAATACTCTCTCTCTCTATTTGTTCTTATATGTATGGAAACAATCACTTTCTTTTAATGTGTTATATTATGTATGGACAATATTACTGTCTCTTAATGTGTTTTTGTATTATCTCTGAGTTTTGTATGTATGGACACAATGTCTCTGAATGTGTGCTGGTATGTATGGATACAATTACTCTCTCTGACTGTGTTATGGTATGTACAGACATGATGTCTCTGAATGCACTTTTGTGTGCATGGACACATTTACTGTTTCTGAATGTGTTCCTGTACATACAGACACACTTACTATCTCTGAATGTGTTCCTGTATGCACAGACACACTTACTATCTCTGAATGTGTTCCTGTATGTACAGACACACTTACTATTTCTGAATGTGTCCCTGTATGCACAGACACACTTACTATTTCTGAATGTGTTATTGTATGCACAGACACACTATCTCTGAATGTGTTCCTGTATGCACAGACACACTTACTATCTGTGAATGTGTTCCTGTATGTACAGACACACTTACTATCTCTGAATTTGTTCATGAATGCACAGACACACTATTTTTGAATGTGTTCCTGTATGTACAGACACACTTACTATCTATGAATGTGTTCCTGTATGTACAGACACACTTACTATTTCTGAATGTGTTCCTGTATGTACAGACACACTTGCTATCTCTGAATGTGTTCCTGTATGTACAGACACACTTACTATCTCTGAATGTGTTCCTGTATGTACAGACACACTTACTATCTCTGAATGTGTTCCAGTATGTACAGACACACTTACTATTTCTGAATGTGTTCCTGTATGTACAGACACACTTACTATCAATGAATGTGTTCCTGCATGTACAGACACACTTACTATTTCTGAATGTGTTCCTGTATGTACAGACACACTTACTATTTCTGAATGTGTTCCTGTATGTACAGACACACTTACTATCTCTGAATGTGGTTAGACTCATACTTCACTTATTCACAAATAAGATCAATGAATGTCCACAAGATAGGACTGAGTCCAAAACTAAATAAATATTATATGTTTTATATGTCGTTTGTTTGATAGTCTACTGTACAATTACGAAGCCAAGCATAACATGTATAAGATATTATTAAGATGATTTGCCTGACATCCACGACAGTAGCTAAAATTACCTTTTCTTTTTCCAGTCTTTCTATTTCAGTCCTACTATGTATCAACAAAACTTTCTTCTCTTTCAGTAGTCTATTGTTTCTCTCTGCCAGACTCTGAAGTGAAAGCAAAGAAACATTACACCAGTGTCATAATAGGCTAAATCACATGACCAATATATTATTTCAGCATAAAATCCTAAGTATTTTCTCCATATTATATAGTATAATATGGGCAAGGTGCAATGTCTGAGACATCTAAATGCATTTCAAACTTCTTTCACCACACCTTATTGATCAAAAAATGTTTTTTTTTGTCATGTGAAAAAAACGATTATGTGCATAACTGAAATAAAATGAACAAAAATCATCAAGTAGTGTAAATTTTTAGCTTACCAAAGCTCACAAATGACAGAAGTTGTTTCACTCTTTACATAATTTTCATTTGAAATGAGCACTAATGTAAGATCTTCTACTTACTTAGAGTGAACCCGCTATCTACCAATTATACTATACATGAGGAGGAGAAATCTAACAGAAGTTTGGTCTACATCACAGTCTTACCTCTTGGGTTAAATTTCGAAGTCTACAAAAATTCCTTATACAAAGGGATTTTCTCTAAATTTTTAATATTTCTATTAAATTTATTGATTTATGGTACACAAATTTATATTAAGACCCTAACTTTCCAAGCATTTTCAGAATTAAGTTGCATTTGGAGCACACCAGTAGATGAAATGTAAATGGGAACATCTAAGTCATCATTCAATGGATATATCTTAGTCATCATTCAATGGATATATCTAAGTCATCATTCAATGGATATATCTTAGTCATCATTCAATGGATATATCTTAGTCATCATTTATTGGATATATCTTAGTCATCATTTATTGGATATATCTTAGTCATCATTCTATGGTCATTACTTAGTAACCGTTCTACTAATATATCTAAGTTATAATTTTATGGATATATCTTAGTCATCATTCTATGGATATATTTTAGTCATCATTCTATCGATAAATCTTAGTCATCATTCTACTCATATTATCCAAGTCATCATTCTATAGATATATCCAAGTCATCTTTCTACTAACATATCTAGGTCATCATATTATGGAAATATCTTAGTCCTCATTACATGATATATCCCAGTCATCATTCTAAAGATATATCTTAGTCATCATTCTATAGATATCATTCTACTGATGTATCTGAGTCATCATTTTATGGAGATATCTTAGTCATCATTACATGATAGATCTTAGTCATCATTCTATACATATCATTCTACTGACATATCTAAGTCATCATTTTATGGAGATATCTTAGTCATCATTACATGATATATCTTAGTCATCATTCTATAGATATCATTCTACTGACATATCTAAGTCATCATTTTATGGAGATATCTTAGTCATCATAACATGATAGATCTTAGTCATCATTTTACTGGTATTATCCAAGTCATCATTTTATAGATATATCCAAGTCATCATTCTACTGACTTGTCTTAGTCATCATTCTGTTGATATATCATACAACCTGCAACTTACTAACATATGGCAAAAGTAAACCAAAAGGATGGATTGTTTGTATGAATGACTCTGTACATCATTTACAAAATGTATTTAAATCTAACAACAAGATCTCACAAACTAGCATGCTGAAAATATCCTAGCTATGACCTTAGAAGACCAAACTGCTATTCTGTTGACTTTTTTTGTTCATATGATTTGAATATGTAGATATTTTTGACATATATTAATCCGATTAAAGATATATATTCTTATTAATTTCAATTAAGACAAATCTAACAAAGTTTGAAAATAACATTGTCACAACAAAGTAAAACTACATGATTTTATTCAGGTGACCAGTTCTGAATGAAATGACTGCAATTTCTAATGAAATGAGCTCTCCAGAATAAGCCAAACAACACGCCTACCATGTGTAAATATTATCTATGCATGTTTATTTTGTTATACTTCTGTCAGGAAGAAATGACAGCTGTCTTTACTTTCTAAAGTATCCTAATTTTTTTAAGTTTGTGATAAACATTAGTAACAAGAATACACAGTCAATTAAAAACAATGACTTACATATACCATAATTTCAGACATTGTATTTTAAGAAATCTTTTGCTTACACTGGTACAGTTTGTAGCATGATAATATTTCCACTTTAAGAAAAACTTTAATAAGTAATCATCAAAACAAACTGCTAGCTAACCATGTCACCCTGAATAAATAATGGATATTATTAAATAAGTGATATTATTAGGCAAATTCAGTACATTTTTGTTCCCTGCCTACTATGGTAAGGTCACAAAGGTCACAATAATAAAATCTCTAACCTTCAAGACAGAGCTGTAAAGTTAATGAGCAGAAATACGTTTTACAGCTTTATCTAAATGGGTATTAGAGGAAATGGCAAAAAATGGGTAAGAAATATCAGTGATCTTGACCTTGAAGAACCCTGACAGTTATATACAAGATATCATAAGTACCACCATGTTGGCTAATTCTGCACGTTGGGTAATTCTGCACAATGATACGTCATTTCTGAAAGCATTGGACCACGTGTTATTTTTGTTCAAATATCCATTTTGTATCAAGAAAGAAAGATCATACTTTAATTAAGGAAAGTGATATTCATAAAGTGTACAAAAATATCCTGCATTTCAACTCGAAATGCATATGAAAATGTGATTTCTAAATGTCAACATGAAGACCCACTACATGACCTTCTTGAACTGGTAACCCAGCAAATCTGATTTACTATGTATCTTTCAGAATCATACAAATAATACATTATATAAAAGATGGAAATGTATACCTTAAAACACTACTGCATATGAAACAAAGTTTCCAATTTTGTAAGAAGTTGTCCCACACGTACAAAATCGTCTGCTACCCAACGTGTCAACTTGCCGTTAGAACATAAACTCTCAAGAAATTCCCCGGCGTATAGTCTGTTTCTAAATTCTTTAGTAATTTTCCCCCTAAACAAGACATTGTAAACACATTAATCCTATTCTTTATTGTTTCTCTTCCACATAATAGCTTATTTTTTTATAAGATGTTGAACTTTACTAACTTTTTTACAAGATCGGTTTAGTTTGTTTAATATCTCTTGAAATTTATTGGCATTGTTACGTTGAATTTTGTAAAACTAGCTATAAACCTGACTAATTACTCAACTGAACTTCTGACAGAAATAGTCCAAAGTAATGTATTTCATTTATATAGCCCAGTGGATAAACATTACACCTTTATAAAGCTGTGCGCAGAATAGGCCGACATATCGTGAGTCAGGAAAACACACGGGTGGCATCCCCTGTGTCCAAAATTACTATTATTTTGAACAGAATATTCTGGTGACAATTGCCTCTTTTCAAATGGTAAGCATTGCTGTATTTTATTTTGGTCAATTGGTCGAATTCGGTATGTGTTTTGCTTCAATATAGGAGATGGAAACCTTAAGTGCGCAGAAATGCCCAACAGCATTGTATACCATGGTATGTCTCTATATCTCAAAAAGATTTTATAGTATAAAGCAGAAACTAAAGAAACCTTATAATACTGATCTGTGACCTTGACCTTCTGAACAAAACCTCAAACATGAAATGCAACACATCTTCTAGTGATAATATAAAAAGCTGTTTGAAAAATGAAGGGCAAATGTGACTGGTGACCTTAACATTGGTGGCATGTGACACATTTTAGTGATATACAGTTATAAAAATTGTCATCCCTTCATCTGAAATGGCTCTAAAAATGCATAGTGGAATTGAAAGCATAACTGAAAATCCATGACACACACAGATAAGATTCCCAATGTGGTAAAGAACACATGTACTAATGATGACATTTATGTTTAACAAGCTGCATCACTTAATTTTAAACAAACTATATCTAGCTGCAACCTTGACCTTTAAGATATGACCCCCAGAACATGGTAAACAACACCTTTTAGTGATGATATACAACTATACCAAGTTTCATCTGTTGATCTCAAAAGGCTTTATAATTACTGAGATGAAGGAAAAATATTATGAAATGCAAAAAATAATTAGTTATAACCTTTACCTATCTCAAAAGGCTTTAAAACTATACTGAAGAAGGAAAAGTGTAATGAAAATGTAAAAAAAGGAAGCAATAACTTTGATCTTAAAGATAGAAAACTCCAATGTGGTGTGTGACACACCTTCTGTCAAGTTCAAGTATACCAAGTTTCAACAATAAATTTCAAACAGCTTAAAAGTTATAGCACAGAAGGAAACGTGTGAAGGAGAATGTAAAATAGATTTGTGACCTTGACGCTGAAGACAGGATCCTACTTTTGGTAGTCACCACACCTTCTAGTGATGATGTATATATGTTCCAAGTGTCATCCTCTAATCATCTCAAATGGTTTTAAAGGTTCAGGAAGGAAGAGAAAGTGTGATGAAAAATTTTAATACTGAACTATGACATTGACCTTGAAGACAGTACCTCCAACTGGTAGGCAAGACACCTATTGATGATGGATGTAAACACTGTTACTTTATCTCTTTTCTTCAAAAAGGTATGGGACAGAAGCATTGAATAAAAAAAGTTTTGTAATAATCTGCATAACTTGTACCAATTATAGTGCCAGTAAGTACTGCATTTACCCATATATGACTCCACCCAACAGCATACAGCACTGGTTCAAACATGTGTTGGTCATTAAAAATCTGTACCCATTTTGTGGAACTTTTTAATGTTAGATATTTGTAATTCTAAGTCACTTTCTTTGGTTAAAACTGCTTTTAAATGGTATATTGACCAGGGTAAAACAATGTTGCAATCAAATATGTTATTATTATTGCAAATTAGTTACTGTTATTATACTACAGAGTAACTAAGGGCGTGTCTGTGATGCATGTACATGTGTGTATTTAATGTTCCTTTTTCTTTTACCCATCTAAATATTGGATTTATTTAAGAGAATGATTTTATCACTGTTGTATTTACTGTCAGTATATTGAGGCCTACAATTAAGAATGGTGAATTGTAAATGTATAACCTTATTAAATATTGGATAATAATAATAAAGTACTGCACAATGTGATGACAGATACTGTCATTCAGAACAGTGTATATGCCATTCCTCATTCTAATATGACTTCGCATGAGTAAACTATGAGCTAATGGTGCATTACATAACTTCTCAGCTGGTCAATGCAGTTCATACTTGAATACATCATATAAAAATCAGTTTGGTAAATAAAATATTCTTACAACAGAAATAGGATTGATGAGATCCTACTGTATTATATGGATTTCTTATTAATCATCACAGATTCCTAAATGATAATAAGTACCTCAAGCATCTCCTTCCAATAGTTCTCTTTTCTCTTCAGTTCTTCCCGATGAAGGTCAATCACCTGGCGGAAAGTGCCCACTTTTCCACTATACTCACCTCTCAGACACAACACAAACTTGTTGAATTGATTCTGAAAGATGACAGGGAGGAGGATTATTTCTTTCAGCTGCTTTTTTGTTTAAAAAATGCAGATATATTAAATGTCTTCTTTTTGTGACCTAGTTTGAATGGGTCATTTTAATGACAAAAAAAGTTATTTAGACAAGTAGGAAGTTGTGCCAGTATACTATATCTCAATACTTTGTATTAGTTTTGCATAAATGGCATAAAACAATGTATGTATGTGTATCCATTTATCTATCTATTCAATGCCATTTATCAATCCTCCAACCATCTATCTTCTATTTATTTAAATATCGACAGTATGTAGGCATCAAACAATTTAGATATACAGTAAACAAAATGGATTTTGGTTTAGTTTGCTGTTTTCTGGCACATCAACACAAGTAGGTTGTTTAGTGCTGAGGTAACTGAAGTAAAGTGCCTTCCCAAACACTAAGCCACTGTGGCTCTCCAGTAAACAAAGATGGACAAAAAAGTGATGAAATAAGAAAAGTAGCAGATGATAAAGAAGAATACAACAATGATGATGGGGATAATATGATGATAATGAAAAAGATGAACGTGAATTAGACATATTTTCCACAAGACCTGTGTCTCCTTTTCTATTTCTTTATACTGCAGCTGGATTTCATGGACAATAACTATGTGGTTGCTCTTCATGTTTTTCATGTCCTCCATAATTTTTGCTATGCACTTCTTGGCATATAGGTATGGAATGTAGGCATGCTTGACTGGGGAGTCTTCATCTTCATCCTCCTCTGTGGATAGAAAGCAAGCAGTACTGTAATTGCTGGCCTATAAGTCCATGTGGATCATAAGTTGAATACGCTAATTTTGTAAATTTTCCATCCTTCATCTATATACATAAATCAATGTAGAGTAAAATATTAGACTGGCTTCATCTTTTTCACTAGAACTTCTGGTTTCATGAATGTTAATAATATCACTGTATGCTATTCCAGATCACTGGCAATTAGGAAACTGTACCACTGATGCAAATATACATTTTCCACAATTTTGTTTTCAAGAGAGAGAAAGAGACAGAGAGAGAGAGACTGGGAGAGAGGCAGAGGCATAAGTATTCCACTGCATTTTTCTTTTTGCAACTTGTGATCAAAATAAAATATGGCCTGATATGAGAGAGATTGCAGCCCTTCCTCATGCTACTTTGTACCTTACTGCCCCTGTTTAGCTGAAGCTTTTGTCAAAGACCGACAACAATAATAAAATATTAAATGGAAACTATAAAAATAGATACCATACGCCTTTAGTTTCAAAGATATATAACTTATATTTAAATATTCAAACATATAGACTAAATATTAGGTTAAATCCCAATAATGACAATTTAGCATGGATTATTAGTTCATTTGCAAAAACAACAAACTCTCCATTCCCAACAAATAAGATTACCCATTATCAGCAATAGCACATACACTTCCTGTAGTCAGGCAGCATTTGGTTTGATTTTTGCAAGTAGTTGCTTTGAATTGCTGTGACACTTCTGTCGGTGAGAACAGAAGATGTCACTGGTTGAGAAACTTACACGAGTAAGCCCTTGGCATTTACTGTCATTACACATTACACATTACCATATTCACAATACACTAAGGGGAGCCTAATTTCCCTATTGGTAGCATCATTAATCTGATCTGGTCTGCTGAATCTTGCCCTCAAACAGGTGGAGAATTATACGCTTTAAGATCTGCATGGAGTTAGAATTATATGATGGTTATTTAAATGCATACCTTACACCCTTTACCTGTAATTTACACCAATGCAGCATGGTAACTTACATTTAATTAGATCTAAAATATAATATGGACTGGCATATACTATAATTACTATTGATAAATACTGATGCAAAGGAATGAAAAGTTGTGCTGTTTTCAATATTACATCTGGCTGCAGTGTTTTTAAGTTACAGAGTAACCGTGAAAAATACCTTTTTCATTTTGATTTCTCTCCACCCAAGCCTCTGCAAGTAAATAATAAAAACATTTAATTATTTTGCTACATTCAATGTTAAAGTATTCTTAATTTTCCTGTTTGTAAAAGACTATGTGGAACTGACTCATTGCACCTGATTTGTTTTGATGGAATAACATTTGAACTTGGTACAGATAGTTTTCAAATGACATTATAGGCTTTTAAAATTATTTCCCTTGAAATTAAATTCTGCAATCATGGGCTTTTATAATAACTTTCTGGGAAATCACTACCTGCAATCATAGGCTTTTAAATTATTGAAACTGAAATCACTGTCCATGATCATGAACTTTTATAATTTGTTCCCTTGAAATTACTTTCTGCCATCATGAGCTATTGTAATTACTTGTTTGGAAATCACTGCCTGCCATCATGTGCTTTTATAATTACTTGTTTGGAAATCACTGCCTGCTATCATGTGCTTTTATAATTATTTCCCTTGAAATCAACCCCTGCATTCATAGACTTTTATATTCATTTCCACTGAAATCACTATCCTCCATCATAAGCTTTCATAATTACTTTCTTTGAAATCACTGCCATCATAGGATTTTAATTCTTCCCTTGAAATCACTGTCTGCAATCATAGAATTGTGCAATTACTTCCCTTGAAATAATTACTCCCCTTGAAATTACTGTTATCTTTAGAGCCATTCTCTAGTAACAGACATGGAAAAAATTTAATCCACAAAAATTTAGATAATCTTAAGTAGCCATTAAGTTTTGGAAAAATATGAATTTATTTCAGTGTACAGAAAATAAATAATGGATGAAAAATCAAATTTCTTTGGCTTTTTAAAAAAATAAAATGTTACGATTACTATTCATATATATCAATAATAATGCTATGAAAGGTTGATCCAATAAATGGTGGACACCTGTTTCTAGGGGAGGTAAATCTGAACCCATTTTTGAGCTTCGAAATATCCTAAGTCTTTAGTGAAATTAATGCTACTTATACAATATATTTCAAGAACAAGCATCTTAATTCAATTTAAAACATTATATGAAAGAAATTTATTAACCCGCAAAAGTCATTGATTAATTTTTGACAGCTAAGATCTACTGGGTATCTAATATCTGTACATATCTATTGACTAAAAAATCTATATCAAGGATTGAATAATAGACTAAAAGCAGCAAGCACTGTAGAACATGGCATATTAATTATTTTACTATTACATGAAGGGACTGCTCCAGTGGCCAAGTGGTTAGAATGTCTGCCCTGAATGCAGAAGGTCATGGGTTCGAACCCCGGCCGAGTCACACCAAAGACTTCTAAAAATGGTACTAACAGCTGCCTCGCTAGGCACTCAGCATTAAAAGGTGAGTGTTAAGACTGGTCGGCCTGGTGTCAGGATAATGTGACTGGATGAGACATCATGCAACATGTCTGCGGCATGATGCCCCAGGCATCACTTTAAACTGCCACACTGCAGACATCACAGTGATATGACTGGAAAATTGTTAAAACTATGTTAAAAATCTAAATCACACACACACTATTACATTAAATTCTGAAGACATCATTTACAAATTGCAGACCTTGCTTTATTGACTAACTGTTGCACAAAAATCCAAACTTTGAAGTTTATAATGCTGCCAAAACTTCTTCCCAGCATAAATCATCTTATATATTTGCCAACATACCTTTTGTGGAACTAAATGACACATTTGATCTAAGGGAGACATCACTGCCCATATCCTCTTTGGCTCCATTCACTGGTTTCACTATATTCTTACGGAACAAGGCTGGAGTTCTGGGCCGATCTTCTTTGTCTGAATTATGAAGCATCTGTTCTACATGATCATTCTTCTTCTTAGACTTTGGAGTTTCAGGTTGTATCTGGGATGCAGTACTGCCATCTTTGGGCTGTGATTTGTTACTATCTTTGGATCTTTTATGTGTCTTATCTCTTTCTTTTGATGAATACTCATCTTTGGAAGGTGAACTTTCTCGAGTTTTATCCTAAAAGAAAATGTTAAAACACCATCGTGTTATTGTCTGTGATACATGTGAGTGTTTCCCGTGGAATTTACCTTTCGCCTTGTAGCCTTGGCTATGTTCAAAAGGCTAAGCCAAAATAATATTTTCACAAACTACACTCAAATCTATCTTCACAAGCCATGGATGATAATCTGTTATACTTTTTTATCACCCATGGCTACCTGTGTTGAGATATTCTCATTTCTCATGACTATGCATAAACCTGCTTAACCAATTACTGCAAGCATAAGGAAATTTTTCTTGACATTTGGAACCAATATCATCTATCATGTTGTTTAAATGAGCCAATCAAAGTTTCTCTTAGAAGCACAGTAACTTATTTATAAAATTTTTGTTTATGTGTACTCATAAAAATTAGAGAAGCTCAATACAGGTAGCCACGGGTGATAAAAAGGCATAGTGGATTATTGTCTGTAGCTTGTTTCAAAACCTGTCCTAATGGTCACTTTAATATAGCAGTCACCTGGCCACAATGCCCATTCCCATTTCCCTGTTGAAATTTCCTCTATAATAGTAACATCTCAAAGATCACCTGTTTTCTGCAGTCAATAGGCCAGGTATTACATACTTTCTTAATGTGATGCTTAAACATATCAATCATGCAAAATAAGCATTAAGGAAATGCCACATGAACTGATGTTGTTAGCATGCCTTATCTTCCTTATATTCACTGTATTCAAATCAACCTGTCTAATTTCTCCCATGCAATGTTATTTCAAGAATCTGAATAAATGCACTCTATTGTTCATAATTCATTGTTATGGTCAATACTAGATGTAGATTGTGGGGGTGGGGGTGGGGTGCACTGTCATACTCAAGTTTTCATCAGACAAGATTATTAGAAAACTAATTTTACCATGAATGTTCTTGAGTTCATCAAACTATTTTAATTCAGCAATTTCTATCATTATTCACTGTACAATAATAATTTTGGAGGGGTCCAAGCCTGTTACTGGCACTCCACCCTCCATGACAAGCATTTTGGAGGGGTCCAAGTCTGTTACTGGCACTCCACCCTCCATGACAAGCATTTTGTAGGGGTCCAAGTCTGTTACTGGCACTCCACCCTCCATGACAAGCATTTTGGAGGGGTCCAAGTCTGTTACTGGCACTCCACCCTCCATGACAAGCATTTTGGAGGGGTCCAAGCCTGTTACTGGCACTCCACCCTCCATGACAAGCATTTTGGAGGGGTCCAAGTCTGTTACTGGCACTCCACCCTTCATGACAAGCATTTTGGAGAGGTTCAAGCCTGTTACTGGCACTCCACCCTCCATGACAAGCATTTTGGAAGGGTCCAAGCCTGTTATTTGTGCTCCAACCTCCATGACAAGCATTGTTTAAATGACAACTTATAGGAGTAAATGAACTCATCTCTCCTCTGAAAATTATGTTAAAAATGCTGGTCTCCCAGCTAACAGAAGGTCAACCAACCACAGCAATCTTCCAAATCAAATAATACAAATATCTGGTCACAAAAACATCCACTCAGTTTAATAACTACAGTCAAATGAGTGCAAATCAGCACCTGCTTCTCATCTCAGTTCTCAACAGGACCATATAAAGTAACGTTTCTGCATCCAGTAATACTCCCTCAGAGAAATACTCAACAAGTGGAAGGCTATTTCTTCTGCCAAATCAGATACTGCATCTATGGTGAATGTCTGTGGTGGAATAAACACACTTATCAGTGGAAACGTTGTAAACAACTGCATATAAATTTATTCATATGCCATTTTAACTACTCCTAAATGGCCCAACCAAAAAAAAAACAACAACATGAATTTCAAGTGGGATCCAATTTTTGAAAATTTTATCCTGTTCATGACAAATGTTTTATTGATTAAGCTGCTCTCTTAAATTGTTATATATTAAAAATTAATACTTCTGAATGATATTTCTTATCAAACTGTTCAATACTGCTACAACTCTATTATGGGACTATTTTTTAATATGCAAAAATTTAAAGGAGCAGAATCTGAGCCATAATTAAATGCAGAAAATTTTGTTCCCCTTTTTCCTTCTTACACTCTTAATAAAACCTATATACATGTGATAAACAGAATCTTGAAAAGGTGATGATTTTAATATTGAATTTATGAAACTCGCTGAATAATTACAAGCTTTTGTTCACCTCATTTAATAAATTCAGTATTAAATCATTATCCATTTGATATCCTCTACATCAAGAGTGATGACTTAATTAAACAATAATACTCTGCTGATTGGAAAGTCTCAGTCAATACGAACAACCATCTCTGGAAACAGATTTTCTTAATTACTTTTTGTTGTGATTTTTAAATCTGGATTTCTTAGTAGTCTGCCAATAAGGCATGGCAAAAATTGTTTCTCTAAAAAATGTCATACTTCAAACTACAGTATCCTGAACTGACCCATTTGTGGTTTACCTTGGTTTGGTCGGATCTTTTATAACATAGTAAAACAGGTTGGTTATTTATTGGTATGGCAATTGGAATAAAGTGCTTTGCCCAAAGACACACCATTGTAGCCAAACCAGGCTGATTTCATGTTAGGATTTCAAACTGCACCCTAGCTGTGAGTCAAATATGCTAATCACTGAGCCACTGCAGCTACTGTTCTCATAAGAACATTTAATGACATCGCCTTTGTTCAGATGATTATTATCTAGTATATAATACCAAGGAACTTTATGTCTGGGTGCTAACCTTCTAGTCTGATTGAATAAAATATGCTTAGTCAAGTGTTTTGCAGGATCCAGTGCCTTACTCGCATCCATGTATCCCACCTGTATCTCACATCCAAAACAGTTAAAGCAAAACTTTAATGCCGACAATGCCACCATTGGCACTGCTGTGAAGTGATACTGATGTCCCCCCATTCATATGCAGGTGAAATAAAAACAGCAAGCTCCACAATCTAAATCATTTTACCTGTGTAGTATTGTCCTTCATGTTTTCATTAGTTGCTTCACGTACAGACACCTGAGAGCCCTCTCCTTCTGAATCAACCTTTTCTGTATTGATCAATGAAACAGTTTTTAATTAGCATTTCATTCCCACAATATTCCTGATAAGAGGAAACAAAATTTTGGTATTGTGAACTTATCTTACAAGATTTCTCTGGGTAGGGGATAAGGTGGATAGTCAAATAAATGTTTGACTAGGTAGGCACTGGATTATAATAAGGCAAATATATATTTATTAAATATGTGACATCTAATTCTTTACAAAAGACCAGGCCCTACATGTCAAGCTCACAATCAAAGCATATCCATTGTAAAAAAATTTGATGCAAAACTTATCATAAATTTTATGTAACTATGACTATGACCCCATGTTAAAAGGGGCAAGCATTCATGTAACCAAGTGCGTTTTCTTAGCTTCATAATAATTCATCTTATATGTAATTTATGAAGAAAATCCAACATGGGCCTAAGGAAATATAATTATTTTAACCAAAACCTTAGTGAAAATTTTCCATGAAGCCAAAGGTCAGGGAAGCATATGTACATATAACTCAATGAATTGTCTTAGCTTCATAATGATTTATCCCAAATTTGATGAAAATCCATTATTGGGCCTAGGAAATAAAAGCAACTGAAAAAAAACTTTAATCAGAACCTTAATGCAAATTTTCTATCACTGTGACCTTGAACACAAGAACAGTAAAGTCAGCAAGCATGTCATAGAATGAATTGTTTTAGCTTCATAACTATTAATGCCAGGAATGACGAGAATCTATGAGGAATATTAGCAAGTGAAAAAACCAAATCTTAACACAAAGTTTATATAACCCTCACTCAAAGTTAAAATTGGTGAGCAAACATCTGTAGAACAAATATTCTTAGCTTCATGAAGTTTCATGCCAAGATTGATGAAAATATATCTAGACTTTGGAAAATATATGCAAATGAAAACCTTGAAATAAAACCTTGATAATTTGTTGACACAACTGTCACTCTTGCTGCCATCATCAGAAAATTTATTGCTGTCTCACTCCCTACTAATGTGAGCATGGCGAAAGGTGGGTGTGGGTTTATCACCAAGGACTGCCTTATCAATGGATAAATATGTAAGTGGAACTTGACCTTACTGTACTTTTCATTTGGGGTGTAAAGTACCTAATCAATCATAGTCAAATAATTAAGTCTGAAATAATTTAAAATAAAAAAGAAGATGCATCTCATCCATGAATCAGCTTAACTCTCTCTCTCTCTCTCTCTCTGAGTTCTTGAAATTTATACTAGGTATGATGAATTCTTTAAACCTGTCATGTCATACAATCTAACAGATAAAATTCTGAATGGGTGTTTGGAACTGGTTTTCAAGTGCTGGATGGATGATGATGGTAAACAGGAATGCTCTTTCATGATTTCTTATATATATATATCTTTGAAGGGACTGACACTCAACTGTATTAACAGAATTTCCAGCAAGACATTTCTTCCTTTTCACTCCTGATTGTGGAAACCAATTCTGATATTCTTCTGCAATAACATTTTCAAATTCACCACTGTGGCAGCCATATTGTATGTATGATTAGCTCCATATTTGTCAACAAACTAGACACCACCACTGCAAGACTTCTGGTGAAAACCCTATCTTCATATGACCATATTTAATCTGGGGAATTTAAGATTTTCAATATGTTCATTGTGGCAGTCATATCTGAGGTCAGATTTGAACAGTTTTCATTCAGGACAAACTATTTACATATATGATTATTAGTATTTTGGTGAAATTCCATGTCAATATGACTTTCCATTTAGGAGGAGTAGCAATAACAAAATTTCCCAGGTAGCTGCATGGTGGTGACAGTAGATTTCAGATTGGCACCATTATCATTTAATACCAATTAGACATCATAAATCTTCTGGAAAAACAACAACATTGATATGACTTACCACCAAGAAGCAGTAGTACAAAGATTTTCAAGACTGCCACTGTAGTGGCCATATTGTATATTAGATTGCACAACTTCTATTTAAGACTATATGAAGTTTTCCAGTTAAAACCCCAAGCTGATATCCTTTCCATTCAGGAGGAGTAGCATTTTCAAGACACCTACTGTGGTGGCTATATTAGAAGTCTAAGCAGCACCAATGTCATTTAGGACCAACTAGACATCACAAGACATCTTCTGGTTAGAACAACATGCCAATACAACTTTCACTTCAAGAGGAATAGCAATAACAAGATT
Organism: Sinohyriopsis cumingii; assembly: GCA_028554795.2. Lineage (NCBI taxonomy): Eukaryota > Metazoa > Mollusca > Bivalvia > Unionida > Unionidae > Sinohyriopsis > Sinohyriopsis cumingii. The sequence continues at coordinate 107,714,460 of CM068827.1, forward strand.
TTCAAGATGTATGCTGTGGCAGCCATATTGGACATGAGATTGGCAATATTTTTCTTTGAGACCAGCTAGGTTTTATAAAAAGAACTTTAGTGAAATCCCCATCCTAATATGACCATCAATTCTGGAATAGTAGTGATAAAAGTGATTTTTAAGATGGCCAATGTTGTAGCCATATTGGATATCAGCTTGTACAATTTTAATTTTAGACCAACTAGACACCATAAGAAGTCTTCTGGTGAAAATCACATGCTGGTATGACTTTTCATTCAGAAACAAAAGCAATATAAAAAAAGATCAAGATGGCTGCTGTGTTGGCCATGTTGGATGTGAGATTGGAACCAGTACTTCAATGAAAACTCTGTTGATATAACCATCCATTCAGATGGAGAAGCAATAACACAATTTTCAAGATGGCTGCTGTAGTGGTTATATTATAGATCTTGGTAGCAACATTTTCATTAAGGACCAACCTGACACCATAACAAATCTTCTGGTGAAAACCCCATGTCAATATGATGTTCCATTTAGGAAGAGTAGTAATAACAAGATTTTCAAGAGGGTTACTGTAAGGGCCATACTGGATGTCAGATTAGCACCATTTTCATTTACTGCCAACTAGACATCAGAAAATATCTTCTAGTAATAACCCAATAATGATATAACTTTCCATCTAGGAGTAGTGTTTCAACTTAAAAACTGACCACTGTGGTGGCCATATTGGATATCAGATTGGTAACATTTTTATTTAAGACAAACTACACACCAAAAGAAGTCTTATGGTGAAAATCAAATGCTTATATTGCCTTCTCTTGATATCAAAAGCCATTCAGGAGGAGTAATGCTAACAAGAATTTGAAGAATTTCAAGATGGACACTGTGGTGACCATATCAGATGTCTAAGCAGAACCATTTTCATTTAGGACCAACATAACATTATAAGAAGACTTCCAGTAAAAACCACATGTTAATGTGACTTTCCCTTTAGGAGAAGAAGCAATACAAAGATTTTCATGACTGCAACCATGGTGGCCATATTGGATGTCAGATTTGCACCATTTTCCTTTAGAACCAACTAGACATAAGAAGCCTTTTAGTAAACCCCCATGCTGATATCATCATTTTCTTTTAGGATGAACTGCACATCATAAAAACTCTTTTGGTGTAAACCCCTATGTCGATGTGACTTTCCTTTTAGAAAGAGTAACCATAACAAGATTTTCAAGATGGTTGCTGTGACTACTGTATTGGACAATAGACTGACACTATTTTCATTCAGGACCAACCGGACATCATAAATAAGTCTTGCAGTTAAAACCCCATGTTGATATCAATATCCATTCAGGAGAAGTAGAAAGATTTTCAAGGTGGTCATACTGTATGTACCTTAGGATAAGTCTGTGTGCATGTGCATGTGGGTGTGTAAGGTTTCATGGCAATCTGCCAAGCAGATTAGGAGAAGTAGCTATAACAAACGTGTGCTAAAAAATGACTGGATGCCAGATGTCAGAAAACAGGCCATCCTATAAGCTCTGCTGGCCTATGTATCATTAGAGCTGGTCTATGTATCATTAGAGCTAACAACCAAAAATAGACACAACTAAATTAAAAACTTGTATGCTATAAAGCACACAGTATTTTTGTATATTACAACTTTTTTCCTTTATATTGGAACTACTGTTAATTACAGTGAATCCCCATTATAACATGCTTCATTATAATATGAATTTGGCTATAACATAATAGTGGTGTTGCTCCCAAAATTTCACAATAATTTCACCAATTTCTTAAAGTATTGCAAAGTACTAGTGCCAAGATAAACAAGAAATAATAATTTGGCAAGACAATCTATATTCTTAAAGAAACAATGTCTTTTCACTGCATCTTTGTTTATATAAATTAAAAAAATATTAAAAAAGTTGTATTGTGAATTTTCATTTCAGCTGTGTAAATTGCTGAACTTTGATCTTAATTTACTTTATATAGTTGTGAGCTCTTTAAAAAAATTTATAGTTAATGTAATTACTATTCAACCATCAACAATAAAGCCATTATTTGTGCCTTTCTTCATTGCATCTTGTGTATAACTGTTCCTCAGTTCTGGGTAAACAATAGTCAACAGATGGTTGCTCAGTCAAATGGCATAAACAACCAAGCACCAAATAATGTAGTGGTAGGAAAAGGTTTCTCACCTGAAGTTTTAACAGTTACTAGTGATCTACCTACCTAATTATAATTATTGCTAATTATAAATGCCCATCTCATGGCATAAGAATGTTCAAATTATTGGGCTATCAAGCACATGTGGCTAGCCATGTTGATAATTATCATGCAATCAACCAACCAGTGAATCACATTATCAATTCCCAAAAATATTACTTCATTTGATTATTAACAGTTATTCATGTTGCAATTAAAAGAATTATTGGCAATATTAAATTCATATTTGTATGGAATCTAGCAGAGAAAATTCTAGCTGTTGGAAATTTGTATGGACACTGCCGAATGACCTTGAAATACACACATGAACACATATAGATAGAACTATAGATTGTTCTTTATCTTTGTTACATTACTGTTAGATTAATTTCGACATTGGATTTAGATACATCAATGTCTATGGTGAAATGGCCAACACATATACATCTTTGAAACTATTTTCGATGGAATTATTATGGAATAACTGTTATGAATGGATTTAATGAGATTGGCTGGTAATGATAGATACTTTAACTACTCTGCAGTACCAAAACAAACCTGAAAAGCCTGATGCTCAGACCTCTTTAAATCTAGATTGTGCCCCACATGTATAGTTATCAAACAAGCTTGTCAAAATTTTAAAAAAATTGTTATTAAAACCTTTAGAATGATAATAAAATGTGTCAGAGACCCAAGCATTGATAAATACGCTATGTGTTATGATGTGCTATACATGTATATAACAATGTATGAGTCTCTGCTTAAAATAAAATATTATATATGCAATCAATATGTTTTCACCATTTCCCATTCAATATGCATTGATCTAAAATTGTAACTGGTCATTAAAGCACAAGCTTTGCACCTGCTTCTATACCTCGTCCCCGCCCCCATGTGTAGAGCCTAAGGTATTACACATGAATCATTTTGACTTGAAATGACTTTTTGCAGTTTGCACATATGCTTCACAGTATAATGGCACTCTGTAAATCTTGACCATTGTGTTATAGCAGGGTTTCACTGTATATACATTTTCAAAGAAAACAAATAAAACTATTAAAATCACAACTAATATATATGATCATCAGTTACCTTGCTTTTCAACAACAGGCTGTTTCCTTGCCTTCCTCTTTCTTACTTTCTCTTGAGTTGCCATTATTCTGTCTGTATATATTCTAGATCCTGACCAGCAGGATTTTCTGAAGAAAATTAAAATAAATCTGTAACAAATAAAGTCCAATGAAGACAACCTCGTGCAAGGTTTGTTAACTCAGTCCATAAGTTTGTTAAAAGTTCACTCAAAGATAAAACTAATTATAATATTTGAAAGGTATTGAAGAAGAAAAAAAAAATATTAATTGCAAAATAAACGATTGTAAAGCACTGGTACTAAAATGGGGGGAGGGATATCCATTTTCAAAATTACATATTTTAGCATGAAAAAATACTAATGAAAAGTTTTGGGCAGGGCAAATAATACGGTATCCAGAAGGTGGGGTTGATCTGCTTACAGCCAGTAAAATGTGCTAAGGTATTGTTGCCAGTGCAAGCTTGTTTAAAATTATCCATTAGCAAATTTATTACTTCTGAAGAACAAAACTTTTTGAATGATGATTATAATATTATTAATATAGATATAGGTCTCATATTTATCACTTAATGCTAAGATGCATGTGCTGAAATTAATGAGATTTAATGAGGTTTTCACACTTACTTCAACAAAAAAAGGAAAGAAATAGGAAAAAAACAAGACAAGTGTTTGTATTTTATGACGAACAGAGAATACTGTAGTGACTTTAAGTTTCATTTCAGTAGGATATCTTTACTGTGCTGGCTGCGCTGTTAAAGCTCGGCACAAAGGCTCGTATTATTGGTTACAATTTACATATAAAAAACATGAAAACTTGTTGTATGATATACATGTAGTATGTATAGATAAAGTATAGGCAATGATACGAGCCTATATGGGTTGACAGTCACCAAAAAAGTTTTCTCGACATAAATATCTGTCCTAAATACGGTAAAATAGATTCTGTTTTTAATAAGAAGTCACTTGTGTTAACCGTGAGTATATAATTTTAAATACATATATTCATCCGTACGTGAAGAATGTTTACCTTCACAGATTTAAAAAAAAATGAAAATGCAGGTGCTTTAATTAGTCGCCATTTTGAAGCCGTCGTAAACAACTATGGCGACAATTACGTCATAGAATGGTTCGCAAACAGTAACTTTACAACATATGGGTCAAAACAATTATCACAGAATCCGACAACCTCGAGGAAAAGAAAAATGCTAGCAGACGAACAAACCTACGAAGAACCACACAAAATTCTGTATTACACCCTCCCATTTGGAAAGTATGACAAACCATTCTTGTTAGTCGATGCAACAGTAAAATAATAAACAAAACAACCAAAACTGCCAATCTTACTTGCGGGAAATATTTTAAAGTTGTTTAATGAACTAGTTTGTCATTTTTGAGATTAGGAATTTTTTGGTCAGTTTCTTGTGTCACTGATAGACCAACGCGTTATTTTTTTTTTCTTCTGACGTTATTGGTGGCAGGGCCAAATTCGGGGTGGGGGTGGAGTTTCCAGGGTATATGACCCCCCCTCCCCCGGCGGAAAACAGCAATACCCGCAACCTAGGCCGATAAAACAGCCCCTCCCTCGTGATATTGATTTCAATATTGATATTTTCTATACTGTAAGTGTTAACACAAATTTGGAGGGTTGATTTATCGCACTACCCTCAACCCACCCAAACCCCCCCCCAAAAAAAACCCCCCAAAAACGTACACACACATGCAATTTTCTTGGGTATTTTACACACTCTGAGTAAATAGACACATAGACTTTTGCTTTGGTTCCATTTTGAGGAAAGTTAGGACCTCCCCCCCCCCATCCCAAACATTTTAACTGATCTGGTCCTGGGTGGCACCACTGGAAGAATCATTGATAGCATAAAAAGGTCAGTATACTGTATCTCTGAAACGAAAAATTTACGCTATCTCTGAAACAAAAATTTACAACATAAAAGAATCATATGGAGAGAACTTGATGGTTCCATGTTTTTGCATGCCATTTTAATCTTCCCTTATGGTGTATAATTGCTTTCAAAATATGAAGACTTTCATTATGTCATTTTTTTTGTCTTAATTATATTTTTTTATAATCCCCCAATGTTTTTATGTGTATAGTATGTTTGTGTAAATGAAAGAACTTGTGAACCATGGTTTGGTTGGTTGGATGGATGGATGTTTTAAAAGTTAAAAAAAAAATACAAAAAATCAACCAAATGTACACAAATTCTGCATAACATTTTCAAGCCCTTCATTAACTCATCATTTCATTTCATAATCATGTAAACGAATAAATTGTTTGTGATAGCAAGTTTTGGGGTATAATAATAATAATAATAATAATAATAATAATGACCTTATTTAAAGAGGGTAACACAATTAACTAAGAACTAAGCTACCTTGAGGCACTCATACAAAGGAATTTATTTATTTTAGCTGCATCTCTGAAGCCACTGGATATATTGGGTTTGGAAGAAGGAAATAGAGGGGGCATTTCTAATCTCAACTGGAATACTATTCCAGAGCAAAGTTCCAGAGTATTAGAAACTTTTAAAAATAATTCCTTATTTGCTTTGGGAATTTTATACTGTTGGTAGACATAGATCACAGGTGGGGAGTATTACCAGGTTGCCTATACTGGAATAGTGATTGTAAATATTCAGGAGCACTATTATTGGATATCCTGTACATTAATTTGGCTTTTCTCAAATAGATTTGGTCTTTAATAGGTAATATTTGTAATTACCAGCTAAATTTTCCTTGCTTAAATTCTTTCTGGATTGATATTAGACCAAATGTTCTTTTTTGAAGATGTGCCAACTTTGCTATGTTTTTATCATTTGAATTACCCCATACTGTGTTACAGTAGTCTAAATTGGGTTATATGTAACTGTTATAAAATAGTTTTCTGTGCCTTTTAGGGAGAAAATGTATTATCCTACTGAGAAGCCATAAACTTGAATAGACTTTTTTTTTACTGATATGTTTGCTATGTTCAGTCCATGATAGGTTATTATCTACCAAAACACTAAGTAGTCTATCATGACAGACCATTTGCAAATTTAATCCTTCCATGTCAACATAGTTCATCTCTATCAAGATTTATCCTTTTTTGCCATGTTGAGATAAGTAATATTTTAGTTTTACCAGTATTGACCACCATGCCATTGCATGTGCACCAGTTTTCCAGTTTGTTTAGGGCATTCTGTAAAGAAATTTTGAGTTCATGCTTTGTATTTTGGATGTCTGACAATGTTGTGTCATCTGTATCATCTGTATTGCCATGATGAGTATTACAGCACTTGTGCTACACTAGCCAACCTGTTTTGGCTTTCATAACCAAACAATGGACATGCAAACCAGACAAACTAGAAAGTATTTAGTGAAATGATGGAGTTGATCTATATATTGGTAAATAATAACTTATTATTATTTAAATTACAGCATAATTATTAAAAACGAGTGATCTGTGCTGTAAGTCGAGCCCTGCATGCACAAATAGCAGTAGAGAGGGCGAACAACCTCTGATTGACTCACTCTCTATTTGCAAAAATAAGCCTTCCTGGAAATCGCAAAAAAAAGAGTTTGAATGGAAAATCGTAAAGAAAAAAAGGGATTGTGGTGACTGAGTGCCAAGTATGAGACTTCGCCCTCTCTGCTGCTATTAATTAAAAATTGTATTAAGACAACTCGGTATCGTGACCGTGGGTCATGCAAGTTTATCGTTATGAAACCATGCGGGGTTGACCGAGCCTGACTAAATAAATTTCTAAACTTAATTATGTCCATATCTCCGCTGCACCAAGTCCGATGAATATTTTGCAGTGTATGCGTGTCAACTCTATTGAACACAGCAAGAATATTACAATTATCCCTGATCACTTTAGGGATTGTGTATATCGCTGGGTTACATAAATCACGTCTGTGTTTTTATGCCTGCCTCGGGGAAAATATTCTAGATGGATTGGACTGTTGGTCCAGCATCACATCATCGTACACAACTAAATTGTTTATAAACCCATCAATATCATCAATACTTGGCGCTTCATTAATGTCAGTAATAAATTCAATAACATCCTCATCGTTTATCATCCTCGCGCTTTCGTTAAAATTTTTTAGCACTTTGTAACACCGCTGGTCATCAACCGACGGAGCTATCAAATACAACTTGTCCCAGGTCATCCACTTCATTATTAAATTAAGTAACAGTTGCGTTTTATAGCTTCCAGATGGACCTATGATAATCATTCGAACAGAATTTGGTAACACAGCATGATGTTTAACCGGTTCTCGTTTTCTTCCCGCCGAAAGTCAGTGACCTCCATGTTATAGAAATATAATAAATAATATGGATTTATATTGTGTGAAATGCAGGGCGCGTACTCCCACAAGTACACTGACAACTATTACAACATAAAATAACAGATCAGCAGTTACAGGTAAGTGTGAACAATGTGGTACAAAGAAATTTAAGTTTATTTCTGATCCAAACAATATTTAAAAAAAGGAGGAGGTGATATTGCCGCCCGGTTAGCCAAACTACCAGGAACTCAGTGGGCTAAGTACCCAGGAGAAAAACACTTCCCAGGATATAATTACTGTGGCCCTGGAACTCAACTTGATATCAGACTTGATAACCAAGACCAACCAAAATCAGGTGAGTATCCAATAAATGCTATTGATAAAGCGTGCTCATGATGTAGCTTATAAAAGTAAAGATCTACAGCACATGCACATCACAGATGTGAAATTAATTCACGCACTAAATTCCATAAAAAATAAATCTTTCAAAGAATCATTAGCTAATTGGTTGGTGAGATCTGCAATGAAGGGTAAGCATGTATTGGGAAACGGTAATTAATCAACCGATTAATGAAATAATGGAGTCGATTTATTATTCCCAAGAGGATACTGGAAATGTAGAGCAGCGATTAGTAAACTCGCTGAAGCAGCAGATTTTGAACATTCTACTGCTGAAAAATGGTTAGCCCGACAGGCAATGTGGCAAATTTAACTACCACCACCTAAAACAATTCAGTATGCGCATTTTGATGTCAGCATCCCTAATGAAGTTCATCAGGCTGATATTTTGTTTTTACCACATGATACTAGACGTTGAGTAACATACAAATGCGCGTTAACTGTCGTTGATGTTGCAAGTAGATATAAAGAAGCAGAGCCATTGCCGTTATCAACAAAGACAGCTGCTGAAGTAGCTTCTGCGTTTAAACGAATTTATCAAGGATTTGGACCACAAGGTGGTCTACGATGGCCACAGCTGTTACAGGTTGATCCTGGCAAAGAATTTCAGGGCACAGTATCATCGCTGATGAAGCAACATAATGTCAAAATACGACAAGGACATACTGCAATTCACCGCGATCAGGCGATCATTTAACAATTTAATCAAACACTTGCTGAGCGGTTATTTGGATATCAATATGTGAAGGAACTCATTCAAGATACAAGATCTCGCGAGTGGGTTGCAAGATTACCAAGTGTGATAGCTGTGTTAAATAATGAAATTACTCGAGCAACCAACATGAAACCTATTAGCGCGATCACAACAAAACATATACCAGTACGACGATGTGATTTTTCAGTGCAGCCAGTGCTGGGTACTGTTACTGTAAGATATTTATATGAACCTGGTGAACTTGAAGGTGGTAAAAAAAAGAGCAACTGATCCTATCTGGAGTATTACCACACACAAAATCACACACAAAATATCTAGCATGGTAAGATCCACGGGTAGACCTGCAATCTAAAGATTAGATTCAACTGCTCCTCAACGTGGATTTACACATGAACAATTACAAGTAATTCCAGAAGACATGCAATTACCACCACGATCACTTAACTAGCACCGTTATGTCAATTACACTTGGTACAGGTCAACATCACATTTTCACGTTTATGACCACAACTACTATCTTTTCTATCTACGGTAAATTGTCTTGGATTATTACTTGAGTACTGCCACAACATTACACAATTACAACTCGCACAATGATATTCTGCTGCTGCTTCAGCGCGTTGACAAATTCAACATCAATATCAAATTCTCTATTATTTTTTTGGTCACTTTGTTTATAACCGGCTAATTATTTTCTTACCATATCGCTGTCAGTAACATCAGTGATGGTTTCCGTAGCATCCATGACAATTCTCTGCAGCTGAGATATTTTTTTGACTCGAGACACTGCCAAATAAACCAAATTTGACCATTCAAAATGATCATCTACAATCCAAACTCGAGTATCAGAGATGGTTAACCCCTGAGATGAGTGAATTGTCATTGCGTATCCTAATGTCCACGGGGATTTATCTGCACTCAGCGCATCCTCAACAACACTGACATCAACTGCGACAACGTTATTTAATATGAGATTCTGTTTCCTTGACTGTCCTGGTATATTAACGTCGATATTCTGTCGTCATGTATCAGCTATAATACACATGTCTATAACACAATGGTACATGTAATGCTGAGAATTTTTCTTTATGCTTTTCAAATAACTGCTGTTGAAGTGTATTACAAACTATCTTTCTACTCGCCACTATCAAATTGTTCGGGGTCAACGTTTGCAGAAATTCGTTCATTGAAGTTTCTGAAATTATTTTACACATCATTTCACACTGGATTTTATTCGGTTGTACTCTGATTAATTTCTTGAACTCGTTTAATTCTGCATCAAGAGATCTGTGATCATCAGTTATCTCCGAGTAATAATCTACAGAATTCTTTAACCAATCGTGTGGAGATGGTTCGACAATTGGTGGTGGTTGACAGTGATCAGCGCGCTTTATCACAGCTGTATTTTTCAGTAACAACTAATCGAGAAACATTTTTAATAATTCTTTAGATACGGTGCACATTTCATCCCAAATAATAATTTTTGGAATATATTTCTCTCCCATTCGGTCAGGAGTCCATGTGTCACCCTTGTATCGAAAAAAGCTGTGATAAGTACATGATTGCACTCTCGTTGTTTCATTTCTCTTGCGAGTCTGTGCGTAGTGTTAGCACAATCATATCATCTGAATTCTGTCGAAACAATTTGATCACCTGAGTTGTCTTACCAGACCCCCCCCCCCCCGGTCCATTTAGATAAATAGTCTTGTGTCTGGATACTGGATCATACACAGATGCCGCAGACAATAATTCTGATATCTGATTGCTGCGATAAATATCTTTAATCATAACATCTGTGGATTCAGAATAATTACATAACATTTCTTGTCTTATTCTCCACGAACCCCATGATGCATCAGTGTTTGTAAAATGAGTTACCAATGATGTATATTTGCTATTGATATAAAATGAATCTGTGGCAACTCTAACTGCGGTGCGAGGAAATCTATTTATCATCGATAGCATATTTATTGAAACATAAGCGAGCATCGAGATCTTAAATGAGTATACTGAGGTGACTTGCCGCTGATATAACTTACAATTGTACCCAACCGTGTTCCGTCAGACAAGTAAGCGTTTTCTTGACTGACAAATATATTTCTCACGGTTGCATCAGTGATTATAAAATCATATTCAGCATCATCTAGAATTAATCGTGCATAATGTCATTTATGATATATGCTCCACCTTGAGTAATCTTGCCAATTATTCTTCTACCAAGATCCTTTACGTCGCTATCATCATCAGGTGATGGTAACCAAACTTCGGTCTGCTTTCGATATAATATAATTGCCTCACTTACAATCAATGATATTAATATTTTACTGTCAAGCATATATCATAACAGCACTATAGGTGCCCAGCGTTTTTCTGAAAAGTGTCTACCAAACCAAACATAACAGATTGGATGAAGACCCTTAGCTATTTCGAATGATACAATATGAGCCTATCCGGTTAGATCAAAATCAGGTAGTGGTCCATTAATCACCACTTTGGTCATCTCATTTGTGGGGTGTCCAAATCTTTTAAAATATCCAGAACACTCCCCCAATCCAAGAAAACTTCCCGGATAACACACTACCATATCCACGGAAATAATGGCACTGTAATTATACTTGGTATTCCACAATCCGCCGTGTCCATATTCACAGCAGCTAAGCTGCACGTCTTCGAGAAATTCAAATCGTGTTGGCTTCCACGAATTTTTCTCTCTGGCAGTGTGGGCAGTAACAATAATTGCTCAGTATTCTCTGTTGAAAATTTCTGCACAAGATTTTCATTGTTTCATGAAGAGATTCTTTATAATATGTTTCATCGTTAGGTTGTACAAATTGATCATATTTTTCATCATCCGAACTTTTAAATAACCATACTAACACAGGATCATTTTTACTTATTTCATGAATAAAATCAAACATGTTTCTCCCAGAGTTCTCTGAGGGGTAAAATCTTATAGATCGATCTCATGGAAATATTGTGACTGCTTTGGTCCACGCGTGAGCATTATGATCAACGATATTTATTGGAGCTCCCCCATTTTTATAATGTTTTGAATCGTGTAAAATCTCTTCTGTTATGGTTGCTACGATTATTGGTAATTTGAGTGTTTTCTCTAACCTAGTGACATCATTTATTGTAGCTCCGGTATCCTTAACCTATTCAGCCCACTCATTTATTTTTTTACGTCTTAAATCAGTTAACCCTTTTCCATGCATCACATTTGTAAAATGTTTGATTACTCGTTTGGCTACACAATTCAGCCTTGACTTTGAAAATTTCATTGGTGCAAGATCATCGACATTGGGTTTATCATTTAGCTGAAATCAGAGTCCGAGTAAAATCTTACAGTTCAATCTCGTGGAAATATTGTGACTGCGCTGGTACACACGTGTGCGTTATGATCAATAATTTCAATTGGTGTCCCCTTCCCCTTATTCTTTGATTCATATAAAATCTCTCCGGTTAACGTTTTTACTATTATTGGAAATTTAATTTACTTGATAACTCGGCAACATCATTTATTGTGGCTCTGGTATCCTTGACAGATTCAGCCCATTTGTTTATCCACGAACGTCGTAGATTCGTTAACCCATTTCCACGCATCACATTTGTAAAATGTTTGATTACTCGCTCGGCTACACAATTCAGCTTGGAAAATCTCATTGGTGCAAGATTATTAATGTTGGGTTTATCATTTAGCTGATAAATTCCATAACAATCGCTGTTATAGGACACACTCGTTTGTAGTATGGTCTGGCAATACCCGTTAGTAATCCTGGCTTGGAATCTTTACTTAACACAATGGTTTTTCCATTAGCAAGGACAGAGTCACGTTTGTCATGGATAATCCACTCAGCGGAATCTGTTTCTGCTAGTACAATAAACTTTATTCTGAAAAAATATTTCTGATCATTGAGATAATCAATTATCTTTTCTGCTCGCATATCGTTCATTGTAGCATCAATGACTTCGTCCTTGACAGAGTCATCGCGTACAATTTTGAATGTCGACCAGGTGTGAGATGCCCCATCATCACGAAATTCTTTTTTAGCATCCCTGGTAATATTAATCAGATTAACAGTTGGATCTGTCAGAGTTTGTCTCCGCAAGTCAAGGGTTCTTCTGTCAGGATCAAATCTGGAAGTTTTCTAAGGCTTGATTGTAGATAATCTCTCAAACTCAGACAAGTATTTAAATAAAAACTGTTATATATATGCAGGTGGTTGATGGTAGGGTCTTCAATTCCTTATAATAAATCCTGCATAAATGAATTCTGCGGTCAACATTTGCAAAGTGTAAGGAGGGGGAGTCTTGGTCCACAACTGTGTTTGCAGTGTGGTGTTGGAGTTAGAGGAAAAACACAGCTGTGTGCGTGTTGTTGTGGTAAATGATATATAGAGAGTTTAAATGATATGATTAAAAAAAATAACAAACCTGTCATTGATAAGGTTATAGATCTCCTGAAGACTATATAGCCAGATTTGAAGATAAGTTATAATTTAGACAAATAATATTATGTACAAATGGAGCAAAAAGAATTTGTTCAAAGTCCCACTATCCAGAATTATGAAGCATCTTGTGATGGTAGTAGTAAGACTGTCGGGTAAAAGTATATAAGATGTATCCTTGCTGTACCTGTGTGGATATTTCTGTGTTTGTCTGATAGCTTCCATCAATTACATCACAGATGAGGTTGATCGCAATCACCGAAGATATATTTACAATTTCCGCAGATACACGACGGCCTGTCCCATGTGGGTCATTGTTGTGTCGGAGAATAGTTGACGGCAGTAGTATTATTCTTTTTTTGCTCGGCGAGTATTTTAGGGAAAAACTCATCAATGATATCGTTGAGTGATTTTTTTTAACTCATCTGGGTTATACACGGGAAATTAAAAATGCGGCAGATCAGCTTCTGTTATCTTGTATTTGTTAAGAAATTGTTGCTTGAGGTTTTTTTCTGAGTTAATTATCGCTTGTAAGCAAATTTGATTTATATATTTAAGATCGACCATAATTTGATTTAGTGCTTCTATCTGTTCAATGATATCTTTGTTATCTGATCTTATATCAATGAGGTATTCTGTAAAATACTGGCGTAACCTTTTTAATGCTCTTTCATATGAATCTCTAACAGTCTCTTCGATGAATATTATAATCCTCCATTCATTAAGTTCTCCGCCAACAGGTTGAGAGTTCCAAATCATCTCATTATTGGAGGTGGGCAAAAGTAATATTCTTATCTTTTCGTATTATGGAATATGTTCCAAAAGCAAGGAAATTTAGGTAGGTTCTAAGAAAATCTGCTTTTTCGTCCTCAGGATATGAAGCATTATCCACTTTGAAATCAGACCGCGCTGGTTCAGGTGGTGGCGGCGGCGGTGCAACATCAGGCCATCCTAACACTGATCTGATCGATGATTGATAGATATCCACGGTGTAATTGGGAGAGTTTATCTCTATTGCAGATGATAATGTTGGTTCATGAACTGTTATTTTTATCTTGGATTCCTGGCCAGTGATATTTTTTATTCTGCATGCAAATTCATCATTGATCTGTTCGATTTTGGTAACTTCTGGTTGGTATCCCAACAACTGTCCAGTCAGGGGTTCCATCGGGTTTATTTTTATTTGCAAACACCAATGAATTATTTGGTTGTAATCTTCCAACTGATTTTGATCTGATATTTGGCCAACTGTGGTATACTTGCAACTGTGCAAGAGCGATTTCTTTTACTGAAATCGTAGTTGGAAAATTAATACCAAATTCAGGGTTTGTTGAGTTTGTCGATATCATTGTTGTTTTTATCGGCGCTGTGTTCGCGGCTATCTGCTTAAGTAGTTCAGTCATTATTTAAATTTTCATTTTTCAAATGGCGGTTTTCTAAATCAATTACTTCATTGTATATCTTCACCATGTTGGTAAATTCGGAATCTGATATCGTTGTGTCGTCGAGGCTGGATGATATCAGCGACGATAATTTCGAGTACGTGGCCGTGACTGTACTTAATCGCACAACATAGTTATTTAATTCTGTACTCGTGCACGTGGTTATCTTTTATGCGATAATATTAAAAACACGTGCAATTGCTGATGATGATGAAACATATATTGTTGTTACTGCTACTGTTATCGGAGTCGGCGCTGATAACACTAGACCGGTGGATGCAACTAATGTGGACACTGAATAAACTACAACATCAGTGGCAACTGCATGCCGCTTGTATTTTTTTACTTTCGTGGTGTACTTATCAATGATGGTTTTTAACGCTGATTGCCATTCATGTACTTGATCATATCTAAATTTTTGGACTCTTGATTCTGTCAATGACATTATTATTTTACGCAGTAACCAATTGAGACGTTTCAGCAACAAATTCCAGACACCACCAGTAAGATGTTGCGGTTAATTTCTTATCAGTTGCTTCCAGTATAAATGTTTCTTTGGTTGCACTATTTAACACAACAGGCACAACCCCAGAAAACTTATCGGTTGAATGCCGCCAGGGATACATTGTAAATATCTCAAATTTTGCAGCACTGCACACAGTCTATACACACCAGTGACTGTTGTGGTAATGTTTGAGAGTTTTATTTTGCTGTGACCATGTTGCGAATCCAGATGACACTGTGTATACATTATTGGTAATCTGTTTGTGAGGAATTTTAATCAGATTAATTTTGTTAATGATATTAGGAATTCCACTTACAATGTCTTTGAGTGTTTTCTTAGTTGTATCAATGTTCGTCTTGATATCAGAAAGTTTCATGTCAGCAGTCAATGGAGTACCAAAGAAGACATCTGCGATTTCTTAAGTTTTTCTAAAATTTCTACGAAGATTCGTGAACATACTCATATGAACATGATACTCGGCCTGTAACGTGGATAATTTATCTACGGTGCTGTAGTTAATGTCCACATATTTTTTTGTTGCTGCATCTTCATCGGATGTTGGGTCTCCAAAGGTTACTATTTTATTTCCATTCATGCTGAGTTCACCTGTCATTGTGTCACTGGTATTCTTCAAACAATTAGCGATTTCATCTCTGATGGTTGTAAACAATATACTTGAGTCTCTGATTCTACCCCCGTCAGTAAACACAAGGATGTTATCCATGACAGCACCGAGAACTCGTCAAACTATGTCATTCCATTTGATGTTGCTGGGTTTTAGCCTGCCATATCGGTCCTGAAAAACAATAACCTCATCTCGGTCAAATCCAGCCAGGCTCATGACATCATTAAGATCATCTTTTGTCACATATTTTGATAAATCTATGTTAGATTTTTTAAAACTAATATCACTACGAGATCTTCCGTAAATATCAACCTTTATTCTTTTCTTCATTTTCAAATTGTAGATTTCCAATGCTGATTTGTATAATTGTGCACAGCTTTGTGAGGCGGTAATGATGATTTTAATATAGACTCGAGCACAGCAATTGCTTCACGGCCGCATATTGGCAGATCGGTTAATTATTGTGTTGGTAGCATTGAGTACCAGATTGGCATGTTGTATGGCGTGACATATCTGATAAATTCCTGTGGCAGAGCTAAACCGTACGAGTCAAAATAAACAATCCCACGAGGATCAATCGTGTATGATACCCAGAGTTCCAGGTCCAGTGCTGTTATCGAGATTAATAATATCGGTTTCAGCGCTGTTTGGTTGTTGTGGTAATTGATTTTGCATAAAAACACCTCTGAATTTTTTTGTTTTGAGTTGTTTAGCAGCATCAATTAAATCAAAGTTTGACATTGGTGTAAAACCCCATTGTGGTTTCAACATAGATCAGTTCCCGGAAGTCTCAGACCTTTTCATAGATAAGTTCCTGGAAGTCTCAGACCTTTCCCCAGGTAAGTTCCTGGAAGTCTTAGAACTTTTCCTTGAATGGATTGTCCTAGATAAGTTCCCGGAAGTCTCAGACCTTTTCCTAGACAAGTTCCCGGAAGTCTTAATCCCATTCCCGTTGCTTTTTTTAATGCCATTCCAGCGGCGGTTCCAACAGCACCTAACGCAGCAGCTTTTGCAACAGCTGGAGCAGCAGCAGGTATCAATACTGGTATTGCTGCGAGAAGTGGGAATATTCCTCTGGTTTTAACCATGTCCTTGATAGCACCAGTGGAGAGTTTAAATCATATTCCAGTCTTGGATTGTTTAGTGTCATTGAGCTGTTTAAGTTGGCACGCTGTCAATGATAGTTAATTTTCACCACCAGTGATTTGATTGTGCTTTAGTGTTATTGTGATCCCACATTTTTTTGCTGATGTGGATTGTAGCTTCTTGATCTGGCCAGGAGTCAGACTGGCACTAACATGATGGTAAGACATTTTATAAAATACTCATGTTTCTAAATCACAATGATTGAAGATTTTCCACTGGTGCATCAATGACTCTCATTCGACCACTTCCACCTTCAAGTAACATTGCTTTGTCACTGAGTATAACTGCGATTGCTGTGTAATTAACACCACCACCTGTATTCATGCTGGCTCTGAAGTGTATAACAACGACAGGTTGTTTTGATAAATCAAGATGCTCCAGTGAAAAGTAATAGATTGGATATCGATTTATAAAATCATATTGTGAGATCTGTAAACCAGTATCTACGTTTTGATCACGTCCCATAAACATCATTAACCGATGGTATACACGCGCTATATGATTTTGTTCATAATTCATTAGTATGCTTTCTGTTGGTTCTTGTTGTCCATTTATTCGCAAAGAAACCTTGGTAACACCAAGTCAGTCAAATATCATATGAGAACGTTCTTGTGAGTGCAATCGCGCAGTCTCCTGAAGCACGACAAATATATATCATGGTGCAGAAACACTTTGCTGTGATGCTATGTGCCATGTAAATTGCCTGTTAATGTTAGATTCTATACTGTCTGTAGTTGTTGTCAGCCAGGACAACAGAGACTTGCCACCTGTGTCCATAAAAGATAATAGTCGCTGTTCTTCTGCGATCATTGGAGTCATTACCAGCATCCACAATGAAAGTTTTATTAGTACTATTTACTAGGATCACCAGCAGGTCTCCAGATAGCTTCAATGTCGGAACCCTTACTCACAAGAGCAACTGTGTGTTTAGCTCCAAAGATAACTTTTCTGACATTTTCTGCAAAATCCAAAGATATGTGATAGTGGAATTGCGCATGAAAAATTTCTACAATCCCC
The DNA here is from genome assembly GCA_028554795.2 of Sinohyriopsis cumingii. Classification (NCBI taxonomy): domain Eukaryota; kingdom Metazoa; phylum Mollusca; class Bivalvia; order Unionida; family Unionidae; genus Sinohyriopsis; species Sinohyriopsis cumingii. The sequence goes on from CM068827.1 coordinate 107,732,339, forward strand.
CTTCAGCATTGATCGTCGTGTTGCAAATCCTAAGTTGTGATTTGATTTAGCTTCAATAATTATTGACTCCACATCTGTGTCATTGGCAGCTGCAGTGTGTTGTTTTGGTCATCTTTTAGTATACGGATCGCTTCCAGGGGCATCAGAATTGTCTTTTGCAAACATCATTGTTGGACCGGCTGACCTTGTGTAATCATCAGAGTATCTTGCTAGTCCTATTATTGTTGTAGCAACATCAACATCTTTCTGAATTGTCTCAATATTTTTTCCATTGATCATATAGGTGGTGCTATCAAACAGTGCCATGATGCCGTTGTTGACAAAACCAACTTGTACTCCATCTGCATATGGAGTATCATCTGTTTTTATAATTTCACATCAATACAACAGTGACCACAGTATACATCATCACCTTCCATTTTGAATTTCATTGGAATTTGAACTCAGTTCCATTAGGACTTTTAATAATAGGACTTATATTTTTTAATTCTTGGATTATTTTTGGATATTATTTGTAGAACTAAGTTCTTTTTCTCATATTTGCCTTGTTTTTCTAGGGAATAAATTATGTTAAATTTTACAAAGCTTGTTGTCTTCACTTTTTTCTTGTTAGATTTTGTAAGAGCCTAAACACGTAAAATTATATATAAAAATATAAGCGGTGAAAATTTCAAGAACATTGTATGAAAAAAAGCTAGAATTACAAGAAGTTTAATTTTGTGTTTTAAAACTGCATTAAATATACCCCTATTGCCATTCAACAAACATTATATAGCCATGCCCTAGTTGATTTTAACACACAGTTGGATATTCACCTTTTGTGGGTCAGGTTGAATTCTAAAACTCAGGGTATAAATTACTCAGCTCCAGTTGAGGAAATAAGGGGTGGATTTTCTAAAAATACTAAATATTTAATAAAGAAATGATGGCAGGGCCTGCATAATATGATAATTTATGTGCTTTTGGTTGAATATTCTTGCATTTTTTTAGAAATTGATGTTAATCCTGCAATTATGTCTTTGAAGATTGATGCAAGACATGTACTGTTGCAAGTTCTTTCATATATGGGTAGTGAAAGGTACTGTTTGGTGAAAAATGTTTGGGCAAAATTGTTATTCAGAAACCATGGAGACTGGTTTATAGTTCTTTTTACAATAAATGTAAGCTTGCACACTTATGTAGATATTATTAAAGTTTATTAAGGTTCCTTAGGCTTATCAGTTAATTGACATTCATTTGTAACAGTGTTACCATGGATTCCTAATGCATTACAAACAGATGTTACTTGGATCTTGTATATATTCAAGAATGCCCAAAATACAACATAGGTTTGCAAACTTTGCTCATCAAACTTTAATTTGTATCATAGCGATGCTCATATTCTGAATAGAAAAAACAAATGATAAAGAAACATTTTAATTCTGTGTGTATTATGTGTGTTTCTGTGTATGTGCATGTTTATTTATTGCTGTATGTACCTTATTATTGTCCTCCGTCCCTTCAAAGAAAAGGCAAGGGACATAATATCCACTTTTCTCTCTCTGACTGTCCATCCTACTTCCCCTTCCACTCTATAATTTTAAAGTCCATGAGATTAATAAAAATAGGGGCCTCGAGTGGCCGAGTGGTCTAAAGCGCTCACCGTTCCGGATCACTGCCATCTCACCTCTGTCTGCGTGGGTTCGAGTCCAAGGCTCGGCTAGCGTGGGTACGTGGGAAAGCCTGCCAGTAGCTCCTCGTGGGTCGGTGGTTCTTCCTTGGGTTTTCCAGGGTTCTTCCTCCACCAGTTATACTGGCCGCCATGTATAGCCTATCTTGTGCTGAAAAATGGCGTTAAACCCTAGAACAACAAGAACAACATGAGATTAATAGATGAAAGTTTGTTTACTTGCACATCGTCACGAGAAATATAGTACATATCACATGGGAACCTGTCTGCAAGGTCAAGGTCACAGCTCAATATTTTATTATATATTTTCCATCACTCTTTCCCTTCTGCTCAATAACTTTAAAATTGTTTAAGGGATATTATGGGATGAAACTTAGATTTGTTATACATTATTACTATAAAGTGTTTACATAGCTGATTGGGGTTGCAATCTTCATGATCAAGATAACAGCGCAATATTTTGTTTTCCATCACTTTCTGTTTCTGCTCTTTAACTCTAAAGTCATTTGAGATCAAGTGATGAAATTTTATATACTTATGCATAATTGATAGAGGGTGTATTACCATATTTGGACTACTGTCTTTAAGGTTAAAGTCACCACTCAACATTATTTATTTTCATGGCACTTTCCATTCTGCTGTATGATTTTAAAGCTATTGTGATTATGGCATGAAACTAATGATATACTTATAGATGATCACTAGAAGGTTTTCTCATGTACCACATAGGGGTAATATCTTCTGGGTCGGAGTCAAGGCTCAGTATATAATGTTTCCATTACACTGTACCTTCTGCTGTATAACTTAAAAGCCAGTTGAGATTAAGGGATGAAACTTGGTATACATGTACATCATCACTAGAAGGGTAGTCATGCACCACATTAGAGGTCCTGTCTCTAAGATCAAAGTCACATCTCATTATTGTACATTTTCCATCATTCTTTTCTGGTCTATAACTTTAGGGTGGTTTGAAATTAGGTGATATAACTTGGTATACATAAATGACATGATCATCACAGGTTGGGTACCACATTTGTGGCCTTATTTTTAAGGTCAATGTCACAGTCTTATATATTAAATTTGTCTATTACAATTTTTTTCCACAATACAATTTTAGAACCATTTGTGATAAAGAGATGAAACTTGGTATAACTATATATCGTCATGAAAAGGTGTCATATGCTACTTTGGGGTTGTATCATCAGGTCAAGGTCACATGTCAAATGTTTAGGTTTCAATCATAGTTGCTCTTTTGCTTTCTAACTTAAAGAGCTGTTTTAGATAAATGGCCAAAGCTTGGTATGCTTATTATTTAGACAGTTGCTAGCATGATGGAGGGTTAGTTGCTTGATTATTTGACATCAGCACACCAATATGCCACATCTACAGTGATATACACCAATCCTGTGATTGGATTTGTCTGGAATTTGTATTTTATGATAGTTGATTGAGAGATGTTGCACATGGTGATGTCAATTGCTTCCTTATATTAAAGACATCTTACACGGAGAAGGTTATAGTGAGGAAATCAACCACTTAATTTCCTTAGCAATTATCTTTCTTTGTATTTGATGAGAGTTTGAAAAGTTTTTGTTTGGGTACTATTTTGAACAATTTGGTTACCATGGCAACTGCTTTTAACAGTTGAAGTCAAATGCATGACACTCACATTAAAATGCCAGCATTTGAGGTGGAAGAAACTGGTATCCCTTCAAAAAAGCAAAGACTATAATCAGAAAAACAATAACCCTTGCTTTGGATAGCAGAAGTATTGAACCCAGAGCCAGAGTAGTTTGAGTTAGTATCATTGAATAATGCTTGCAAGGAAAGCTACGAAAATCTCCATAAAACTACATCAGTTTTTGTGTTTTTTGTTTTTTTGCTTTTAATGGCACTTTCAATATATTATTGGCTATATTATGCCAATGAAATGGCAGCTAAGTGCTTTATGTAGGATACACTAAGATATCCCATATCCCATACTGACTGACCTGGGCAGGTACAGAACCTGCAACCCTTGAATTATGAGTTTAATATTCTACCACCTGAGCTGTCATTGTACATTGCACAAAAAAGTTTTAATGGTTGTCGTGCAAAAGGATTACACTTTATACAGTATGCTTTGTCTGGAATGAACACCTTTACTTTTGTGATGGGATACCCTTTAATTGAGATTGTAACTTGTTTATTTTGGAGGGGGTAAAGCTTTTTAAGTAGCCACAACAATTTCTACTGATACTTTGATCAGGAATATATCTTTCAGAGTGTCAAAAGCTGTAAAACGATATGGGAAACAGGTGATTGAAGAATGTGAAGAGAATCTTAATGAAAGTTTAGATGGAAAACATGACAACAGTAGTCATTTGCTTAAGGTAGACAGAGTACCAGGAGGACAAATGATACAGGGAAGGTAGATGCTTTGAAATTAGATAATTATTTATTGGAAGCACAAATCAGAAAACATTACTATTGCAAATATTCATTGTCAACAACAGGTTATGCTATTACAGGTCATTGGCATTTGAATAATTTACGTGTATTTCACAATTTGGGTATCTCTGTAATTAGATGTTGCATGTTTTGAGGATTTAAGTTGATACATTTGATGTTTTGTTTCATTCTATGTTCCTTTCACTTGTTATATATAGCTAGGTTTATTCTTTTGTTAACTGAAACATTTTATATTAAATGATACATTCTGGGAAATTGAAATACTAGTCAGATGCAACATAATAAGGTTCTGCTATTTGTAACTAAATATTACTTTTAAATGGGTTATTTATATAATAAGAGATAGCTTTACTCATTGTGTTCTTTAACTTCTGTTTCATTAATAAGAACAATTTAGGGTTCTCCGATGTGTAGAAAACCATTTTTAGTAAGCTTTACTTTCTGTTTAAGACAGACAGCTTGGGATGAAAGAACCACTGAAATTCTTGGCATGGTAAGTTCTTTTGTGCATATTTGCAATAGAACTTAAGGATCATTCACAATTGTCAAGGATTTTCCAATTGTACTTTTCAAAATAAATCATGCAGAATTACAAACATGAGCAATTTACTCGAGTTAATTAACTTCCAGATGATCATATTTACGTCAGAATGATGTGATCCACTCCCACTAGACAATTTTTGAAATACCTTCACTTCTATCTTCAACCGAACTCGTTAGTTTTGGTTAACCTGCATTGTATAAAAAACACAATCCCTCACTGCATTTAAATTTTCTGCTTTTAACAATTAGTCATATTCATACTCAGATCTTTCAAATTCATATAGCTGAGATAATTGCTCTTGTATTTTCACAACTCTCAGCTGGGTCTATTCCAGGATGTGCAATTGCAGGATTCAAGCTTATTGCTAAGAATTTTGCCAAAAAATTGACTGCATAAAAATCGCATTATTTTTTAAAAGTCCTTCTTTTATTTCTTCAATAATTTCCTCCACTATTCAGAACTTCACCCAATTCTTCAAATAGATGAGGAGAAGTTTCCCCATAATTTTCAGTTTTAGATAGTCCCTGCTCAAAGTTGATCAAAATAAGGTCTATTTAAGAACTAAATATTTAGGGTAGAAATTCTACCATTGAATTGAAAACAAGTACTGTGAAAGGTACATTATATGCCTGTCCCATGTTTGATAGTCCTATATGTGAACACTAGTAGGTTATTGTGGACTCTGGACATATTGATCAATGGGTCTCGTCATTTTTTTCTTCTTATTTACACTTATGATGACTTTGACCCATAACCAGTAGACCCTATAATCTAAAGGTTTGGACAAAGTTTAGACCAAGACTGTGATATAGAATTTAAGTTATTATGCACAAACTGTTTTTCTTTTTATCATAGTGGCCTTGACCTTTGACCATTTGATCCCAAAATGTATAGGCTAATTACAAAGACTGGTGCAGATCTGTGCTGTAGAACTTAGAATGTTATTGTGTAGAAGCCATTTTATTTTAGAATCAGTGACAAATGACTTTTGGCCCCCATATTCAATACACCTCTTCTTTATCCCAGATGCAATCCACCCACAATATTTGGTAAAATAAGATGGTATTTTTGTCAGAAATGAAAAAGGTAACATACAGATGGTTGTACAGATATATGTATATATATGGACGTTTAGATCAAGGGTCTCAAACACGTGGCCTGCCAAGCAGTATCATGTGGCCTGCAAAATGATTGGTGTCACAAGTTTTCATTAGAGATAAAAAAGGTGGTGCGGCCCTTAGGTCATTGAAAATGCCCTCATGTGGCCCTCAGAGTGGTTTGAGTTTGAGACCCCAGATCTTGATGGACAATATCATAAAGTTATATGCTCTCCCAAATCAGTGGGCATGAAAAAGAAGGTGAATTGTCTAAATATTGGGAAAGTTTTGAAGTAAACTGGATTTTTTTAAGTATCAAAAGGTAGAGCTTGCCAAGTTATGCTTGATTTTCAAAGATTCAGTTGAATGTTATGTGAAAAGTTTAGAAATTTGTACTATTACATTCATGCATGTTAGAATAGACCCTGCTAATATGATAGATGAAAAATTCAAAGTTTTATAATGGATTGTTAATATCCAAGTTCTAAATTTAAAAAAGAAAATGTACTACACACTGTCCTCATCTTATGTTGCCTGTTCAGATGACCCTCATATGAAGGCCATCTGTCTATAAATGTCATGGGTCGAGTGGTTGCATAATGAGTTAATTCACTATAACAATATGCTGAAAGGGAATTTGTGAAAATTGAAGTTAGAGACTCATCATAATTGCTCCAGTGTTGGGCTCAAATTTAACGCTTGCAGATTTGCAAAATATGAGGCAACTGGAAAATGCAAGTTGTTTACAGACTCTTGCAGTTTTCCAGTGATACACAGCAAATCATTAGTAAACTACATTAAGTATTGAATTGAGCTAAAAACATATGCATAATTCAGAAACACAAAACAAAGCTTGCCTTGGAATCAAGTCCTTTGCTGTGAGATAAGCTGTTTAGAATGAAGCCTAATGCTGTGGGGATACAAATACCTTCTGATAATACACATTGGACTATGGCATAACCATTCTGTTTTCAAGGGGAAGTATATCTCTTTTGCAAGCAATCATTTTATTGTTACAAATATGGAAGCATTTCTCTGATGTTAAATTCATTCAGGTAAACTCATTTACTATGGCCCTTCTGAAGCTTAATTTGCTAGTATTTTTGCTAGGATTGCCAGTTGCAGATATTTGTGCCACAGATTATCCTGACTATCCCTTAAAACAAAATGGGTTTTGTCCCTAATAGGTGCTTGTTCAGTCAGGTGAGGCTGTTTATGAAACTCATGGTCCAAACATGTGTCTGTATGTTTTTTTTTATATATAATATTTTTAATGTAGCTTTAACAGTTTTAGTCATATTGCTACAATACCTGCAGTGTGGTAGTTTATAGTGATGTCTAGTACTTGGGCATCATGTCACAGACATGTATTATCATGTCCCACTGGTCACATTATCCTAACGCCAGGCCAACCAGTCCTAACACTAACCTCTTAATGCTGAGCACCATGTGAGGCAGCCGCTAGTAACATTTGGTATGACTTGGCCTGGGTTTGAACCCGTGATCTGCATCTGAGGTGGATGCTCTAACTGCTTAGGCCACTGGAGCAGTCTCCAAAAATGCAAACCTGGACATCTGTGAGTTTCAGCATGAGATTAGTACACCATAGAAAATAAATAAAAAACAAGTTCTAGAACAAATTTGACTACTAATTTTGAAAATGAATTGGTTTGGTTTTATGAAGATTTAGCAGTTGTGAATAATAGTTGTGGTAAAGAATTCCAATCTTTGATGGTTCTTGTGGAAAAATATAAATTTGTTAACTATCTGTTTGAGCAATGAGTATCTCAACTATTTCTTTTTGATTTGGTCAAATTGTATCCAGGATTTTGAAACCTTTCTAGAAATTTATGAATCAGATTTCCCCTCTAAGCTGGTTTAAGTACTTCCAAAACAACGTATTTAATATTGAGATTATACTTTATGGTCTGTAGTCATAATTGGATGTGACAAATTGCTATTGGATATTTTTCAGGTTCATCCAGTGGGGATCCCAGATTGTACAATGAAGATCTAAATTAGTAAATTTTGTACAGCTCTTTCACATTTTATGGGCAGGATGATGTTAAGTCTTATAAGGTCCAAAGTACTATCTACCTTAGTGAATATTTCTTGAATTTGCAGTGTCATTTTCGATTGCTAGTACATTTGTAATTGTGATGCCTATATATTTACAATGTATTTGGCTAAGGATTTAAAAAAAAAAAGAAATTCCTTCCTAGGTATATGACATACTAATTTTATGTAATTTTGTTCCTGTCATTTATATTATATTGCATTTTTTTGGGTTGCAATCACATAACAGATTTTCATGCCCATTAGAAATTGGACATCAGTTATAAACAAGAAAAAAAAAATCAGCTGCAAATGTAATTAATAATTCAAATGATAATTTAAAAAATTACAGTTGAAACTGATAGAAAAGTTATGTAGCTTCTTACTCCAAAATCCATGGCGTAATATGTAGATTAATGAAAGCAACTGATAAATAAAACATTTGACAGCTGAAATTGGATTTTGCAAGTTGACAGTTTTTCTGCTCACTAAAAAGTGCAAGTCCTTATAGTTTGTTCCTCACAGCATCGTGAATGATATCCGAGTAGTTCTCAATAAATTTTCATTTCATCATCTTGAAATATAACTAAAATGACCAATTTTGTTTTATGCATGAATAATTGAAACATAATTCATATTGACATACAGCACAACACCATTCAGTACATGCTGATAATGACTGGTCTGTATGCATGTAATCCACCCTGTTTGTCAAGAGTTCTGAAAGATTCCATTTTTTATTCTGTAAAGAAATCAAAGCAGGCAACTATATTATGGCCAAATAAAGCAAAATAGGAAAGCTGATCACTCCATAATAAATACTCTTCCACAGGTTATGGCAGCATAGAAAAAAATGATAAACAGACTACCAATTTTTTTATAGCATGTATTTAATGAGATGTGTTACTCCTATGTCGATTCAAATGATTTTCAAATACATTAGTTACGTTTGGATACATTCACCGACACCAACCTGAAAATTCACTGAGCTACAGACACGAATATCATTTCTAATGCTGAGTGGAATGAACAATATAAAAAGATTAAATTGAACCCTGCAACACATTGGCCTTCATTATAATTTAGTCACTGGTTTTCACTGCAACTTTCTGCTTTGTCAGAAATGTAGCCACACTGTCAGCATAAAGAAATATCAAGATGGAGAAAAAGAAGTTAGTGTACTTGACTTACCACCTATGAGCAATGATCTACCACATCCAAAGAAGCTCTTTAGAAGGTATTAAAAATTCATGATTTTGTTTAAGCTAGCATTCATGGATTGCTTTTATCACCCATTTATTGGGTTGCAGACTTAGTTGTGCAAAGTATTCCATTTATAATTTTAATGTTAATGAAAGCATTGTGGACAACTTAAAATTTTATCAGTTATTTAATGTTTCTCTGGGAATGTACTTTATTTTCCTATCTGACCTTAAGTCTCTATGATAAAATGTTCACCTCGTGAAAAGGTTTATTGTGGTTGAGATCAAAATGGTTACCTAATTACTCTACTTTAGTGAGGACATATTGTGACTTCTAATGCACAGCAGACTCTGGACTCTTGTGAGGAAACTCTGAACTGTTTTGAGAGGAAACTTTGGACTATTGAGAGGGAATTCATACTAAAGAGAATACTAGTTTTAGATTAATACTAACATGGGGAAGTCACTGCAGAATATTTCCTAGTAAGGCAAATCCTGTACTTGGAATGCAAGATCAACAAACAGAATATTGGTCTGCTTGACCACTTTAAAAGTCTCTATAGTTTGAAATGCAGTGCCACCTTTCTTCTACTTTTAGTACAGCTCTCAGATATAATTAGAAAATGCTTACAAATTCAAAGAAAAGGATAACGTTTATACATACATGCACATGTAGCAGTATGAGGTTAGCAAAGTTTATATTAATATATCAACCATTTTAGAAGTTGCGGGTTTCAAACGCAGTATATTTGAATAAGATAATTTAATTAGCTGCTGTGTTATCTTGATTATCAGAATGCCAATAATAAACTAGAAGGCTGACATGAATAGAAATACCAATGTCTGAGGGGTACATGGAAAATATTTTTAGCAAATGGTACTTCTCACAAGATACGAATGATTACTTCCATCATTTAAGTTATTAACCTATTTTCTTCAACTGCTGTGGTATCAAGCATAATATATTCTGTTATTCAGATTTAGTTAGAAGATATAATGACAACCTTTAATATTATCAGTGATCACAACATGTACATGTTACTGTTTTTAATATTTTCTTTTTATTTGTGTTATTAATTAGATGAAAGTGACTTTAAACCATCAAAGAGCTTGTCAGGGCATGTAAAGTTAATACTTATTTTCATCAACAGACAGGAAACTGCTGGTTTAATTTCAATAATTTGATAGGGCAACAAGTTGGGCAGACAAGAAAAACTGCTTTCTTCTTGGCGAGCTCTTTTCGTCCTATCCACTTGTAAAAACGCTTAGTTGATCTCAGGGTGTTCAATTCTAAAGATTGATTTTTTTAAAAAAATATTTCAGAATGTCTATTTTTTGTTACTAGAATATGGGTATAGGCTATGTCAGAAATATGCCCAAAAAGCCATGTGAACAGTGGTATGAACTGATTAAAAATTTAGGCAACAGTATAAAATGTCAAGCGGGTCAGCTAACCTATGCCAGGTTTTTGCAGTAATTGTAAATTGTGATTTTAAACAGCAATATCAATCAATTCAAAATTTTAATATCTGTAATTTTCAAAAATGTTATCCTGTACAGCAAATCAGTGGAATGACAGGCTTCACTTAAATGACATTGAATTCTCAGTCCTGGAGTAGAGCTTTCACCATGAAAACTAGAAGCAACCAAAACATCAAACAAAACAATTTGGACTGCATCACTCAGAGTAATCAAAGTTAAAATGCATTTTATCTTTAATATTTATTTTTTGGTAGGAAGCGAGCTGCAAACAGACCTTACCAGAAAGAAAAAGAAAATCATGGAATAGAATCTCATCTTAGACAACTGAAGGGAAAGCAGGCAAGATGGTATCAGATGCATTATTGAAAATATTCAAAAGAATTTATGAAATGATGAAATATTGGCTATTCTGAGATTTTTTAAATCTTTGGTTTAAGTCATACCTTGTGTCTATTTTATGCACTGAATAAGCAAGTTTCAAATGATGTGCAAAAAAGAACCATTTACTGTAGAAGATTCCATCAGATTTTTGTGCATTTTTAAAAAATACTTTTCAAGTGTATTTTAAAAAAAAGTGTCGCTAGAGTTAAGAGCTACCATAAATTAGTGAATATAACACACATCCATGTATAAGACATGCCATTGTGTGTAAAAAGTAGATTACCCGCAGACATATATAACCTGCAGGTTTTCATAAAGAATAATAAATGACCAAATCCATGTTGGCTTCTTTTCATTATAAATGTAGTATAAAATATATAGGGTATGGTGAATCATCCTTTCTGTTTACCACTGAACTGCAGCAGAGCCGTTTCAACCAAGTTGGGCCATTTTATAGTTTCCTCACCTTGAGCCATCTCAAACATTCTATGATAATGCCACTTACTCTCTTTGTTAAATGCAGGACCAAAGATGCGCTATCTGTTACTGGTAAATTAAAATCAATAAAATAATCAACTACAGATACATAATTGTCAGATGACATGAACTACACACCTTCCAGTTTTATAATAAACAATAATAACACTGGCTACCATTCGGAATGGATTCCTAAAAATTCTTCTGGAAGTTGACTCATCTAAATCTGATGAAACAACAAAATTGCAACTCTTCATAAATTAGTAAGTCATTAAATTGAAGATGCTGATTTTTGTAATGTTGATCTTGTCATTTTAAAACTTTGAAAATTTAGCTGAAATGTCAAATATATCTACATAATCGACACAAAATTTGTTTACTATTTCAGATTTTGTGCGTTGTTTGAAATAGGAAACAAGTTTTTTATAACTTCAATGTGATAATATGAGTAACAATCAAATTGTATAACATACAGACATATATACCCCATGGGGGTGGGGGAAGGTGTGTGGTAGGGAAAAACTTGGATAACCTTTGTGTTATATTCGTAAATTTATGGTAATTTTATTGACAAACAAGATGTTATAGTAAGTCGATCAAATGACTGGATTGAAAATTAATTTTATTTGATACAAATGGTAGTGATGCATATTGTTAGTTCCTTCTTAGACCGTGCATTAACTTAAATTATTGTGGACTGTTTCTTTAATTGTTAAAAAGTACATTTAAAAAACATACCATTAATTGTAATAGAATCTGGCCCCAGGTTTCTCATAATATTCAAGTTAATACAATATCAAAGACGGAACTCTTAGAGGGAATTTATATTTCTGCTTAACCTATGATCTGGGAATTTTAAAAAAAATTTGTTTTAAAAAAAATGTATTTTATGTTGAACACACAATAAGTTGTACCAACTTCCATTCATATGTTGTCAGCAGCTCAGATGTTGGTGTGATATGGTCTTTTACAATGGACAACAACAGAGAATCCACAGGATGCCACCCACCTTTGATGAGTAACTACCAACCATAGTGCATGCATGTTCTAGGAATTAAACCTAGAACTGCATGCCAAGGTACATGTTTTTCAACAAAAAATACAAATCATTTTACTTTGTATTTCCTTAGTGCCAGAGAAGATGGCCCATTTGGTCCAAAGCAACACAATTTAGATGAGGAGTGGAAAGGATATTCTGATAAAACTGAGGTAGGATCCATGCCAGCATGGGTGTTTTCAAAATCTCATCAAACAAATGATTTCACAAGTTTTCATTTCAAATTCTTTCCTTCTTTTAGGAAAGCTGTCATATATGATTGTATCACAAAATTATTGGGGAGGTTTTATATCATGAAATTTGTCATCCAGGAGTGATTATGGTTTGCATGTAGAGGTTGTGGTTATCTACATGTCAGGGTATAAGAATAACAATTCACATAATTATGAGAGGTTTTATTTCCTTGTATTAATCTATTAATTTCAGATTTCTTGAATCAGACGATTTATGCAACAAAATTGACCAGGAGTTAATTTAGTAAAAAAACATAATATATTCTTTGACTTTTGCAATCACATACTATACATTCATTCATGATTTATTGGTGGCAGTAGCACATCGTTAAGGGGAGATAAAAATGTCTGTATGTGCACAGCTTGCATTGAAAATGTGTATTTAAAAAAAAAACCCTCAAATTAAATACTTTTTTGAGGCTCTATTTCAGTAATTCTCTATATAAGAAGCAGGAATCTGAATTCAAGATGAATTTCAGGGAAAATATTTGGCCAAGAATTTAGGTCAAACTTAATTCAAAACAATATGCCCATATAAGTCGAATATATATATAGATTAGTTGATGTTGACATGGAACAATTTTGGCATTTAGGCAATGTTTTATTTTTAGAACATAATGAAGGTAATTAAATGGGGAAAAACATGTTTAAATTGCAGAATGACAACAGTCGAGATGCATTTGGACAGAGCAGCCATTATGTGACAGGATTGATTAACAACAGCAGTGTGTGGATGGAAGGAAGGTCCTATATAGAGTCAAGGGATGAAATGACTTTTAGGTATAAGCCTCACAACCTCTGGAACAATCCAAGTGATTTTGGAGCAAAAGAGGAATAGATGACAGTGAACTTGTACACTTGAAGTATGAATTATGATTGATCCTGGAGACATGGTTAAAGTTGAAGACTTTACACACTGTTGATTTTGTCAATGCTATTATCAATTATATCCATTTGTTATACTACTGGAAAGACCAGAGTACTAAAGTGTATTTAGGAAATGTTCAAGCTGTGAACAACAGACTGTGATTAAATATAGAGGATGCAAAATATTTTTCAGTCTTTTGCTGGTGATATCACTCTTTTGTGTGTATGCATATTTGTAGACTAAATGGAAATTACTGATACATACATTTTCTTGCAATAGTTGGTCATAAGACTTGATTAATCAGTGATACTCTGCCTTCATTTTTCATTCATGTACAGGAATTCACTGATCCACAGTAAATCTTCTATATCAACCTGGTGTCTTTTGTTCATTTGAATTTATGAAGCATTGTTTGAAAACGAATTCAATTTTGCTTAAGTTCAAAAGCCAGTATGTTGTAAAAAAATACCAAAAAAATCCCCCTAAAATTCAATACAATCTTCTAGTGGTACCTGTCAAAAGAAAAGCTTGCTGGTTTTTAAAACATAGATATAAACATGCTGTAACCAAGAAACCACCTTGAACTTTATTGCAATAATGTTAGACTGAGCTTTATACCTAAGTGCATCCTGTGATGAAGTGTTTTATTACCACAACTTAAATGTGCCATCTTTATTGTACATATGTGGAAATGTATGTTTTAAAAAAAAATGTGTGTGCCATTTGGATTTTTTAATGTAGCTTTAACAATTTTTCAGTCATATTACTATGATGTTTGCAGTTTGGCAGTTTATAGTGATGTCTAGCACTGGGGCATCATGCCACAGACATGTAGCATGATGTCCTACCCAGTCACATTATCCTGACACCAGGCTGACCAGTCCTAACACTAACCTCTTAATGCTGAGTGCCTAGTGAGGCAGCTTAAGTACCATTTTTATGTCTGGTATGACTTGACTGGGGTTTGAACCTGCGATCTCCCACACCTGAAGTAGATGCTTTAACCACTAGGCTACCAGAGCAGTCCAAAAAAATATAATCTAATTATACAAGTTCTTAAGAGTATCATAAAAGTCCAATCCTTCTCCAACCAGAGTGACTTTCTATTAGATCAGGTATATGGACTTATCTTGCCAACATCCAACATGCTGTCTTATAACATAAATCATGTTGGCTCCAAAATGATGTAAATCTAAGACCTCGCTCTTATAAGACTCTGCTTGACTCCAAATCCTACTCAGAATTATTTTGATGAATCAAAAGATGTATATCTCAATTTTGAATAATACTTCAAAGTTTTATGATGGAGGGGTCTGGCACAGTATTCTTTAAACCAGGCACAGCAGTTCAGAAAGGTGTGCGATGCCTATTTTAAACTACTGAACACAAAACAAAAACTGTCTTGAAAATTTGAGTCAGTAACTTCAACTGGAATGAAGCAGTGCTAAAAATTAATGGCCAATCTACTATCCCATGATTAGTTATTTTGCTGATGGATCACTAAAATCCAGTTCTTTTGGATCAATAAAAGTTACTGCCAATCACTATCATAAGTGAAGAAGTGGTCATAAGCTGCCATTCCCTTTACTGGTTTAATTGATGTTTATTGTGTTAATGGGGTATCTACCAACATCCCACACTTGATGAGGTACAATGAACACGCTTTTCTGAAGATAAATTTCAAGGTCATTTCCAGGGTTTTTCCAGGAAGAAATTACGTTTTTCAAGGTTCACATATGACCATTACTGAATGAAATTATAGAACATTTTGATTATTAAAAAATGTATTTTCTAAATCTAAAGATGTTTCTATTTCAAGACTCAATAAAACATCTAAGTAAAAAAAGATGATCATGTACAAAACCACAAAATGTATCACACGAAACAAGTTTGATTATGTTCCTAGAAATGGGCACACAAGATCATTACAGTGTACATAATACAAATTCTAACTATGCTGACCTGCATTATGTTGCTACGTGGAAACAACATAATTGGTTTTGTTTCCTTTCAAACCTTTAATTCTAAATAATTATATAACACTGTATATGCATGTCATGCAATGTAACATTTACTATCACAGTATGAAAAGACAATAAAAGCAAAATATTAGAATCTTATCTTGTAAAGAAAAAAAGTTTAACCCTGAATTTATCTGTGCCAGTAAAATCCCATACAAGATTTTTTTTTAAATAACTTAAACTCTTAAGACAATTTGGTCCAAAATCCATCATTTCAGAAACATTTACAAAAGAGTTGATTTAAATTTTGACAGAAGACCTTCAGATTTATAATTGCTGTACTATAAAGTACTAAATTTTCTGTAATATCAACTGGTCTTCTTGTAACTGGATAAGCCAGTCCCCAAACTTGTATTGATACCAGCTCGTATCATCTTTTAGTTTAATACAAGGGACGACAATTTACCCATTTCTCCAGCGTTCCATTTAAGATCTGAAACCATAGCTTCCAGCCACATGTCACTGTGTAATAGTTTCTCACCAAATTTCAGCTCAGATTCAACATTTTGGACAACAAATTTGGCTTAAAACGAATAGCAGTCCAAATCTGGATTTCCTCCACACATTCCCACCCCATGCACAGTTAGGTTGGGATGTGAGTTGTCAGAGAAACTGCATATTGAAAATTTGGAATTTGCCGCAACTGTGCGGTAGGTCTAGCGGCATATGGTAGTCGCTTACTAGTGGACCTAGCAAATTTAAACGATATCGACTCATACCTGCATGAAATCGATAGGAAAATTATTTATTTTCTCAGAAATCGCAAGTATTATAATTGTTATGTCTTTAATCTGCTCACAGTCTAGACAAAACTACAGCATATATGAAACCTAATCCTGTACTCGCCATTTGCATTACTAGTCACATGATTTCACAAATCTCAATAGTCACGTGATATCAACAGCACAATCCTTTTTAATGTTGTTGTAAAAATTCAACTATATTAAATGAAAGTCAGATACCTTTTGCAAAAACCAGAAAGAACATATAATTCTCAACATATTTATTTCAAGAACAACGACAAGAAACCTGTCACTATTGCTGCACTCTGGCTAGTCAGATTCATCAAGCAGAGAGCACAAATTAATGTGGTAGTCATGTGATACATATAGAATCTATGTTGGGGTTTGGATCTAACAAAGAAATACCAGTCAAGGGGTTACATAATTTGTCTCCCCATGAGGCAAGATTATTTTTCTCACCCAATATTTTCCTGTAAAGTAAAAAGAACTCTTCACTAGTGTAATACAGTTCACGTCCAAATGTTTACATGTGGCTCATTAATACAAATATGTTATTGAAGGCTGTGATGTGACATTGCATCCGAAGTACACAGTTTATACATGTGAGCAAAGAAAAATAACAACATAAAACATTGCATAATAATGAGGTATTATCACTTTTAATATATTAATTTTGTACGAAATTAACAATAAATAATTAATATTTACTACAAGAAAATGTTTCATTTTCATCAGTTCCAATTTTGAAAAGTTATATTGTACATAATGAAACGATACTGGGTACACATCTCTACTGTAGTTTTACTTAGTACAAGCTGTAACAAAGAGTAACCTGTTGCATTAGATTATTTGTGGGTAATTAGAGATGTGTTGCTATCGTATATAACTCTCCTTTTATTTGGAGGAGGTGAAACTGTTTTGTGACATACTTGTGTTGTAATTAATATTGATTGTAAAATGACCCCCCCGTGTATGAAAGACCCTCCAAATATGTACCCTATTGAATAATGATTTGCTGAACATTCATGTTCACGGTTTATATGAAAATTATTTTTTCTGCCCTGGAAATATGGCAAGTGCTACTGTAAAATTTGCTTATGGATTAATAATGTGTGGACGGAAAAATGATTCCTTCTAACTGGTAAATGCATTATTTATCATTAAAGATTATAGGTATATGTTTGATTGAACTGGGGCACAATTTCAGATGCTTAACAAAATTAGAAGAAAGCATGTTGGACATAACACATTTCTGTCTGTTACTAAGTTTTCTGTAGTTGTTGAGAGAGTTGGGATTTTTGTGGCCAGTAATGTGTATAGCCTGAGTGTCCCTTGATGAATAGAGTCTTTGTTTGGATTTTAGACCAAGACAAGGAAATTCCATTCAAAGGATTATATTATTGTCTCTCCACGAGGCTATGAAGTATGTAGACCTAGTCTATGTGCATGGATCAGTGTTTTCTGTCATAGTTCATTCCACATAGCATTGAAAAGTTTATCCTATCTGTAGCACAGTCAGTTTTCTGGTGAGTGCTATTAAATGTAGCTAACAGTATATAATTTGTTTCACACAAAGTATTTATATTTAGTTAGTTGGCTTTGGCTACATTTAATGATGCTGACCTGAAAATGTACTGAATTAGGCCTGCATATAGGATAAAATTGACCATGCTGGTGAAACGAACAAAATACCAAATAACTCGACATCGTGTGCATGTGTGTGTCTCTCTTGAATTGTTTTGTATGTTCTCAAAGATGGATTGACCTTAAGTTACCATGTTTTTTTGTTATATATTTCTTGTTGTTGTTTGTTTTTAGATCAACTACGTAAAGGCAGAGTTGACAAGGTTTTCTTTTTTTTTAAAAAGTAGTTCTGAGCACGTGGACACCTTGACTGAGATGACTGGTCTGAGATGACTAGACTGAGATACGAAAAGTAAGGTTAGCAAAACAGCTATATTTCTGATCGCATGGGCGAGAAAACAAAACCCCCGCAGTTGTTCTAGGGATAAATATGTACAATTTTGGGTTCTTTCGATTTTGTATTTTTTACTACAACGAGCATGCGACTTTCATTTAATATTTTTTCTACAACATTTGAAATGGGATATTATAATATCAAGTTACTACTGTTTCTATGAGGTCATGAACATGTGGGTTGTGAAATTTGTGTACTCGTACGACTACCAATGCAAATTGCAAGTACCAGGTCAAATTTCATCAACGTTCTAGTTTTATTTTGTCTTTCAGCAGATTAAAGACATGATGATTTTAATACTCACAATTTATGAGAAAATAAATAACTTCTTTTATTGATTTAATGCAGGTCTGACTTGATTTAACAAAGTTTAAGTTTTCAAGGCCATCTGGTAAGCGGCTAGGCTTTGCCGACACCTAGATGGCCTCTTGTGATGCTAGACTGGTTTTCATATCTTCCATGTAAGAAAAAAAATGGATAATGAGCTGTCTGTTGGGAAAAAAGTCCACTAGACAAATCTAATCCACTGAGCATTTAGATTGACTCAACAAATGTGTTTATGGCAAGCACACAAGTGATATATACTGCAACTTCCAAATATTCTGGTCAGAACGCATTAAATTTAACTCGCGATCAATTCAGTTATTACTCAATTACGTAATTGTTTCAGGCATCAAGTGGTGGCGGAAAATTCCCTGATTTTTTTCCGACTTACATCAATATTTGCAAAATTCATGAACTTTTCACAGTTGGGAAAAAAATTATCATTTCTCCCGACTTTTTCCAGATTTCCTGGTAGTGTGGGAACCCTGAATGAATTCTTGTGGCACAGACAGATGTTAAACAACTCTTCCAGTAAATCAGTTATAATTACTTTTAAAAGTGTTCAAAATGCATAACTAGCCTGGTGTACTGCCCCAAACACTAATGTCATTACTCATGATAAGAAATGGTGTAGGGTCTTGGGTTAGTATTTACCAATCTGTGTTTGCTGACTCAATAAATAATCCGAAATTATAGCAAACAATGTGTTTTAATATTTATATTGTAGCTAAGATTTAATTCATTGTGTGGTGACAATTGAAATCATGTGGAAATATATGCAAGATGTGCAGCCACCACTAAAACATTAGAAATTGGATATGACAAGAAAGAGCAAGATTACAAAAATGAGTGAGGGAAGAGACTTGGAAAGTATGATTTAGGAGAGGCTGTGAGGCAAGTACGACTTGGGAGAGGCACTTTCTGCACTGAGTATTCAGAAAAATACACTGGTACTTCATTTGTGAGTCCTGGTGGTGAAACTGTTTTGACTGTTTTAAGTTGATGTTGATGAACAATAAATGTTGAATTACAAACTCAACTGGCTTCTGTTTGATTTTAGCAGGATTAGTGAACATTAGGTAGGATCCATAGCTGCCAACCTCTGAGTACAAAAATACTGTCGGACTGCTTATGACAAACATACCAATTTTCAGGAACAAATACTAATTTATAAAACTTGAATGCATACGTAACTATTTACAACATCTACAACTATCAGTATAGTAGGACAATAACTTAGTTAATTATTTAATGTCAAAGATGCATGTGTTGAACTCTTGCACCTTCTGAGCAAGTCATCAGACACAGGCTGTTTATCTGCACCTTGTTTTTTCAATCATTATCAATTCCATTCTACCATCTTTGATTGATAATCTGAATTCTGTGCAATTTTTTTACTGAACTAAAAATCCTCTTACAATCAGCATCAGGGCATGGTAAAGAAAACAATGCTAACATAAAATAACTCAATCATAAATAATGTCTCCACATAGACTCTTCAACTTTGATATCAGAATCCACGGTCAAATATAGCTATGGTTGTCAATGACAGCCACTGTTTTCATTCTAGTACACGAGTAATCTTTTGCAATTTTAATGTCTGGAAAGTGTACGAAATAAATTGCAGGTATCACTAGCTACTGAAAGAGAAGGTTCCTTTCTAAAAGAAATTTAATAAAACTAACTTCTGACTGAATTACATCAAGATTTTTTCTGGTGTTAAAAAACTTTTAGGTTTAGGCTGTACTGTTGATGATGTGACAGCAAGCTAATGTTTATAAACTTTTTGCATACTGTTTTATATCATGGGCACCTTCTTGTCTTACATTGTAAGACGTATCACATGTTATTTATATTTTAGTGCTATGTCTTACTGCCTAAATAATGCCCTCATGTAGAGTGTTCCCAAGTCTACTGACTTTCAGGAATATCTCAAACACTTGGCAGCCCATATCGACACAATTTCACAAATTTAAAACTAATTGGTTCTTCTTATTTTGCTGTCTTTATCCTGATGGAATCAAAATCTGACAGTAGCAAATGGGTGCATTTTCAAAAATATGTGATATGTCTTGTACTGTAGGACTAGGGTGCCTCCATGCACAATAGCGAAATCAGAATTACACAATTTGCAAAAAGCAAAGTTTTATCCTTTGCTATATGGTTTCACAAATTTAAACACGAGAGCATAATTACTCTTCCAGTTCTGTTTTCTTTTCTTTCTTTGAGAACATTCTGAATCTTCCACTTTTCTTTTCAACATGACTAGAAGTTGAATATTATGAAGATGAGATACAGTGATAGCAGCCAATGCTTTGTGCATTCAAATAGGGTGGTTAAAGACTGGCATGGTAGCCTAGATTTCAAATGAACCAATCATATTTTAGAACTCTATATCCCCATATACATGCTATACATTTACTGTAAGACTGGAACTGGGTACCCATTCTAAACTGAAAACTGCAAGGTAAGTTTTAATTTTTCTTGTTAAAATCATATTTTTAACATGGAAAACTTGCACTAATTTTCAGGTCCAAAACATGGAAAAAATGGTACACTTGGCAGCTTTGAGAATCAGTAAAAAAAATTTGGTGGCCCTGTGAAAAAGAATTCTAATTTCCAGTCCTGATAAGTTAAGAAAACATGTAACTTTGGGTCATCTTAACTTTGTTCCCTCTACTAGCATGCTAAACATGGATGATATAAACCGTTTTGCTATAGTAGGATAATTGATGTGTCAGTTGTCTGCTGGTTTGCATTTATAACAATTTAGACATGGAGAACAGAAAAACAAATTCACTGAATTTAAAGGAAATATAAGACAACAAAAGAATTGGTTATGGAATGAAGTTTTCTCCTTTTTGTTAACCCCACCTTGGTGGAAGATCAACATAGAGATCACTTTTCTGTCAGTAAATCAGCCACTGGAAGTAGTAATGACTGTAGTGAAGATAGCCACCTTTGAAATAATATTTTGGATCAAAGACAAGAAATGCAGACATCTGAATTCTGTCTTATAACTTAAAGAGAATTAGAAGACTGCTTTACAGTTTAGAAATCATTTATTTATTAATCTCTAAGGAAACTAAAAATCCTTGCGATGAAAGCATGAGATGGTATAGACATTTAAGTAATATTTTTAATTGATATAAAATAATCAATGGATCAGAAGACCATAAACTCAACTGTACTTTGTTATCTTATCTTTAAGAATCTGACAACTTCTATTTTCAATAAGCTTGGAATAAAAATACCTTACAACATAATGTAATTTGATGAATCCAGATTCATTATTAAGCATGATGCTCCTAGCATGTCTAATTATAGTATCATAACCCTATATCATCAGGGGAATGAATGTGTTGAGATCGCTGTTGCATATGACCAATCCTACTCATATCTCACAGGAATTTCACCAACTAGCACAAATTCTGGTTAGTTCATATGGATGCTTGTTGCTAAGAAATATTAACTCCTTCTTTCCATCATCTGAGTGTCCTGCAAAAAACATAACAGAAATTTGAGATGTAATTAAAAACAAGAAACCCACACACCTAAAATTGCTCACCTGGCAGACATCTGCATACTTGCCAAATGCCACAGTGGTTAGCCAGAAGTCTAAGTCAATAGGATGCATTCTATAAATATTTCTTGAGATCCTGTTACTTGACTGTGAAAACAATTGTTTAAAAGTTTCTGTTGTTTTTATTGTGAATCAAATTTGCTGGCAAATCAGAATGATTTACATAAAAGCAGATTTTAAAGTAAATTATGTATCTCAGAGAATATTTACCCAATCACATGTTAAGAATATATCTTAGCCTGCTGCCTCGCAAATCCAGCCCTACTAAAAGACAAAAATCATCTTTTCCTCTCCATTTCAAACAAAGTGCAAAAACTCGTGCCCATTATGTCCCCTTGACAACACCAGGTGTCAGTTTTTAGCTGAGCAAAATACTAATGAGGATGCTCACATGGTGGGAGGGTTGGAAGGGTTCTTAAGTAATGTGATAGGTAAGCATTCTCAGAGAAACATAAATTAGTAAAAAATTTGCTTTCTCTTTTGAATATGTTCTCCAATCACATTATGTTAGGAGAAAAAGTAATAGGAGGAAGGGATGCTGAGCATCCGACTTTTACCTCAAGTATCCTTCGAGGGAAGAAAAGCTGGATTCCCTTTGTGAATGATAACCCGTTTTGCTATTTACCTAAGCAACACAGCCGAGGGTCACTTCACCTGTGACCCTTATCTACAATTAAGAAGATGAAGATTGAAATCTTACCTACAGAATTTATCTGGTGAATCCAGCGAAGCTAACAGGCTGTATTGATTGATTTAGTTGGGTCTGGTGGCCGTCTGTGCTGCTGCCACCAGATCTGCCTGATTCAAGATATGCTTCTGCAATGCTAAATCTTAAATAAAAGCTCAAGAAGGTTGACTCTGCATGCCAGCCAACAGCTTCTATTATATCTCAGATTGAAACATTACATTTGAACATGAGGCTCACAGAGATGGATCTAATCTGGTGAACAGTAATCTTTATGAGGCAACTCTGATCTTGTTAGACGTCAGAGTATGCAGAGCGTATAGTCATGAAGCAAGGGCTTGAGGGGTGATATCCCATTTCTCAGCTTTCAATGGAAGGAAGAAGTTTGCACGTGCCACAACTGGTTTGTGTGTGTTTTAAGTAGTGCCTGAGAGCGCAAACAGGATCTTGGCTGCTACTCTTGCCCTGTCTATTAAAGAGAAGGAGTGAATCATGACTCTTTGGTTATGATGAATGGTAACCAGTTTTTGGCTACAAAGCTGGTTGTGTCA
The DNA here is from genome assembly GCA_028554795.2 of Sinohyriopsis cumingii. Taxonomy (NCBI): domain Eukaryota; kingdom Metazoa; phylum Mollusca; class Bivalvia; order Unionida; family Unionidae; genus Sinohyriopsis; species Sinohyriopsis cumingii. The sequence goes on from CM068827.1 coordinate 107,755,740, forward strand.
AGAGGACCACCGAACCATCTGATCAGAATTGACGATAGTTTCGGTCGATGGAAAGTGCACGTTGCTCAGTTGCCCTGCATGCAACTGCCTGTAAAGCTAGCAGGAAACACATCTTCAATGATAATAATTTTAGCCAAGTGTGGGCTAGAGGTTCAAATTTACTCAAACTGAGCCATATTAAAACCCAAGATAGGTTCCATTTTGGAAATGGAGTGAGGAATTTTGGTTTACTGAGATCAAAATTGGCTAATAGATCCAAAACGTCTTTATCATCCTCTTGTAAGAACGTTTGAACTGAAATGCATGTTCTGTTGGAAAAGGACTCAATGAGTTTGATGATTCTGATTATGTAAACATGAGTCAGCTGCACCAGATTCCCATTAGTTAAGAACTCCATACCCAGATGGACAAATTTCTGGGATGGATGGAGGTCTGACTTTTCCCAGTTCATTAGAAAGTCTAGATGATCAAAAGGAGAGAGGACATGTGGGGGGACTTATACTAGACTGCCTAAAATTGGATGAATACTCCTCTAACAAGTCAGAAAAAGGCAAGGGAAAAAATGGTAAAATTTGTCCTGATGTCATGAGTTGCATGGTCTCCTGTACCAGACAACACATCTGTTCAAAAGATGGCTGTACCCTTTCTGCATCTTCTTCCTCCCCTGCTGCTTATGTAACTGGCCACTGGTTACACCCAACAAACTTTTGGAGGCATAGAAATCCTTGTCCCCTACAAGACTTTCAACAGAAGTGGATTTAGAATGAAGGCTGAAGATGTCAATGCTTTCCTCCTCAATTCAGTCTATTGTTCCTTCCACTAATCTGCCTTTTGGATCACTACGGCCAAGGAGTCTTCTGACTATGTGTTACATATGTTGTATGGCAATGATAATGTACATTTTGTACAGACAATGCAGAAGTCATGGTTATCCTCCCTTGCCTTAAACTTTTAGCAATTTAAGCACTTGACTGACAGTCTACTGAAGTGATACAAGAAAATTAAAGTGGAAACTAGTAAAACATGTGAAATTACTAACTCACTAAATCAATTTTTCATAGCTAACAGAAAAGTGAGAAAGTACTGAATTAGAAACCCATGGCCATGCTATGAACTTATCATACTGCTTAGTTTAACAAGTCTAACAAAATTCAATCACAACAACATCAATTAAGAACTAGCTAATATAAGCTCCTTTATGAACGGAGTGAGTGAAAAGAGTCAAAGTTGCACTAATTTATAATGACCTTGTAGGAGGTCAACAATAGAAGGGAGAAATGGGGTCTTAAAAAGACGTCCCAAAAGTTGACAGAATCACTCAAATTTGGCAGAAATTGTAAAAATAATGTATACAGTTTACAGCAGATTGATATCCTCACACTATATCCAAAAAAGAATGTTGGATGGGCCAATTAGAACACAAAAACGTCTTGGATTCTTGGAGGATAAAATAAGACCAGTACAGCAGTAAAGCTATAAACAAGCGACATTTGGCAGTGCCAAGGGTAGGTGAGGGACAAGAGTTATTGCCCTTTGTCAATTGAAATAGACAGGAAAAGACAATTTTTATTGTTTAGTAGGGCTGGATTTTCAAGGTAGCATGCTAATATTCCTGACATAATGTGAATTGTGAACATATTTGAAGGAGAAACTGAAATATCATTATGCCAGTTGCTTTCTGTCCAATTAAACTAAATTTTGCTGAGTGGCATTTTCAGAAGACATTTAGTAACAGAAGGCCATATTTGATTAAAGATCAGCATCTGCTGTACAAATGTGAAGGGCCTAAATGCCAGGATGCATTCTATCAAATTTGTCAAACTCTGTTGAGAAGTTGTTTAAGATATTTCTGCTTTTAGTAATTGCAGTCATATTGGATGGTGGATTGGTATAAACTTTGAAGGTCTTCATGCTAGGTTACTAATGGCAAATTGGGTCAAATTCTATTAGGCGAGTTTTCAAGATAACCTGTTTTAAGTTTCTTGTTATTTCTAGTAAGTAGCCATATTTAGTGGTTGATGAGCATCATCTGTACATAACTGAAAGGACTTCATGCTAATATCCTCTATGCCAAATTTAAAAAGCATAAAAACAGCTATTATTTGATGATGCAAAACTGATGACACATGATGCACGCAACATCATACCATAAGCTCAGTCAACCATAATGTCAAGTAAGCTATCAAAAATCAAATGTGTCCAATGTTGCCATCCAATCATGATATCTGATTTTCCCATTCTAAAATTTCAATTTTTAAAGTTGACAGGTCAATACCTTTGCTAAACCTATGCCAATCCAATGGTGTGAACAGTTTTAAACAAAGTCACCTAGCTTTAATTGAAAACAGACATTCAACCATAAGACTGCAGAAATTTTTTTGCAAAAAAAAGTTACGAATATAATTATTGAGTGGTTTTGAGAAGTCATGTACATAATTTTTTTACTTTGACTAACTGTGGCTTGAATGGAAAATCATCTTTATTTGTAAACATTTTAAAGGCCTTCATGTTTTTCATTAAAATCTGACCAATTTCTGCTGAGTACTTTTGAGAAGTTATTTAAATGGTTTTTACTACTTTTAGTAATGGAAACCATATTTCAAGGTGGTTAGGCATGTTTTATATAAATCTGAAAGGTCTTTATGAAGGATGCTCTCTGCCAAATTTACTTAAAATTTGTACAGTGGTATTTGAGAAGCAAAAATAAATGTTGATGGACAACACAAAAACCATGGACAAGACACCATACTGACAGAATGCTGAACAATTACCATAAACCCACTGGAATGTATGGCTAGGTAAGCTAAAAACATAAATGTTCACAGAATACATATGATTTCCAACCAGGTATATCACCTGTAGAATTCTATATTTGTTTCAATGAAGTTAAAGGAATTAACTGACATTACTTTTAAATATGGTATAAGGTGAAGGCAGTAAAAGAAAAAAGGTGCTACTTTTTCAAGTTACATTTCAGTGGAAAGGTTCCAGATGTATTTATTAATTTGAGATATAATTTTTTTATATACTCCTAATTGTTTTTTTAACTCCTACTGTTTACCTCTAGGATTCTGTATCCACATTCTGTCAGTGTAATACTCTAGACAGCTAAGAACTTCCTTCTCAGTATAGTTGCTGACTTCAATTGGTATGAAGGGATCCATAAACTCAAAACCCTTTGAGGTGAAGAAAAAAAAAAATAAAACAATGAATTATCATATTTACTAAAAAGTGGTTTACAGTACCAACTTTGTATTTTTGACGTTATAAGACACATATTATGCTAATGACATATGGGATTTTATTCACAAGTCTAGAGTGATTATTTTGTCACTACACCAACATTAAGACATCATTCATACCATCAAAATAAATTAACTTTAACTTTGGAAAATATCAAGCTTTATTAATGGCCTAACTACAACTTGATTCTTCTGTAGAATTCCAATACCAACTAAACAAAATATTGCTACATACAGGCACACACAAAAATGAAAATCTAAGACACTTCAGGATTGAAATATCATAATTTATAACCATATTCAACTCAACTCTGGTACCTACTTGTTTCACATTTCTGTTGCAATCTTAATAAAAAATGTTCAAATGAAAAATTTCACAGTGAAACAAATTATTCAGTACACCAAGAAAGCTTGATATACTTTCTTTGATCATCAAAAATCGGACCTATTTCTGAGATGCTTATTTGACAAGTATTTTCAGGACAATCATTTACAGGATGTTATTTATTGCCTTTACTTTTATGATGTATAACTTCAGGACCAGCCTTAGAGCAAGGTGAACAACATGGTTCCCTTGTGCCTCATGTGTGTTTAGAACCCCATGCTACAATTAACAAATTTATTTAGGCATACTACAATAACTCCACCATCTGGGCCCCACTGCCAGTGTGGCATCTTGGGCCTCAAAAACTGTAAGGCTGGGCCTGCTTATTTTTGGATATACATCAGTGATGCATCCAGACTTTATTTCATATAAATGCTTTGGCACACATGGTTGTGAGGTGGAATTGGTATCTTTTGGGGTTTAAGTTAAAAAATATAAACAAAAGCTCACACTTGTAGACTTCAATCTGGCCATGTCACTGTATATTTAATCAAGCATAGCATACTAAAATGCAGTGATTGCTCATTTATTTTCTATCCACCAACTATAAAATCTCTTAAAAAATATAATTCTATCTTTTTGTAATGCAGTGATCTTTCACCAGATAAAAATTAGTGAATGCTATTATGATACTTGTCAAATAATGTGGGATATTAAAATGCATCTACCATATGGATTTTAAGGTAGAATAGGGAAGTAATGCTGTAAATTAAAGCCATTATATCTGATCCCCGTTCAAAAATATATAAAAGTTTACTTGATCCTGTTGTATCTTAATTTTAATAATTACAATGAATCATCCATCCAATGCATACAGGTGTTATGAACCAGGTTATGCTTTAAATACATAAATGTTTGTGAGAATTACAAAATGGTGAAAACAAAGAATGAAATAGAGCTTAAACCTTTAAAAAAATTGTACAAAACTAAATACACTGCAAGGTATATTAGAACAATCTCAGGAAACAAAATGTGATATTTTCATCAATAAGGGACTTGATGTTAGTGAAAGCTCAAATTACTTTGATTAATGCATCTGAAAGATACTCCAATTTTTGATCCAAACAGTGTCATATTCTTTAAAGTAAAGTGTCAATGCTTGTACAGAAACATAATCATGTCAATGCTTGTACAGAAATATATTCATGTCAAAACCTGTACAGAAATGTAATGTCAAAGCTTATAATAATAATAATAATAATAATAATAATACTTTATTTATAGATGGTGACTCATTAGTTAAGTACTATTCTCCCTTGAGGCCTGCTTAAGGAGAGTATAACAATGTTCATCATATGAAAGATAGCAATAATTACTGTTTATTTTAACATGTTAAGTACTAAAATACTAAATTCCATTATCTATAAGAAACACATACATGCTCATGATATCTCTTCTTAAATACAATGCCTGTACAGAAACATAATCATGTCAAAGTTTATACAGAAACATAATCATGTCAAAGCTTATACAGAAACATAATTGTGTAAATGCTTGTGCAGAAACATAATCATGTTATTGCTTGTACAGGAAAATAATAATTTCAAAGCTTGTACTAAAACATAATCATGTCTTTTATGATTATATGTCTGTGCGTAAGTTTTATTCACTGATTTTGGGGCACCGAGTGGCCAAGTGGTCTAAAGTGCTTTCCATTACGAATCAATGCCATCTCACCTCTGTCTGCGTGGGTTCGAGTCTCCAATTCGGCCAATGTGGGTATGTTAGAAAGCTTGCCAGTAGCTTCTCGTGGGTCGGTGGTTCTTTCTGGGATTTTCCCATGTTCTTCCTCCACCATTAATACTGGCCACCATGCACAGCCTATCGTGTGCTGAAAAATGGCGTTAAACCCTACAACATATTCACTGATTTCTTACAAGCTGTATTTGTATGAGAATGATTTGTTTGATTACCTCTTTTCCAAGGAGATACAGTGGTGTTAGTTTTTCCCTCTGACTAACACTATTGGCATTTGTATCAACTGTGCCAACAAAGATTCCATTGTTCTGTTAAAATATAGGAATATGTAAGAAAAAACATGCTATACATAAGTAGATGCAAAAGAACAATATACTAACAATAAATTTAGCAATGCATGAGCAAACTGTAAAACTCTAAATTTCAGACAAGACAAGTCTGGTCAGAAATTCAACCTTTCATTTTCACATCTAACACTAGATATATACAGCAAATTTTAAGTCTAAACATTTTATGTCTATTGCGTGAATTTTCCTTGTACAGGTTACATTTTATGCATCCAGTGTTGAATTCTCAAACACTGATGCCAGACTCCCTCAAGTGCTGCTTATCCTACTGTCTTAGTTTCAGCAGCAGAAGAATAAATTGAGTATGCAAAGGTATCTACTTTGTAAATATAAAGTTAATACAATTGCAGTTTTACAAAAGTACAAATGCAAAAGAATCTTTTCATCATATTTTTATGCCAGTAGAAAATGGTGGGGTTTGTGCTGTGTTCCTCTTTCCATCCATTCCCTGCATCCATCTGTATATCATGAATTTCATTTCAGCTAAATAACATTTAAACGATTCATAGACTGAAACCAAATGTAATGTTTTATATTAAAGAGTCCATGGGACAGATGCATTACTGACTTAAAAGAATTTGGAGGAATTCACACAATGTTTGTTTCTTCCATCCTTTTATTCATTACAATTGCAGAGTATTAAAGCATCCTAGATAAGGACAACACAACTGATGGCCATGTAACCTGTGATGACAACACATGAATAATAATAAGAAAAAAAGATGTTTCCTTACTGAGGAAACATTATAGGCAAATCCATTTAAAGTACTAAACCAACGCATGCGAGGAGGTTGTGCTGATATTAGTTTGGTCTGATTGTTATCTGGGCTGCAGCCACTGAACCCACAAAATTTAATTTTTGCCAACAGCTTCTATTGTGTCTCAGATTGAAACAGTACATCAAAATGTGAGGCTTGCAGAGATGAAACCTTCTCAAGGTGTATCTGATCTCTTCAGATCTCTGAGTAAACTAGACCACAATGCAAGAACTTGAGGAGTTATATCATCTTTCCCAGCCTCAACTGGAAGAAAGAAATGCCTGACTCCATAACCCTACTTCATGCACTCAGTTAGTGCTTGTGGACATGAACAGATTTTGCATTATGGCCTCTGTAAATCTATCAATCAGGGAGAGGTAGCAGATGATCTCTCTTTGATTGCCCAGTTGCATCTTCAGGACCATAAAGGCAACTGATCTGAACTAGAAACAGTTTAAGCCCACTGAAAGTGTATGCTCACTCTGCATGCTGAAGCTAGACCTATCAGAAAACTTGTTTTATACGATAGTAGCTTCAGGTTCTGGCTAAAGACCTGATCTGAGTCATGTCAAAATCAATGAAAGATACCTTTTAGAAAATAGGGTGAGAGATTTTGGTCTATCCAAGTCAAAATTGGCAAGCTGGTCTGAGAGATTCATATTGTGCCCAATACCCCTCTACCAATGATGCCTGAAAGCGATGGAGATCATGAAGCAGCAGCCTTTATGAGAATAAAATTTTCTCTAAAAAATCCTGAGAAAAAGTCGTGGAAGCACTCAAAGGGACAATACTGTTGACCTTGCATTAATCTGACCAAGGAACAAACTGTTGTTGGATATTACTTGACTTTTATCTCCTTGCAGGTGAACAATTCTCAAATGGCGCCGAGACTAATTGGCAAGTTGGTCAGGCAGTTTCTGTGCTGCCTATCTCAAATCGTAACATTGATCTGAAAAGAGTAGCCCAACCTATCTTTTGTTGGTAAGGTAAAAAATTATTAGAAATATTAGATTTAATATGGAAGACCCACTTTGTAAAAGAGTGGGGACATATATTCACACTCACAATGTTTTTATCTACTGTCAGAAAATGTCTCTAAATGTGTTGGATACCAGTGTGACAAAAACATTGTTGGTAGCTGGATGTAAGAAAATAAGGACTCAGAACTGCCTGGATCTTTTCTGACAAACTGTCTGATATTTTCATTTATCTTCAGAAACTGCAGAGCAGGCAGAATGATGGATGTTTGTTCTTGTCTTCCAAGTTTACTGAAGCCTTCACCTTATTGATCAGGTTGGCATTTAGTGGTGGTGGGCTTTAACACAATATGTTCCTTGACAGTCATTTTAAAGCTGAACTCATGCTACTTTTCCACTGTGGGAGCTGGATACACCAAGTCATTGAGGTTATCACTGTGGGAGCTGGATACACCAAGTCATTGAGGTTATCACTGTGGGGGTTGTCCTTATCAGGCACTACATCGATGCCATCATCTTTAAGTGTCTCATGGTATCTCTCTATTGATCAGCCATAAACAAATGACTTACTGGCTGAATCATTGACTGGGTAAATGTTACAACTTGTTTTGCTGGTATGGACAGCTGGAGCGTGTACTGGACAGCCACTTCGACAGTCAACTCAGGTGCTAGTTGGATGATATGCACAACTGTCAGCTGGATGGTCAATGTCTGAAAACCATGCGTGCAGAATGTGTGGTAAAATGGATGATTCTATGTACCACATAACTAATGGCCAGTATGCTGAAAGTCTGGATGGTTGTCTGGCAAAGTGCCTGGTTGGAATGTACAGCAAAACAGATGCCTTCAGAGATTCCTATATAACTATGCATGGCATGGAATGTCTGGGCAGGATGCAGTATGGACTTCTCGAGTCAAAGACCTTGGTTATCAGTTGACAGATATTGTCAGCCAGATGGCTGGTCAGCAGACATCAGCAGCATTCAGCATGGCAATATGGATCATCAAAATACAACAAATGCAGGGTGAATTATGTCCCCAATAAGAGAGGAATCATGCCTTTTGACTCCAAGCCACTACTGACGGTTTTGTTGTTTAAATATTTTTGTCAAAACCATGGTACAAATTCCTTCTCATCACATCAAACCAGCACTGCAGTCAAAAGTCAACGAACACTTTGTTCAAGTGAGACATGTAACAACTGTTTAAGACTATCCCCACACTCACTTTTGGGTCTGTCCTCCTTGCAATCTGATTAAAATCATATCTCCACAGTCCTATATACAGAAATGACAACGACCACTCAGGGGTAATGTTCTGGTGACCTTTGAATTAGCCAATGGAAATGCAGCTATCAAAAATCTTGAAGTGAATCAAACTGTTCTGTACACATTGATGCTCTTCAGTCATACTAATCAGTTTCCCAAACATAAAGATATAAGACTTTGTCTTATTGGCTGATTTTGGTACAAACATGGGTCACCAGAACATGACCACTAACCAATCACTGTCATATCTTCATGCAGGACAGTGAAGATCTGATTTTAATCAGATTGGTCCTCCTCAGGAATTGTTTCCATGTCGGTGCAGAACAGGGGTTGGCAACCTATTTTACGTAGGGTGCCACTTTTTTCCAGATTAATTACAAAATGAACGAGTGCGAGGCACCAGTAAGAGAGTAACACTGCTAAAATCAAGATTTTTGGCTTCCCTTCGCATGGTACACAAAACGTCTTGTCATGCCACCTTGTGGTACATGTGTAATAGATTGCCAACCCCTGGTGTAGAACATACCCAGCACCATGGATGAGTCAATGCTATTTGTGTGTGTGGCACCAGATCTACTCAATGGATACACCAAGAAAAATTGACCCCCTAGATACAGCTGGAAAGTGGGCTGGATGGTCGGTTCAGTTGTTGGCTGGATAGCTCTGAAGCCAAATGGATGGAATGTGCGGTAAAACAGGATCTCCATATGACTCTACATACTGTAGAACAGCCAAATGGTATGTGGCATGGCTCACCAATGTGATGTACTCCTGGTCACTAGCCAAAAGGTACAACCAGCTGGCGGTGTATGCCATGGAACAATGCCAGCACAGATAATATCCATAAAAAGCCCATGTACCTGGACATAAGTCTTCAAGACCATGCTTGGGTATGCAGAGGGACTTATGCCTACTGGGCTGCCAAAATAATGCAGAACACTCACCTGTTAACTCAAAGCCACTACTCTACTTGAGATCTGTGATGGATGTAAGGACATAAATTCTTCCAAGGCCAGAAACTGAATTGTCACTTTCTGCACAGTTTTTGCATCACTGACTCCTGCAGCATCTTTGAAGAACGTGTAGCCAGCATCTCAAAACCCTTTGTTCCTCCATTTGAGTTGGGCAGAAGTAGGTCACAGCAGACATCATACAGATAATTTCTGTGAGTATGTGGAGGGGGTCATCATTGTGTCCCTCGCCATAATGGAAACTGACAATGTCATTTGGTGAAGACTCAAGATCTCACATTCTTTTAAATGAGACTTTACCCATTTCTCTTTGCAAGATATTTTTGCACAACTGTGGACCACATCCCATTTTGACCACACTGCACAATAACTGCAGGTAGAACACTTTGTGCCAGAGAGACATGTATCATGCAGGTCCTCATGGGATTTACATTCTTAATTAAATTTCTTGCATTTTATTCATTTTTAAGTAATTGTTCAACTGAAATGATAACCAGTTACAAGTTACTTGGGGTCTATTCCAGGATCTATGATTGTGGGATTCACACATTTTTCAAAAATTACTCCCAAAAGAATGATTTAATATATAAAAATCACACATCAGATTTTCAAATGTTACCTTTATTACCTCATTAAATCACTCCTATATTCCGAATACATAGGCAGAGGAGGGCATATTTCATCATTAACTTTCAGTTCTAGAATAAAGGTTATTTTAAAAACAGAATATATTAACCTATGGATATTGGGTGTCTTTTTATTAGTGAAATATAACAATATAAATGAAATTATCACCAAATAAATGCTGGTGTTGGCTAATCTAGAGCTAACTATGATTTGTTTAAAATTTTCACCTTTTTACGACCAAAAATTTCAGTTATGGCACATCTAATACAGAATTTTGAACTTACATACTGAATATTTTTTTTCCAAATTAAATGAACTGTATTTATACAAATATTTACTGTGGATCATGCAAAGATATCAACACTCCTTTTGCAAGTCTTTAGTCATGGATTAAATTCCCCCATTTTATTATATGCAACAGTATGTGTAACCTTGATGATGTCATAGAAGATCATTATTTTATCCAGATTCTCTAGGTTTCTCCTTCTCAAAGAGCTAATAAAATATCTAAAACACTGACACTCTCAAATATAAGTTACTATAACTTAACATGCAATAAATGAACAAGAAATAATATTTTGGGGAAAAAAGGGTAAAATATCATCTGTTTGATGAATTCTGACTGCTCATTAACTGAAAATGTGTGAAAAGTACGGAACAAATCTTAAAAATTATAAAGTTCACTTATTTGAACTGAAATACAAGAAAAATGTATTTTTTCCCTTTTCTTAATTTTTTGTAAGCATCTAATGCAGTTGCTTGTCCATATCAAAGGAACAGCAGGTAACATCGATTACCCATGTCTAATAATCAAAACAATGTACTTTCTGTGAATGAATTAGTACAAAAGTTAGGGCCAGCACTACAATTTCATGCACATCATTATAGGTTAACCAATGGTGTAGCGTATTACATCTTGTCCATGTAATGTTAATGCTACTGAGTGATACTGCTAATTTCTCCGAATACTATCAAATAACTCTCTGTGCTAATTTTTCCAAAGTTCATGTTGATGAACTATTAATGAATATGGCAAAACTTTAAACAACACTTGTGTTACAACTCTATGGTCTTAAACTAAGTAACAGAAAAGAGCAAAAACCATCAAGTTTTGCAAAATTCAATTTATTTCCCTATAATACAAAGTGAAAATTAATCTTTTTAATTACAAAGTATTGTGAATTTAATCCCAAATAGTCCCATATGTTTTATCACAAGTCCAAATGTATAAAGTTCCAACTGAATTTCAGTGGTATTCCAAATAAGTTCCAAGATTGAATGTGTTGATGTGTCTGTAGTCTTAAACGTGGTGATATGCCAATGGCCTGAAGTGTGATGATATGATAACAGTCTTTTGATATATCACAATAATATTATCCAAAAATGTTCTTGTCTGAATTCACTATAATTCCAAATTAAGGTTTTGTTCCAGTCCAAGATTATTATTGACAAGCACTTTGTATTTCCAGTGAATAATAATATGCATAAATAATTCCACCCAAACAAAAATCTGAACATAACAATAAAGCTGATTCTGCTTCAAGAATAAGTAATTTTTTGATAAACAAGATTATATAACCTTCTACTTGACCTAGGTGGCAATTACAATTTTCTGAAAATATGCCATCACTTAATGGAATTTCCATTCTACAAGATTCTGTAGTCAGAATGAAGATCATATCTTTTAACTTAAATTCAGGTTAACATGTCTATATTAATAATGATCTGAATATTTAATCCACACTCATTGAGAAATATTAGCTATGTATTGTTTTTAACAAAATAAATGTCCCTAGTCAGGTACACAGTGAACTTGATTATGGACAAGGTCAAGTACAAAATACAGATTCATAGAACAGAATCATTAAGTAAAGCCAACAAATAATACAAAATAAATATACACATCTGAAAAAATTATTGATTTTTTTTTAGTAGTATGTCCAAGCATAAATTAAAAACCAATACAAAACATGATTGTCTGGAGATTCAAAATTAGGAGATAACTCAATTTTATGGGTAGCAAAGATACGTCAAATGGACTATACATACCCATGTAGGCAGGAACATCTTTTTAAAATTATGCACAATGGTTAGCTTTGCTGCTGGAATCTGGAATCACAATTGTACTGAATTATACAATCATATGGAGAAATACATAAAATTGTATGGTCTTATTTATTAGGCAACCCTTGCTGATTCCTAATAATGAACCATGACAATATTTTCCAATGAGGTGTTCAATAAATAAATAAAATAAAATAACAAGCAGTAGAAAATCTAAATCAATATTAAAACTAAATTTAATCTTGTTAGCTCGAACACCCAGGATTACTTATACTGGTTCTACAGACCCTGTAGAATCAATATAATTCTACAAGAATGTATGTTGACTATAACAATTGATTTCCCAAACTGACTGAACAGGCTCCTTACAAGTAGGAGGCAACTGAAGTTCTCAGCATTTCCATAGCCTGTTTTAGAAGGGTGCTGAACCTTGCACTCCCTAGGTTTGTGCCATTCCCTCTCTGGGGCTGCCCTTTCTTAAATCTCCCGAGCTTTAATACATGGCACATGGTAACCTTCAACACATGCATTCTGAGTATCAACTATCATCATTAACTTCAATTTTTCACTTACAGTGCAAATATTACATTAAATACACCAGTGGAGTGCATGATATTGACCGATCTTATAGAGATGGTAATGCCAGAAGGGCCTTTTTACTGCATTTTAAAATGTACAGACTGGCAACCAGCACCCTGTCCTTAATAGTGTCTTGGGACAACACTAGGTTTATGTTCACATAAATTTAGCATACAATGTAGCATATGTAATCCCTGTTGGCAAAAAAGTGATAAAGAAAAGGATAACATGTATAAAATAAACAATTCTAGTACTAAAAGAAACTAGAAAGATTTTTAGTTGTGGTGCTGATTCCACACAGATTGATGCATAAAAAACAATTGGGGACACATCCAGAAAAAGTGCTGTGACTAAAAGCATAGCAGTTAATCTTTAAATAGGTGACAAGACATTTCTGTATGTAAAAGGAGAATGGATTAAGTAAAGTAATGATTTAAAAAATTATCAGGACACTTTTCCTTTAAAAACATTAACATCAAAAGTTTGATGACTTGTTTTTACTTTTATATTTTAATCTGGAGGCAGGAATTTCTGCAAATTTTTAGATGGACATAATTATGTATAGATTCCTGTTTTTTCTTCTCTCAGGTTTCCGCTGTCTGACTGGCTTCTAACAGTGTAGACACAGTTCTGATCATTATGCACCCCCCAGCAGATCTGGGTCATTGCTGTTCAATATACTCTATTTTGCTTTCATATTATCTGTGCCAGCAGATCATGGTCCATGCTGTTTGATCTGCTCATTACAAACTCAGCTGTTTCTACAATGTACTCCAGGAGATTTGAGTCAATGCTCTTTGAATCAGGTTTATGCTGGTTGATCTGCTCATAACAGCATATAACCCGATCTGCTGATGCATTATGCAATGGCAAATCTAGGTCCAAACTGTCCATAATTGAAAACACTGAATAAATGATTATACTCACGAACTGCTTATCTGCTTCTCTGTGTGTTGTGTTCTGCCAAAAAGCATTCAATCCATTGATGGACACGAGGACCTTAATTCTTGGAGGAGAAAAATAAATTTATTACTGATTGATAATGTTACTGCTAGCTAAGAGTGGAAGATCTGTGTGGACTGAAGTAAACAAATATTTGGCCTTTTATTAATGCATGCAAGGTTTAGATTTCAACCTCTATTTCCTGTCTGTGAAGGAGGGTTAATTGAAATTGAAGAAGTTCCACACAAAAGTAAAGTCAACAAAAAATATTAATGAGAGTAACACAAGTAAGAAGCTGGAAAGCTGTCATCAGTACAAAATATTAACTTCAAGCAGACATACAAACTCTTGCATGGAAACACTCACTGCTTGCACTCTTGTATCATAACAATTTGATACTGAAATTAATTTTCAATGGCTTGTAACTGGATCATTTCAATAAAATGTCTCAGTACATAATTGTCTCTTTCAATGTGAAATATAATGATTGACCCCAACAGATGAGAGTTGAAGATTGACTTTGTATTCATTTTAACCTAGGTTACCAATGAAGTGGGAGATAACTGCATGACAATTTGGAAGATTAATTTACTTACTCAAGCATTTTCTATGTAATTCCCAAAATGCTTGCCCCTGCATATGGTTAAAAATATGGAAGTTCAAATATTCAAAATATTGCTTCTTTTACTAGCTTTCCACCTAAATAATGTCCAAATAATTGAGTATTATTATTACTTTGTCCTATATTATTATTATTATTATTATTATTATTATTATCATATTAATTCAAACATGTCATTACCTAAAAGGGGTGTTGGACTTCAAAATTCACTATGTTATTTACAGTTCTGAACCTGACTGCACTCTGCAGTTATCTGGCAAGTATGGTCTTTTACTCCGATATATAACCTACGGTTTCTAAGCATGTGACAGTACTGAACCAATTAGAATTGGCAGATGGAATCTGCCAACTAATCAGATGTGGCAAACTGATAAACCTCAGTCTAACACAATTCTTATGGTATCAACCACATATGAATAACGTTCTGTATATTTCATTATATAAACATTCTTGCAACTTATGTCTTACTCTGTACAAAACTCTGAGACAAAAAGTCTATATCCTCATTTGACTATATAGTTTTCAGCAGCAGAAAAACAGTTCTCTAATGGATAAGCTATGGCAAACCAATGACAGGGTATTATGGTACTAAAAGAATTGTGCTTGCTAGGGAGGTTGCCACTAAGCATAAAATAAATTGCATTACTTCATGATTTAACAGTTTTTATATCAAGTCAGCATGTTTCAAATATAACTGCTGATAATAAGTTCACTGTAACTTCATCTGAGTGTAAATTTATGTGAATCACATACCTGTAATTACTATCTGAGTGTAAATGTATATGAATCACATACCTGTAATTACTATTTGAGTGTAAATGTATATGAATCACATACCTGTAATTGCTGTCTGTGTAAATGTATATGAATCACATACTTGTAATTACTATCTGAGTCTAAATGTATATGAATCACATACCTGTAATTACTATCTGTGTAAATGTGTATGAATCACATACCTGTAATTACTATCTGAATGTAAATGTATATGAATCACATACCTGTAATTACTATCCAACCAATGACATCATAGATCACAAACAAACAAAAATGGCATCATAAGAACTTGATAAGATCAATAAAAAGTTCGCTTACCGTGAAAGACAAACAACAAGAAACTTCATAATAAATACACGTGTCATGATGTTCCCATCAAGCAGCCACATAATTCAGAAAACACATTTGGTATTAAATGGGGTAATACAGGCATGTAATTTGTGCAAGAAACAATGCTGAATGTAAAATGTCAAACCTTGGCAAGCCAAGGGTTATATAATGATCAACATGGTAACAGCTAAAACTCACTGACAAAGATTTCCTACAGTCATAATAAATATGGGATTAGTCAACTAGTAATTCAGTGTAATTTGACTCCATGGATCACAGGAAGTCTGAGAACATGTCAATGAAGTGGCACGTTATCGAAAATAGTGAGAAGCTCTATGTTAAAATTTATGCAACAAAAGAGCAACTAATTCACCACAACTACATGCGCTTGCACTGCCCATTGTTCAATGAGCTAAACATGCAACACTAATATCTTAAAAGAATCATCTCTGATAACATATGGAGATTTCACATGCTGTAGTAAATATCCACCCCAACCCTATTATGATGCACAGCTGGTTAATCTGGAGTCTATGACACTACCCCCATCTTAAAATTTCTTAATTCTTCTGAATTTGTCCATTGAGTCTTTCAAGGTTCTAACTGTAACCCTACATTTGCCTTTTCTATTACTAATATGACTTGGATCTCTGCATTTGGCACTTTCTTCAAGAATATCCATAAACCTGGAAGTTAGGGATGTCCTGTCCTACAGCAATGATACGAAGAACTTCATAGTTATAGTATCGGCACTTCCAGAACGGGTGGATAGTAAGAATGAAACCTGTCCCCAGAAGCACCAATGGATTGTAGCAGTCAATGAGATCCCCCCCGGTAGTAAATTCAACTACCTCTTCTTTGTCCCTATCCCTCCTTGCAGGTGGAAACAGAGGCATGCACCCAGCCTTCAGCAATTTCCTCATCCTTTTTTTAATTTTATTTTTGGTCATTGTAAACTTCCTGGGAGGAGATATAACATTTTTTGAGGAAGCAGTGGATAGATCAAGTGGGATCTCTGTGGCAACAACCTTAGGACCATTGGCTGACTGGTGATGGTATGCCTGTCCAGGCTGTAGGTCTGACTTGGACATCCGGTGGCTGGCTCTGGAAAACCCATCGTCATGTCCGGTGGAATATTTTCTGACCTTGTATTATGGTCTGATGGGCCTCATGAAGGCAACTCTACACACCTTGATGGGCCCTGGTCATGTCTGCACCCTGATATGCTGGCTTCAGATATTGGTGGCACAACCCACTCTGGCTTCTCTGATGTCAGGGAAGTGGCAAGTTGATCTTCAACGAAGTAATAGCTTGATATAGACATGGCAGGTTGAGAGTTCATGGCTGCATGTTTGACTCTGGTTCTTCAGCCTAGGCCTCTTCTGAGAGTTATCATGCTGGCTCGCATCCATTCTGTATGACACCCATCCATCAATCCATTTGTTCTTTGAACGGGTGGGACACCTGCACCAATTTGAAATGGCCCAATGTGCCATTTTAGCAGGCTGACTATGATACTCTGATGGTCGTACAATCCACATATAGTCCTTTGGATGGAGTGCTAGACAGAACCCATTGGGTTCACCAAAATAATCCTCAGGCAGCCCTTAAATGTCCAGTCTATGCTGCCTACTGGCATGCTTTTTTCAGATCGTTTATTTTTTTAAAACACTTCTCCTCCAGATGACACCATGGGCATATGACACACATTTGATCATACAGTCTTGAGATCTCTTTTAATGAAAATCCAGCCAGACATAGCCAGCACTTCATTCTGAAAGGACAATAGGATGAATCAGCTTAATAGCCCAGCCTTCTTGTTACGTGTGTGGTCTCTCACACCACATGGTGTTACATACCATGAATGAATTCTTGATGAATTTGTAAAGTATTCCCATTATAGAATAATCCTAGATGTTTAAGAGAATTTGCAAGAGGAATCCACCAAATCATGAGAATAACCTAGTTATTCCCAATCATAGGAAGCTCAACTCTGGTTGATCAGGCCAGAGCTTTACAAAACCCATTTGACTCGTGGTAGCTACCTATTAAAACTGAAAACAACCTCAAGGTAGGCGATCAAGAAAATAAGAAGGAAAGAACAGTACGTATAATGGAACGGAAACTTTCTACAACTCTTTCAGTCTTTTATCCCATTGGAAATCCATCGTGGTAGGTGCTGTCCTCGATAAAGCAACAGCCTATCAATATGGTATGCTTTAGCCAGTTGTGTTTGAAATTTCTTCACCATATATGTTATGTTATCAATTTTCTTCATAATAGGGTAGGGACCCTTCCCAGGTGATGTCATCTTTTGGCATATACCTACTTTACGCATAGGATCATGACGTCAAACAGGCTGACCCACTTTAGATCTTTCTTATGCCTTTAAATCATAATGTCTTTTCTGGTACAAAGCATTCTGTTTTAGGTATTTCCTGTGCAGTTTTGTGAGGTTGTTTCATTTTCTCCCACAATGTCATCATCGGCATGCATTCTCTTTGCAACATTTTCATGGACAGGTGCCCAACAAAAGCTAACATTGGCAGTGTCACTTCTCTACCCAACATCATCAACCTTGGGCTTGAGTGTATCGATGTTCTATATGCCATCATCACTTGAGGCAAATCACAGTCCCAGTTATTTTGATCTTTCTCAAACAATACACTGTAAGCATGGTAGCTACTGTATGATTGAATCTTTCCATATGGCCATTTGCTTGAGGTCTTAGTGGTGTTGTTCTTGCTTTGTTGATGGATAAGAAGTCACACATGCCGTGAAAAATCTTTGATTCAAAGCATCTACCCTGATTAAAGTGGAGCTGGAGTGGTGTGCCAAACCTGCAGACAAATTCGGTGACAATGGCTTTGGGTACCATTAGTGCTTCTTGGTCTGGTAGAGGTATGGCCTCTGTTCACTTTGTGAAAAAGTCACACAGTGTCATTTTGTACTTGTTACCATTCTCTGTACAGGGAAGTGGTTGTAAGATATCAAGGGCAACCTTTTCTATAGGTTCACAACTAAATATTGTCCCAAGGGTACACAATTCGGCTTATTGGAAGGTTTACGTGTGTCACATCTGTCACACCTCTTACAGTAATCTTCAACATACTTTTTCATTACAGGCCAGTAGAAGTCCTGTTTAATTATTCCTAATACCTTCTCAGCTGACCAGCAGTTGGAATGTTATGGAAGTATTTGAGAACATACATTTGAGTGCCTCTGGCACTATCAGATGAAGCTTGGAACAACCAATAGTGTCATCAAACCATCTTTTGTACAGCATTCCACCATGCAACTCAAGCCGGTCCCATTGTTGCCTTAAGGTTTTCAGTGAGGAAGACTTTTCTGATATATGTTGCCATTCCAGACGAGCGCACCCTTCATCCATTGGTGCCATTATTGATGCAATGTTTGGGTCTTCCCGTTGATGATTTCTATTTTCTGATGGTTCCCATCCACAGAGCAACTCTTGGTTTGCTGAGAAAGCAGACTCTTTATCAGCTGTTTGATTTCATGTAACAGCTCTGTATCTGAACAAACCAATTTCTTGTCAGTTTCTTCCTCATACCGGGTTGACACTGGTTTAAGTTTAATCAATTTATGTTCACTGTCTTCATCTGAATCCATGTCGCTTTCAACTTCAACCTGTCTTCTACAGGTGACACATGGATTTCTCGACATTGTGTCAGCATTGGAATGTTTATGGCCAGGGCGATGTGATACAGTGATATTATATGTGCCCAGTTCCTGAAGCCATTTTGTGATTTGTCCAGAAAGGTTATACAAGTTCTTAATCAAGCTAATAGCTGCATTATCAGTTCTCAACAATATTTGTTATCCATACAGATATGAATGAAAGCTTCTTACAGCAGTAATAACAGCAAGTAATTCTTTCCTTGTCACAGTATGATCTCTCATGAACGTTCATAGCCTTACTCATGTAAGTTATGACTCGTGACACGACTGCACCAACAGCAGTGTTGCTTGCATCAGTTTCCAATAAGCCTGCTTGAGACTGGGCAGCAACCCATAATGCTGTTTACAATCCCCTGGAGGACAAGAAATCCAATGCCATGATTGTGGTTGTCCCCACTTCCACTGAAGTAGAGATTATGCCCTTCATTTGTTGCTATTTCACCAAAGTTTTCCAGTGCACTTCACAGTGACCAATAATGGTCCAGTTGTTCCTTTCCATGTTGTGTGAGTTCTTTCAACTTTCCCATAGCCCTCAGTGATCTATCTTTCCATGTACCGATGATGATGTTGAATCTTCCATGGATCTTGATAGTGGGGGCACCAGTAGCATACCTGTCACCTCCATCCTGGTGTCCAGAGGAAGGCATGGTGGTTGACCTGGGCTGTGACCGATCCAGTGTGAAAGAATTGCTACTTGTCTTTACATGGTGCATCATGACACACAATATGAAGACAACGATAGGGACAAGAAAGATAAAAGTTTCATCTTTACAGAATGACTTGTTTTGAGTCATTAAGCTTATATTCCTAATGCTACCATGATCAGGGAATGTATTTGAGGGAGAAATGCAAGCGATGAAATACATCATGAAAAATGTATTAAAATATAAAATGTCTGAATCCAAAAAGCTAAAATCTATAAGTTTCAATCAAAATAAGTCACTTTTAATTATTTCAAAACATTTTCAGGTAACATGTCTCATATCCATCTAAATTATTTTACAATGAAAAAAGTTACCTTTTCTCACTTGCTCTAATTCTGATCTCCCTAAGCAAAGCTCCAATACAATCATCAGCAAATCTTTGTCTATTTAAACCCTGAAACACAATGTTGAAGAATTTACATAGAGATATTTCAATACAAGTCTCTCTAAAGAATACATAACTTTAACTATGCTCTTGTTTTGAACAGTGTTTCCATGTTATGAAGACACCTCTTCAGCAATGATATGAAGGCCTGGGCTGGCATGTCAAACTCCATGATGAAAGCTTTGCTGAATGACTAACCAAAATCTTATCAAACTGTTGAAGCCACCATCACCGCATGTGGACAGTAACTGCTATGCCATACATTGCAATAATGTGGGCACAGTAAAAATGTGGCCTTATAAATGAAGTGGCCTCTCATATTGGTGGAAAAAATGGTATAAATGCACTGTTTGCATCAAACAATGCGCCCTCTGCTTGGGAGATGGCCTCTCAAAAAAAGGTGGGATTTATGTCTCTGTTTTGACACTGTCAAAGCTTGTATTGAACTCAAGAATGAGACACATTTAACTTCATTCTAAAAGTGTAGGTGTAAAAATAAATATATGTAAGATCAAAACCTCTCTTTCTGGCCAAAAAGAAACAGCTCCAAAACAAATACTATATTTAACGTATATGTTGGGACACCATATTTGTTGGGAGACCATAAATTAATTTTAAAAGTAATTTTTTTGTACACCATATGTTCTGGGACACGTCATATTTTTTTTTTAGTCTTAAGCTGTGGGACACCTATAAATCATTTGCAAATTACATGTCGAAAAATGTACTCCAACTAAAATTTTATTTTAAAAAACAAAACTCTTTAATCTACTGCAGCAGCATCTCATCAATACAACCCTTCTCCTGTACATGTACAATCCATTCTTTCGGTGGTGCATGCATATTTCTTTTAGCTTTCTCATACTGTGAATAATAGTTAGAGGTAACACATCATCTGAAGAGGAAACTGCAAGGACTAAACAAAGTGAGATATTTTCAAATCTACACCGGTCTAGCTGATTCTTACACTTTTGACCCCCATCTTATCTTCAGTCCATCCAGGAATGTGATCAAAGTACACTAGAATTTCATTCATGGTAATGATCATTTTGTTGGTGAAATCATCTGCTTCTCTTCTGGTCTTCATGAATTCATCATATGATTTTATTTTCTCCAAGTCTTCTGGGCAACAATGGGTCATCGATGTCTGTGCACAAAGCACTAAAGTGTGTTCCATTGTTTCAATTTATTTTCAAAATTCCTGTGAATACCAGTGAAAAGGAATCAAAGTTAGCTTCCATATCTCAGCTGTTTTTGTATACTCAAAAAAATAATAAAAATTAAAATTTGGCACACTTAAAAGAATCCAGTCGGATTCCGAGGTCAGCTTGCTTTGTAATAAAATAATAACCTTTGTATTGAAATCCTTAAAAAACATACAAACGGCTTCAGAATGTCCAAAGTCGGCTTCCAAGGTTGGCTTTCTTTGTAACAAAAATAACCTTTGTCTTTGATGTCCTGTCAGTAAATTCAAAGAAGGAGTTTACTTCTTGCTGCCAGTAGTGCTTATTTACCACCCAGGTTCTATGTGCTTGACATCTATAGTTATAATTAATACAAAAGAGCACTGATGTCTGCAGGTAAATAGTAAATGTGAATGTGTTTTCAAATAATGATTTTTATTTGTGGGATACTGTCATATAGTAGACTTGGATATAATTCAATCTAATTTATTTTGCACCTAATACCGTGTCATGCGTGAATGGCACTTGTCTTCCATATATCGGTTGATTATTTCCTCTGTTTGCGAAATCATTTGCTTCTCTTTTGGCCTTCAGGAATTCATCACGTGATTTTATTTTCTCCAAATATTCTGGGCAACGCTGGGTCATTGATGTCTGTTTGTGAAACACTATATTGTGTCACTTTAAAATTTGTTCCATTGTTTCAATTTATTTTCAAAGTAGTGTTGATGTCTGTGGGTAAATAGAAAGGATACTTTTGCAACCCATGCTGGTGAAAAGATTGTCATTTACACTCAAGTGAATGTGTTTTCAAATAATGATTTTTATTTGCGAGATACTGTCATACAGTAGACCTGGATATAATTCAATCTTGATTATTTTAGCAATGTATAGTCTTTTTAGCAATGTACAATCTGCATATCGCCATTGCCATATTACTGAAACTACTCCTTCTAAAAGTAGTTAATGACCTTCCCTCTGCTTTGGGTAGTGGAAAGATTACAGTCCTCACCCTCCTTGATTTGTCTGCAGCATTTGACAAAATAGACCATGATAGATTACTTCACCATCTCCAGCATGTATTTGGCATTCATGATACATCCTTACTGTGGTTCAAGTCCTACTTGGTCAACAGGACACAAATTGTGTCCACAAATGGAATACACTCCAGCCCAGTTGATTTATATTGTGGTGTGCTACAGGGGTCTGTTCTTGGACCTGTTCTCTTCATTGTATACACTAGCCACTCTGAAGTGTCATAGATCATCATTCAGTGTCTCACCAATTGTATGCTGATGACACCAAAGTTTACAAATCTAGCCACCCAACTGAAGTTGATGCTACCATCCAAGGTGTAGAGAGGTGCATTTCTGATGTGAAATCATGGATGACATATAACAAGCTGCAGATGAATGATGATAAAATTGAGGCCATTCTGATCAGAACAAAAGTCTTTCTCATTCACACCCTTTACCTCAAACAATAAATATCAGCAACACCAACATTAAATTCACTCAATCAGTACAAAACCTAGGTGTTAATTTGGACAGTACTCTCAAATGCACCAACATGTCATGAACATATGCAAGGCTGCATATCTTGAACTGAGACGCATCAGCTCCATTTGCAAATATCTTTCAGTTGATGCCACTAAAACACTTGTGTATTCGTTAGTACTTTCAAAACTGGACTACTGTAATTCAATTCTGTCTGGTTCGTCTCAATATCTACTCCAGAAACTTCAAAAAGTTCAAAACATAGCTGCTCGGATCATACTTAGAGTACAACGATCAGAGCACACCTTCCCGCTGCTCTGTACCCTACACTAGCTATCCATTCAATCCGGAATCAAACACACAATTTGTTCTCTGTGCTACATTTCACTGACAGACTCCAGTCCAACATACCTATCTGACCTCACCTACGTGTAAACACCAGCAAGATACTTAAGTTCCTCTTCTGACAATTGTATACTCATTATTTCCACTATGAAAATGAAGTCATATAGACAATGTTCTTTTGCAAACCAGAGCCCAGCAATGTGGAATGAACTGCCCACTGAACTTAGACACAAAGACACAGTGATCCCATTCAAGAGTGCTCTTAAAACTCACCTATTTCGACTGCAAGAACAAACTTAAAGACCTAATAATGTTTCCTACCTTAAATGCTGTCAGCATGTTTTCATGTTTTCTAATTTCATGGTGTTTGTTTTTTGTAATCATATCATTATATGTTTTTTTATATTATAGGTGTTGTCTTATGTTGTAAAGCACTTTGAGCTTCTAAAGATTAGGCGCAATACAAAGTCCTCATTATTATTATTATTATTTTGCACCTAACACTGTGTCATGTGTGAATGACAGTTGTCTTCAAGTTATTGGTTGTTTATTTCCCTCGTTTCTGATTTTGTTGGATCCAGTTTTCAGTCAGATAACATATTCAAACTTTAAAGCACAGCCACACACAATTTGTTTCTCAATGTTCATGTCAATGTTCATGTCAATGAACAAAGTGGTGTGTGTTATTGGAGGTTAAGTGATACATGCTACAGTGGAAAAATGGAATAAATGATAACAATACAAGGTTTTTTTTATTAACAAATAGGCATTTTATTTATCTAGTTTAATGCAACGTGCAGTGGGGGTGGAGTACAAATGCAATACAAATTTATTTCATTTCTTAAGTCTTGGGACATATGACCTAGGTGAAAGTTGCTCCATAAGTTCTGGGACAGGAATAAAATAATTATTTTATAGTGTCCAAACATATACACTAAATACGGTAACTACATCATGCCAGGGGATCATGTCATTCTAATTTGAGTTTCTGCTATCAGCCATTCAGATATAAGCAGTCATAAGTAATGTCATTGTGACTGGTCGAAAGAAAATCTTAACAAACACAAGCTCAAGATTTGAATGATCTACTGTCCTGGTCATTTCTGCTCATTATTTGACAGATAAAAAATGTATCTATGAAATAAGACTACATCCCAATACAGAACACTTTCCAATATAGACCACATTTTCCAAGCATGATCAGCTATATTGACTAGGAGGTTTCAGAATGGCAAAATTTATGTATGAAATAAGACCACATCCCAATACATAACACATTTTTCACTGGGTGGAAAGTTTTCACTGCATACAAATTTAGTAGTTATGTAAAGTTGCTTGATGAAATAATAATGTAAAATTTTTGTCAAAATCTGCTGACAAATCGCAGCACATATGTCGAGTTAAAGTTTTTTGGGAAATTTGGATTAAACTGAACAAAAAAGGAACTGCTAGAATTCAAAAACCAGTTGGGCAACCATAATATGTAATTTAAAAGGGCCATAACTCTGTCAAATACAATCAAATGCTGACCATCATCAAACTCATCTGGTTGCATGTGAATCTGGTTAAACTCAAATTTAAAAAAAATGGACGAGACAATGCAAAGATGATGAAGAGCTTTATCTGTGTAAAATACGGTTAAAATTATTCATCTTAATCATCAAACTCATTTAAGACTTAGCAGATTAAGAGATTAGGTAGGTATCATCCCAAAAATGTGAATCCCTGGGTGTTTATTAGCAATCAGGGATCGTCCTGGGCTTCGCCAATGTCGCAAATTGCGATGTTTTTTCCTTACTGGCGACAAAAATATCCCATCTGGCGATTTTTTTGGCGACAGACTTTTTGGTTATTTAATTTGTACATACAATCATGGATTTGGACTGGATAAATTAAAAGGGAGAATGAAAGGAAGCCACAAACTTGACTAAGCAATGCATTGGAATCAATCTGTTATACAAACGATCCTTTGTTCGTATTGACAACCCCATCTTTACAGTGCATTGTTACATCATAATCTGCTTATGCTGACATCTGGGCTGAGTACTGTATGCTGTGATACTGTCAGTCATGCTACCGAACTATACCTACAACTGACCGACTTCTGAAGATGCAAATAGAACAGATACAATTAATTGAATGGCTGATCCTTCTGGTTTTTTTTTTTTTTACCAATACAATAGTTTTGCTGAACCTTCATAGAAAACTGATAACCTTTGAAGTACCGACTACTGTATATAAATACAAAGCAAATGGAAAAAAATCTCAATCACAATTATATCTGTCGCCAGTACAGCATTTTACTCATTGATCTTTTCCTTTTGCCATCAATCCGTGTTACCGCTGCAGAGACTTAAACTCCGCAACAAGAAATAGCACAAAAAAACCACTTTTGCATAATTAATAATTATTTATTTCGCAAAATACAGGAGTGAAAGAATCCCTAAATTGGGTGTGAATTTATGCTTATATATACGGTCCAATATTGCCAGGTGTTGACTTGTGTAAGTTTCATTCGTGGGAATGGAGATCCTATTTTGCTTGTCGAGAAAATTCATACAGCATTCAGTGATCATTCTTGGGATTTAGGAAGCAATTCACTACAAGCTTTGTGAAGCTAGCAGCTAGCCTTGGGGGGGGGGGGCTGCTGACAGACTACTGGTGTCACCTGTCAGCACTGTAGACTGTGAACGTGGATTCAGTAAGATGAACCTCATAAAAACTGACATCAGAAATAAACTCTGCATTTCATCTCTCGAGAATTTAATGAGAATCAGCATGTACAGATGTGAAAAATTTGACTTTGAAACTACACTCAACAAGTGGGCAGCCCTAAAATCGCGACGGATCTTCATGTAACACTTTGTAACATTTTGTTAATGCTTGTTGTAATTAGAGTATTAACTAACCCATCTTTTGTAATTTTCATTGCCTGTTACATTAATAGACTAAATTAACACTTGAAAAAATGTACACTACTTGTTCTGGTGACACGTTTTGAAAATTGGCGACAAAATATTGAGGTTGGCGATTTTTTTGGCGACAGCTTTTTAAAAGCCAGGACCATCCCTGAGCAATACAAATGCATATTCTAGGTTGAAAAAATGTCACAACTTTGTAAGAAATATTTTAAATCATCCCATCATCAAACTCAACTGAGACCTTGCTGTCAAGTTTCACATTAATTATGATTACAAATTAAATGAACAATATTATTGAAAGAATTGTCACAATCTAGCTACATTGCCATGTAAAATATGGTCAGAATCAAGTCATCATCAAACTCAAGAGAATTCCTGTAAAACTGAAGCTTCTCAAAAGTGAATTCGATTGAAATCAAAGAAAAAGTTAAATGCAAGAGTATGAAGCCAACTGGCATTAATTAAGAGCAATAACTTTTAGAAATGCGCTCTCCATCAAACTCATCCAAGATTTTGTTCAGCTAGTGCTTCATAGCAAATCTGGTACACTCCCATCTCTCGTGAAGCTTACCCCAAGACTGAGATGAATATATAGCATAAAAGAGGGCATAACTTTGTGAAACTTGTGCAAAGTACCATGACTGTTCAATGTACTGATCTTCTAATGATGACCGCAATATATACCAAGTTTTGCAGCAATTCATTACAAACTGCAAGAAAAGTTGCATTTACAAAATTCTGTCATACACAACATCCAGGTAAAAAATGCCAATAACTCTGATAAAAATCAAGGAAGCACAAAGATTTATCAATATGTGCATTTGTAAATGATGACCATAATATATACAAAGTTTTACAGCAACCCATAAAAAAAAATCTTTGATGTATTCACATGATTCTGTCTAACATTGCATTCAGCTACAAGGACAATAACTCTTAACAAACATTGTGGGGGCAAAGAGGATCTGTTGACATTTTCAGCTTCAGGTGATGACCATAACATTTACCAATTTTTATGACAATCTGTCCAAAACTGCAGGACTAGTTATGTTAAAGAGATTGTGTTGTACACAACATTAAGCTAGAAACAAAAAGACAATACCTCTAATAAAATGTGCAAGCACAAAATGATTCGTTAAAATGTGCATCTTAAGTGATGACAATAATATTGACCAGTTTCATGGCAATCCACTAAAAACTGCAGAACTAGCTGTGCTAACAGGACTGTCATACCCTGCATTAAGCTACAAGTGAAAAAGGTCAATAACCCTAATAAAAATAGGTGGAGCAAAGATATTTATTGACATATGAATTTTTAGGTGATGACCATAACACTTACCATGTTTCATGGCAGTCCGTCAAAAACTGCTGGACTAGTTGCACTAGCAAGATTGTACTGGACAGTATGCCAGATACATGGACACAATGATTACTGGATACACCTGATTCTGTTGAAAGTTGTATAAAATTATCTGAGTGCCAGAGTGTTCACAAGCTTGTGCATGGACAAACCGATAGATGGACCCAACTATTTCTATGTTTCTGCCTTAAACTTGGGTTCAAAAGCAGACATCAAAATCAAGTTCTGGTAATATTTGCAGTCTCCTGTTTAATGAATATTAGCTATGAAAATGTTGTAGAAATTATTTATCTAGTCTTAAGTAAAGCCAAGTAGCTTCAACTGAGATTTTATCCTACTTACAAAATCAATTAATTCCTGCAATGGTGTGCCTTCTTCAGTTGTCTCTCTTTTGGACCATACATATGTCTTTGTTGTCTGAAACAAAAGTAAAATTATTTAAACAAACAGAAGCTATTATGCTTTTATGCAAGGATTCATGTTGGTGATGTGTAAAATTTACCTTTCTGGAATCAAATACATAGCCTCACATATAAAGGTATAAACACATCTGAGAAACAAAAAGTAAATACAAGTTTGTACAATATATATCACTTCCTACTGAAATTTACTTTAATAAATAAATTAATAAACTTAGATATGAATGTACATCACTAAGAATTCCAAGTAAGTATATATCTTCACTGTTCCCCTGCAAGTTATCAACTTTTTCTAGTAAAATATATTTCTTCGATAATACTTACCCAATCATAAATACCTTACTACCTTGCAAATCCAGTGCTCCCAGATTAAGTCTTTTTAGCTAAAAAACTAAAAGTTATCTGCAATCCTAGGTGGCAATTAGAGTGATCTCTCTTGATACCAGGATTGGATCCAAAGCCAGTGAAATCATCAGTTACCACTGAAGTGGAAGGCATGCTCTCTATATGAATGTAACTGCTGGGCTGGGATGGCATATGTGTATTATGATGAGTATTATTGAAGAAACATATTTTAGTAGAAAAAATTAATTCCTTCCTCAAATATGTTACCCGATCATAATACCATAGGAGAATAGGTAAGAGATGGATACATCCCCTTACACTGATGACACCAGCTCCTGTTTCCTATGGTAAGGAAAACAAGATGGCCCCTATCGCTTAACCGGCTTGAAGCAGTTGTTCCGTTTTTTAGTGCCGTTTTCATGATATTTGTGCTTGTTGCCTGTTTTCATCTTCGTTGTTGTGTTCATTATGTATTGGCTGTTAAATTCATATGTGTTTCTTCATTTCCTTGTTTTGGAAATGAGAACAATTAAGAGTTTTTCTCAGCCGTCTTGCTCCACTGTTTTTTAAGCCGCCATCATGTGATACTCGCCAGTCAACCAGTTTATGCTACGATGGACCCTCGTTAATTGCTTTAAATGATCACTCCTTGGCTCTCCACTCTACATTGTGCTCTAGACTAAATGAACTGGGACTACATTCATCATTACCTAAATGTAAACAGAAGCGAAAAAAGAAATGTTGTTTCAAAGCTGGCCGGCGTAGAACAGGAAGAAGAATCCCAGTTACCTCCCTTATTTTGGCTCAACAATTTAAAAAAATTTCGACCATTAATTAAGATAACTTAATTCAAATCCCTATTAATTCATCAACCTTTGAGTCAACTATCCAAGAAATACCTCTACGCATTGCATTATTCAATGCCCAGTCAGTACGACCACCGGAAAAGCACACAGAAATATTTAATTTTATCAACGACCAAAATGTTGACATATTTTTCCTGACAGAAACATGGCTAAAAACATCAGGCAATGAACACAAGTGTGCAGATCTAACACCCACTGGTTACTCCATCAAGTCGTTCCCCCGTAATTCTCGCGCAGGTGGAATTGCTGTATTCTCAAAGAACTCCATGATAAAATGTCTTAACTACACCACAACATTCAATTTCGACCACACATCGTTTGAACTAGTCCAAACCACACTCACACTGGAGCAAAGGTCAGTCTATTTTTTCTGCCTATACCGCCGTCCGCCTAGTAGACAAAACAAGCTGTCTGATTCTCTCTTTTTGTAGTAGTTCCCCGAATCTCATGGAGTATGGAAATTCGATAGGTGGCAACCTGACTATTCTTGGAGATTTCAACTTTTACTTTGACTGTCCTGGAAACTCAAATACATAAAAACTCATAGATTCCATTAATGTTTTCAACCTCAGTCAGTTAACCAACCCACCCATAAATATGGTCACATTTTAAACTGGATTCTTCATAGACCTGATGATAACATTCTACGGTCCTCCCTGGTATCCCATGACCTTGCATCAGATCACCTCTGCATTATATGCCATCTGGACGTATCAGTCCCTAACCCTCCACCTTTATCTGCTACTAAGAGAAACCTCTGCATGATAAATACAACCAAACTAATGCATGACATCCAAGCTAACCTAACAACTTGTTTACCTCCTACCACAGAACAACTCGATAACTGTCTGCGTTCATAGCTTGACAAACATGCCCCAGCTACCAAGTGCAGAGTATCAGTTCAAAAGTGTTCTCCATGGTATAGCAGTGTTAGGGACCAGCTTCGCACTGCTAAAAGAGACTGCCGTAAAGCCGAGAGGCTCTGGCTTTCCACCAGACTCAATATTCATAAGCAAATCTATGAAGTCGCTAAGAAGAATGTCACAAATATAGTCCATGCAGCGAAATCAGCCCACTACACTACTGAGATCATGGAAAGTTCCAGCTGCAAAGAGCTCTTCGAGATTACTAACAAGCTAATATCAAGGAACAAATCAACACCACTTCCAGCTACCTTCTCTCCAGTCGACCTTCTGGACATGTTTGCAAATTTCTTCCGTGACAAAGTACAAACCATTAGAGATAAGCTTGACACCACAATTTCAATTGACTCATCATCACCATACAGTTGGGATACAGAATTTAAGCGGCAACCATTAGCAGCATTTAAACCTGTCTCTATGGATTTTGTACGTACAATCGAGATGAAGAGTGCACCAAAGTCATGTGAACTTGATCCAATTCCAACATCACTGCTGCTTGAGTGCTTACATCCAGTATTGCCTTCACTAACTGATGTTATTAATACCTCTCTCTCATCAGGGGAATTCCCATCATTTTTCAAAACTGCCATTGTAAAGCCTCTGCTGAAGAAACCAACACTAGACCATAATGATTTAAAGAACTACCGCCCAGTTTCTAATCTCCCATTCATATCAAAAATCTTAGAAAAGGTTGTTCTATCCCAGCTTGTATCTCATCTAAATTCAAACAGTCTTTTCAGCAATGTACAATCTGCATATTGCCCTTGCCACAGTACTGAAACTACTCTTCTAAAAGTAGTTAATGACATTCTCTCTGCGTTGGATAGCGGAAAGATTACAGTCCTCACCCTCCTTGATTTGTCTGCAGCATTTGACAAAATAGACCATGATAGATTACTTCACCATCTCCAGCATGTATTTGGCATTCATAATACATCCTTACTGTGGTTCAAGTCCTACTTGGTCAACAGGACACAAATTGTGTTCACAAATGGAATACACTCCATCCCAGTTGATTTATATTGTGGTGTGCTACAGGGGTCTGTTCTTGGACCTGTTCTCTTCATTGTATACACTAGCCACTCTGAAGTGTCATAGATCATCATTCAGTGTCTCACCATTTGTGTGCCGATGACACCAAAATTTACAAATCTAGCCACCCAACTGAAGTTGATGCTACCATCCAAGGTGTAGAGAGGTGCATTTCTGATGTGAAATCATGGATGACATGTAACAAGCTGCAGATAAATGATGATAAAACTGAGGCCATTCTGATCACAACACAAAGACATTCTCATTCACATCCTTTACCTCAAACAATAAATATCAGCAACGCCAACGTTAAATTCACACAATCAGTACAAAACCTAAGTGTTACTCTGGACAGTACTCTCACATTGCACCAACATGTCATGAACATATGCAAGGCTGCATATCTTGAGCTGAGACGCATCAGCTCAATTCGTAAATATCTTTCAGTTGATGCCACTAAAACACTTGTGTGTTCATTAGTACTTTCAAGACTGGGCTATTGTAACTCAATTCTGTCTGGTTCATCTCAATATCTACTCCAGAAACTTCAAAAAGTTCAAAACACAGCTACTCAGATCATACTTAGAGTACCACGATCAGAGCACACCTCCCCGCTGCTTTGTACCCTACAATGGTTATCCATTCAATCCAGAATCAAACAAAAAATTTGTTCTCTGTGCTACGTTTCACTGTCAGACTCTAGTCCAACATACCTATCCAATCTCACCCATGTGTACACACCAGCAAGATACTTACGCTCCTCTTCTGGCAATCGTATACTCATTATTCCCACTATGACGACAAAGTCATATGGACAGTGTTCTTTTGCATACCACGACCCAGCAATGTGGAATGAATTGCCCACTGAACTTAGACACAAAGACACTATGATCCCATTCAAGAGGGCTCTCAAAACTCACTTATTTTGACTGCAAGAACAAACGTAAAGACCTAAGAATGTTTCCTACCTGAAATATTCTCAGCATTTTATTTTTTTATTATAATGTTTTTCTAATTTCATGGTGTTTGTTTTTGTAATAATATTTTTATATGTTTTTTATCTTAAAGGTGTTGTCTAATGTTGTAAAGCGCTTACAGCTTCTAAAGCTTAGGCGCTATACAAAGTCCTCAGTATTATTATTATTACATGTATTATGTGAGACAACTTCTATAAAACTATAGAAAATATACTCCATATGTCATGGAGCAGATTCAAAAGGGAAACATTTTCCCTCCAGCAGAAGACATTAAGTCATGTCCTTATGACCCAGGAAGGTAACCTTTGCTCCATGTCTAAAGGTCACACCAGATCGAGTTGAACCTGTTAGGATGAAAGATCTCCAAGATAAAAACTGGAGAAGTGTAGTCAGATTTCCATCCCACAGCATCTGCAATGTTTGTGGCAACGGTCCTAACTTCATAAGCTGAGATGTGAAGCAAATTCAGTGCTGTGGGTTATTTTAAATATGGGGAACAAATAGCCCACTTTACCCAGGACTAAACTATTTGTTGCTATATTGTCCTTTCAATCTTTGAGGGCAAGAGGCACAATCTCCCTTGATACAATGGCTCAGTCTGCTTTAAGTCCAACCTCAGATCTTCTTGCACTGGGTCCTGCAGTTGTCCCTGCAATGAAGTGTCCAGAGTAGACAGGAATTATTACCAAAATTAGTTTACCCATAAACGGTAGCCTGTTCATGGCAATGAAAACTGGGGGAATCATTAGTGATGCTGACCCATCTTTTTGGAACTGCATAAACTGATCCATCAATAGGACATGCATTTGCTAATTCTACCTGCTATTCACCAAGGCAGTGAGGAGGCAAGATCTATATGAGAGGTGAAACAATGAAGCTCTTGAGAACAGTTCAATGTGTCTTGTTCAGCCAGGTTAATACCCATCACAAAATCCACTTAGGCAAGGATCAAATGTCACTGGGCATGTGTAATCCAAAATGAACAAAGAGTGGATGCATCTCTGTTTGTCCAATATCCTCTCTTCCAAGAAAATGCCATATACCTGTTATTGTGGAATGGAGGTTTTAATTGTGATTAGTGCTGTTTCTTGTCAAAGAGTCAAAGCAAGTTATATATTAAGGTATCGAAGCCTGCACTGATATAAAGTACTCTTGTTCACACCACTGAGAAATATTCCATTGCATTCATACGTCCTTAAGTAGGATGGCCATTTCAGTTGACGGATTCTCCACCATTTATTGTATGAGCTGTTTGTGCCTAACGGTGTATTTTAATAAGATCAAAACATGCATGTTCAGGAATTCTGGGCTGTGATGAAATATCTGCTGTCATGGTTGCTTAAAGCAGATGAGGAAATACCTCGTGATTCTGTGTGAAATTGATAAGGCTGATCCAAGATTTCCCATTTGAGTTGAGTAATCAGTATTAGGCAACATATGGACTCCTTAGTTTCCTGTATCATTTTGATAACCGGAAGTGTTAGAGGAGGAGTGTATACATTTGGATGTTACAATCTATAAAAAATCCAGGCCTTTTGGATCTGGACAGGTGAGACAAGGTTGGGATTTTGGCATTCCACCTTGTTGCAATAAGTCCATCACAGGTTGATCCATTCGGACACCTATTGAGTGAAAACCAAGGGATTTAGAGACCATTCTGCTTGTATTACTTGGTTCTTGTGGGATAATGAGACTGTCAAAACATTAGACAGCATAAATGTTGAACTTGGATTTGGATTCATTATTAATGAGAACACTTTCAAAAATCCTGTCCTACCATTTTAGACAAACCACTACAGAAGAGTTGTTGGACATAATGGGAGCGCCATTCCCATGTAGGTTCTGCAGTCATCAATGAAATGCTTTCAGAGTGGTTTTCATGTAGAGAAAATTGATATGTAAATAATGATCCTGAGTAGGCAACACTCCACTGGCATTCCAATATTGGTAGAAGACCTCCTTCCCCAATATTCGGTGCTTGCATCCATACAAATCATGATTGCTGGAGATTGTGCTTCAGGGTTCATGCAGGTAAGATATGACAAAATGCAAGGACTTTTCAAACACTTTTCAAGGACTTTATTTTGAATTTCAAGGTCTAATATCTGAACTCACCATAGATATATACATTTGTAGCACCTTCAGACTGACTAGTGGCTCATGTAACTGCATTTTCCACTCTAAATATAACTGCTCCGGTGGCCTAGTGGTTAGAGCGTCCGCCTCGGATGCAGGAGGTCATGGGTTTGATCCCCAGCCAAGTCATACACAAGACTTATAAAAATGGTACTAACAGCTGCCTCGCTTGGCACTCAGCATTAAGAGGTTAGTGTTAGGACTGGTCAGCCTGGTGTCAGGATAATGTGACTGGGTGGGACATCATGCTACATGTCTGCAACATGATGCCCCAGTGCTAGACATCACTATAAACTGAAACATTGCAGACATCAAAGCGATATAACTGAAAAATTGTTAAAGTTACATTAAAAATCCAAATCACAACCACATCTACTCTAAATAAAGTTTAATATGTTTCATTTGATTTGTAAGAGGCGTTCTTGGAAACAAAATATTTTCAGATGTTGACTGTGTAGTGAAGCTCCATCAGATGGGGGTGGGGGTAACATTAATCCAGCCATTAATATTTTGGAATGTGACTCTGGCTTAGATATAATGTCATTGTCTCTGGCAAATGTCTGGGTTTTGCCTTGGATTTTTTCCCCAAATAATCCAAACTCTTGTTGACACTGATGCTTTATTCTGTGCTGGGTCTCCTTAACCCATTTATGGCAGCCTATCCATTCATGATCAAAAACACACTTCCCAGGCAGCATTTCTATTAGGAATAATTCACCTTTCCATTTCATCATATGTCTTTCTTCAAAACAAGGCTACGAGATGCTTGGTAAGAAAGAAAATGCTGCCAAATTGCCATTCCCACAAAGCTGCTACATGGAAATACTGAGTAATCTCTCTTTCCTTAGTTACAGACCGAGTCACAGAAGTAAAAGGCATATAGTCAATCAGACATTTTCTGCAATTTTAATTTTTTTTCTGTTAATTTCTTAAAATTCAATCACATATATGCAATTCTTCATAATGACCTTAAAAATAAGAACTTTTCAAGAGAGTTTTCAAAAAATACATTTTTCCTGTGGCAGCTGAAAATTCAATTACTTTTCAAATATATGCAAACCCAGTATCTGCATAAGTATCCCACAAACAATTCCAGTGAGGCTTCCCCACCTTCAAGATGGAACCTCATATTGTACAGATTGTGAATATTAGTCCAATGGTCAAAGGTTCGGCCTTGATTTTGGACCACAGAATCATTGCAATGGGAGCCCACTAAGGTGACCTAGGACTATAACATCTGCTGCCACATTGAGCAAACAATGCAGGTAGAGGAATTCTCAGGTGGATCGTTCCATATAGGCAAAGAATCCACAATGGTACTAGTTCATCACCAGAATTTGATGACCAAAATCTTGAAATGGTACAAGGTCAAAGATGTCTTTGTTAGTCATATCGCTACAATGTCTGCAGTGTGACTCTTTATAGTAATGTCTAGTAATGTGCTCTAACCACTAGGCCACTGGAGCGGTTTGATCCATGCAGCAGTACCATTTTTATAAGTCTTTGGTATCACTCAATGGGATTCAAACCCACAACCTTCCGCACTTTGGGCAGATGCTCTAACCACTAGGCCACTGAAGTGGTTTCATCCATGCAGCAGGTCAGTAATCCTGTATGTATCTGACCTGACATAAGCTATACAGTAACATAAAAGAGTTTTCTATAGTGCACACAAAACCTGCACATAAAAAATAACTGAGATTTAATTATTGATATTTAAAAAGTCATGAATATAACTATGAAGTGGATGCCAAATGGTGTTCTATATAGGTAAAATCATCACATATATAACTCTGAAGTGGATGCCAAATGGTGTTCTATACTGTTAAAATCAGAAAAGCATCACATATATAACTATGAAGTAGATGCAAAGACAAGATAGAAAACTTGCCTGTACATATTCAGATGTAGTGGAAATTATACAGCAACATTAAAGGAGTTTTCTATATCATGCACCAGACCAGCACTTACTAATACAGTTATAGCAATATGAGGGGATGCCATCTCAACCCATGCAGGCATGTACCAACTGCACCTAAATGTGTGAAAATGGCAAAGTGACAACACTTAAAAGTTAGAAACTTTGTTGTCAAGGATAGAAAGAACAGATAAATTTATAGATGGAGTATACCTCCTGTTAAAGATAAAACTCGTCCAACTTGTTTTAAGTTAGAAAAAATTCCAAACTGCTTTTATGGATTTTGTTAGGTCTATCGGTCTGTAGAGAACATGCTACATGGCATAAGTGAAGTAGTAAATGACAATTTCACAGAATTTGGCACTAACCCAAATATCAAGGGAACATCACTCTATCTAGCTGCTCTTAG
This sequence comes from Sinohyriopsis cumingii, assembly GCA_028554795.2. Classification (NCBI taxonomy): domain Eukaryota; kingdom Metazoa; phylum Mollusca; class Bivalvia; order Unionida; family Unionidae; genus Sinohyriopsis; species Sinohyriopsis cumingii. Next base: position 107,792,446 of record CM068827.1, read on the forward strand.
GTGAGCAGAAAACATTTAGCTTTTAACCTTAAAAGGTTTTAATCTGGGAAGGATGGATTTGCAATGTAGCAGTAGTTCTCGTAAGGTATTATGATTGGGAAACATATGTTGTGAAGAAACTTATGTTTTCATTTAAAACCACCTTGATCTTGATCAAGAGTAAGAAAGAGAGAAGGGACATACAGATTATATTTGTTGAACATTCCGATTCTACAATTCAAACACGATAACAATTCTTCTCATGTTTAGTACTGATGACTGTAGAGAAAACAATTTCTAAATAACTGTAACCAAGATTTTCTAATTATATTGATCTGACTCATGGTCAAGGGAGAGTAGTTGCATGGAATGGATATGAAATGGTATTACCAATGATTATGCATGCAGTACTAGTATGACAGCTATCACACCTTGGATATTTGACTTATGACCATTGTAAACATCTGAAATATTTTCAAACTACCTACCTTCCCGAAGATTCAGATGGATGGTAGGGGTAATCAAGATTTTTTTAAAAAACCAAACCTGTAACACTATTTTTCACCTATGCTAAACTCATTGAGACAAAAAGTATTCAGATTAAAGTGGATGATGTAAAAATGTACACGGTTCAACAGATTTGTTTTTATTCATACAAAATGCATATAAGGATGATTTCCTGAATAATTAACCACAAATGATTGTGACTGTTTTGACATCTATTTTGTAGCAAGGAAACACGTACTGTGCAATAGAAAGTCTTGAAACCTATTTTTATTGCATGGGAGTAGACACTGTGCAAAACAGGATCATTTAGAATCAAAGAAATTAAGTATAAATTTTGGAATCCCATTTTAATGTTAATTTAAATGTACAAAAATCATTCTGTTGTGTGAATTCTGAAACACTATGGAATAATTAAAGTTAGATTGTTTGTTTTTCACAAATAATACTGCCTTGCAGTCATAACATACGAATTCAACTACTAATACCAACATAACTTTAAGTATTACTACTGCTGATGATGATATTGCTATTACTCGTACAACCAAAGTGGATTTCTTTTCATTGTCTGTTATACACTTATTTACATATATTCTTCTCCCAAGGCAAGTTGCTGGCATTTATCACTAGTCTACATAAAAGGACTATAGTTACTGTAGTTAATCAGATAACTATACTTACTGTAAGGTCTTTGATGTACTGCATGTTTCTGGATTTGAACATTTGAAGCCATGCTGTTGCCACAGAAGGAAAGTTCATTCTGTCTGGGTTATGGGTTGACTGGGCAATTTCAACCTTTCGATTCAACCAATGTCCAGCTGGAAGAAATTCATGAAAAATATTCTTCAGTTCATCATGACAATGACAAGGAAAGATTATCATGAGGCATGGTAGGACTTATCAAAGGAAATAGCCAACAAGTTTGAAGTGTGTTTTCTTGCCCAAAAAAAGTTCTTTCCCTTTACCCAATGGACATAAATGCTACTTATGTACATGTGATAATGACACATCAGTACAATCATGGCCACATAAAACTTACACAGTAAATATAGTAAAAATGATTGTTAAAAATTTATTTTAAAAAATTCAAAACAGAGATGATAAAATACTCATGTATTGTTAAGTACTGAAGTCCCCCTCTTGAAAGGCCCCCCTGACCAGCAGCCACCCGCTTCTTACGGCTAGAATCCATTGGCACCGACGAATTTGTATTCAAAAGTACCCCTCAAGAACAGCCACCCCTCTAACACAACCATCATATTGGTACAAAAATGGAAAATGTTCCCCTCACAAGTGGACACTTTTTGTGTGAAATGTATCCAGAACCAATAATTAATTCATATCGTGAAGTAAGGTAAGTAATCAGATTATTTCTATCGTCAATACATGTCTCCCAATGTTAAGTTTCCATTACTGAAAGAAGTGTTGACTAAAGTACATGAAACACTAAGATTAATATTATATCATTGTCTACAAAAGCCGATGTTTACAGGAAATGGGCTCAACAGTGCTATGATAGAGTTTTAGGCTTCACTCATCTGTCGAGTTCTTCTCTTTGATGATTACAACCGGACATAATTGTCAAGATCAAAACAGGATCAGCATAGTCTAAAAATCAATTCTGTGCATTAACACACACACAGAGAAATTAACCTTGAACAGATCAGGGTACCAGACAAAGACCAAAAAATCATGTGACAATACATTTATTGCTTCCTGTAAAAAGATGGCATTTCGTCCACTCAACAAAAGTTTAAACTGCATAATTAAATTGCATACAGTTAAATCATTACCAAACATTAATATGTTGTCACATAAAGAGATGTGTTATTTTAGAAGAAACAACATTGGGTGAGGTGGGAGGGGTGAACAATTTTATGTAGAAAAGACTCGAATAAAACAATTTTATGTTGAAAAGACTCGAATAAACAACGTCATAACCGATAAGGAGGTTTTTCAGCAGCAGGGGGAAAATGGAGCAAATAGAAAGATAATTATGTAAGTACTAAGATTTAAATGATGTTTTTGAATGGTTTTGCAATGTGCATGACAACAATGCCCACTCGCATATCACACTTACGCCAAGAATAAGAACTACTAATGTACATTCAGTTGAAATAAGTCAACTGTTATAACAATAAGAACCTTCTACTAATTAATGTTACTTTTAAACAAAGATATCAAATGAAGATATTATGTGCTCTGAAGTATGTAGCTTTCTTACTATGTACATTACATATTCTCACAAAAAATTTAGTCCCCCTCTGGAAAGACCACCCGTCTTATAAGGCCACTCTCTTGGTACAGAAGGGGTGGCCATATAAGAGGGGGACCACTGTATGTGTATATTTCTTGCAACCTCTGGTATATGATTTTATTTTGTAATTTTTTATAATGGCTGCAAGTTGTACAGATTATCTTTAGTTAGATTTTGCCTATGTGATAGAGTCTGTTAAAAGCATAAAATTACACAGGATCTATAAATAGATGCTTATGTATGTGTTGACAATGACTAAAAATAGTAATAATAACACTGGACAACAAATTTTTACAAAAGTCATGTTACTGAAATAAAATTAGTCAATTCTTATCAATTTTTATGTGCTGAACACGAATATGACAGTCAAATTGCAAAATTGGCTCTAGTTTTTTTTGTAATCTGCAAGAAATTAATGTTTACATAACGAAATGCATTCCAATAGTAAAAGGTCAACTGTAATAGCCTACCTATAAAAAATCAAGTCATTGACTACATCTTAGATTTCTTCGCCTGTCTCTTGTACAGCTGTTCGGGAGCATCTCTGAGGAGTGTCCAGCAGTAGTCAGCCAGCATTGTAGTGGACCATTTTCCCTGGTATCTTTGTTCCATTGTTGCGATATCTTGATGAAAACGTTCGCCGTGTTCATCACTAACAATACCACAGTTGCTAGGAAAGAAATCCAAATGGGAATGAAGGAAGTGAATCTTTAGAGACATATTGCAGCCAAGTTTCTTATACTTCATCAACATGTCTTCTACTAGTTCCTTATAGTTTTCTGCCCTAACATTTCCGAGGAAGTTTGTAGAAACTAGGCGAAAAGCATTCCATGCTTGTTTCGCGTCACCTTCCAGCAAGTTGTTGAACCGGTCATCTTTGAAAAGCTCTCGAATCTGAGGACCCACAAAAACTCCCTCTTTAATCTTTGCTTCGCTGAGTCGAGGGAATTTTTCATGCAGGTATCGGAATGCTGGCAAAGTCCGGTCAATGGCTTTCACGAAGTTCTTCATCAAACCTAGTTTGATGTGAAGGGGTGGTAGCAAGATTTTCTGAGCCTCAACCAGAGCTGGGTGTTGGATATTCTTCTCTCCAATGGCTACATTCTGCCTGTGAGTCCATTCCTTCCTCATGTAGTGCATTTCCCTTGCTCGGCTATCCCACTCGCATAAGAAACACATGTATTTTGTATATCCTTGCTGCAGTCCCATTAAAAGGGCAACTACCTTCAAATCACCACAGAGGTGCCAGCTGTACTTGTTATACTCAATGGAATTCAGTAGCTGCCTTAAGTTATCGTATGTCTCTTTCATGTGGACAGCATACGCTACTGGAATAGATGGAAGAATGTTTCCATTGTGCAAAAGCACAGCCTTGAGACTCAGTTTCGAAGAGTCCACAAATAGTCTCCATTCTTGTGGGTCATGAGTGATTTTTAAAGCATTCATGAGGCCCTCAATATCGGAACAGAATATCAGATTACTTTCCTTTCTGAAGAAAGGCTCCAATTGCTGGTGGCGCTTTCGATATGCAGTAATTGTGACATCTTCTTCTAGAAGATTCCATTGTTGGAGTCTTGATCCTAGCAATTCTGCCTTGTTCTTTGATAAGTCCAAATCACGAATCAGGTCATTTAGTTCTTCCTGTGTTATTCTGTGTGGGGTTGATGATGCACCACAGTGAAAATCTGGATCACTGCATGCTGATGGACCAGGAGAAGAACAGGTCGACTCACCTTTGTCTTCGTCAGATGAATCAAGAGAATATTCTGCTGGAGGTTCTGGAATAGGAAGTCCCTCACCATGTGGAACTGGTCTCAATGCAGACGGAATGTTTGGGTAGACTATTCTCGACTTCTTTCGCTTCGTTATTCCGCCGGAAAGAGGAGGAACCAAGCAGAAGTAACAGTCATTTAGGTGGTTGCTTGGCTCTCTCCACACCATTGGGACTGCAAGCGGCATTGATGACCTTTTGCAATTCAACCACTGTGAAAGCTGTGTTGTACATGTAGCACAGCATATATGCGGAGCCCAAGGCTTGTCTTGGTCACCAACCTTGCATCCGAAGTAAAGATGATATGCCTTCTTCACTTGAGAATTGATACTTTTCTTCTGGTTGGCAAATGTCACTTCCCCACAAATATAGCAAAAATTGTCCGCGGTATTAACACACTTTCGAGGCATTACTGTTCTTTATTGTACGTAAATGGATTAAATAATAAGTTTTATGTAACAGGAGCTTGAACTGTCTCGCACAACGTCTAAAATATTTTAAATGCTGAACCTATCTGATTGGGCTTTATATAGTACACTGCTTACGTCAGCTTCAGCAGCCGCCTGGCATTAGTATAATAGGCCTACACATGTATAGTACACTGCTGACGTCAACTTACTTCAGCAGCCGCATGGCATTAGTATTGCATTGCATCAGAAAATAATGCAATCAACTGTGGATGATGTGAGCATGATGGTATTATGCAATGTTACATCATTATTCCGGATGTTGCTGCCGTCCTACTGGAGAAATTTACACAGTGAAACATAGAAAATGAGGTATATGAATATCTTCAAAACGAGAGCCAATACAAATTTTTCACGGTTATATTCGTGTTCGGCACACCAAAATACTACAGATTAGGGCCTTTTCAAGTCAGTAATGATTTCACTGTTGACCAGTGTAATAAGATTTAATGACAACTTTGGGTTAATTTCTCACTGGCTGATGGGGTTTGGATGGTTCTAGAGAATTCAGTAACTTCCGAAGCAGAGACTACAAGCAGACAGCCCATGTAACAAGCAGAGAGCACATGTAAACGTGGTAGTCATGTGATGTCAACAAAAAACATCGCTGACACTTGCTCAATACTTTGTGAATCTGGTTTTCTTCATCTTGCTGTGATGCCAACAGGCTTCTAGTTAATGTTCTCAGAATAAATATGTTGAGAATTAAGTATGCATTATTTTTTTTTACATACAAAATAAACCCCCCAAAACTTTCCAGTGGTTGGGCTAGGTCACATGAATCGGCAAGTTTGAGATAAATTTAGTAGAAGGACCAATCACATGGGTTATGTTGTGAAATATGGTTATAACAGAAGGTGTATATAAGGAGAGAACTGAGCAATCAGATTCATTCCTATTTTGGTGTCATTCTCATTTCATGTGTTCCTATTGTAAGTCTGCAGACATGTTTTATGTTGTATTTAGATATTATCCGAGAGGAAAAAACATTTGTTTGGACTGTTCATTGGAAATAGAACATACTCATTATTTTGACAATAATCCAGTTATGGAAGTTGCCATTTGGTAACATCATGATTCCTGGTGGACCAGTACATTTCCAGTTTTGAGATTTACATGGAACTTTTCATTCTTTAGGACTTTCATAGAATTTTATCAGGATTCTTTTGAATTCACTTCATAATACTATAAGTTCCCCACACATTTTCATTCATATCTTTGATAATTCAATTATTTGTTAAGTTTTACAAAACTTGTTGGTTTTCCTTCTTTCTATTACTTAGGTTATGAAAATAGAGTCATAACAGTATAAACTCAAATATTTCTATATATTATTAAAATATACTCTTTTAAAAAGTTCACAAACTGATGAATCCTATGTCAAAAGGATTGTCTCAATTAGTAACTTCTTACAACATGCAGGAAGCCTACTCTGAATATGTGTATAGTTAGAGTACATTAGGTCTACTCTGCATAATTGTACATTTAGGGTATATCAGGCCTACTCTGCATAAGTGTAAAGTTAGAGTACATTAGGCCTACTCTGCATAAGTGTACATTTAGGGTATATCAGGCCTACTCTGCATAAGTGTACATTTAGGGTATATCAGGCCTACTCTGCATAAGTGTATAGTTAGAGTACATTAGGCCTACTCTGCATAAGTGTACACTTAGGGTATATCAGGCCTACTCTGCATAAGTGTACATTTAGGGTATATCAGACCTACTCTGCATAAGTGTATAGTTAGAGTACATTAGGCCTACTCTGCATAAGTGTACACTTAGGGTATATCAGGCCTACTCTACATAAGTGTACATTTAGAAACCTACTCTTCATAAACGTATATTTGGAATTGGGAGTGAAATATGCCTGGGATAAATTTTATCTCCAATATCAGAATTCTGTGTTGAATTATAGCAAATACAGTTGATGGAGTGAAACATGAAGTACTGTCCACAAACAACTAGTCAGGGTCCCTTATGAGGGGAACATTCCTAAGAGATAGGGCAATGTTATTCAATCCAATGGTACACTTAAAGGTCGCTGGCCATACTCCAACATTTTCCTATTTATATCAGATTTGCATTATATGATTAAAAATAGTTTTACTTGCACACAAAAAAAATAAAAAAAATATCAAGTGTAAAGAAGAAATAATAATTTAATTACTCGAAATAGAAGTATACAACACTGTTACTTCCCCTTAGTTATGATTTCCCACCTATAGAGGATGCAACCGGAAATGACTTACATTTATCCCTACAAGATGAAGTACATGCTTCTTGTTGTCGAAAAATAAAACACTATAAACTATGGATAGGGAATATTTTAGATGAAACTAATGCAAAATAATTTACTGTTCAGCCTTATATCAGTATGCGTGCACGACACACTAGATTGTGTCACTTTCAAAACTGTTCCATTGTTTCAATTTATTTTGAAAATTCCCGTTAATACAGGTGAAAAGAATCAATGCTGGCTTCCCTGTGTCGTCAGACTTTATAAAAAAAAAAGAAGAAAGAAATCGGAACACTTAAAGAATCCAAAGGAACCAAACTTGACTTCCTTTTGTCGGCTGACTTCAAAAGAAACAATTGGCACAATAAAAAGATACCAAAGTCAAGTTTCTGGGGTTGGTTTGCATTGTAATAAAATAACCTATGTATTTGATATCCTGTCGGTAAGTTTAAAAAATGAGTTTATTACTCCATGCCAGTTGTGTTTATCACCCAGGCTTCTATTTGTTTGCCATATGTAGTCATAATTGCTGTTTGCAGGGCAAATAATATACACAATAATAACTTGCTTTAATAATACTTTTGTAACCCATGCTAGCAGAAAGATTATCATTTGCACTCACATTGAATGTATTTTAAAATAATGATTTTTTTTATTTGCGAGATACCGACTTATAGTTAACCTGGATACAATACAATCTGGGTCAGTTTGCAATAAGTAACTTATCATGCGTAAATGACAGGTGTCTTCAAGCAATCGGGTGATACTTTCATCTCATTTGCGATTTTTTTATTTGACATAAGCGATACACACTACACTAAGGATGCATACGCAAGCTGGTATCTGCTACATATACGAAGTTCGTGGATATATATTTTTAAAAATAATTTTCGCATGATGAAAAAAGAAGGAATATATAACAATGCAAGGTTAATTTCTTTCATTTTATTTTCAAACAAGTGTATGTTTATCAATTTATTTTGTACCGTGAGAGTGTGTGTGTGTGTGTGTGTGTGTGTGTGTGGGCACAAATTAAACATAAAATTATTTCCTTTCTAATTTGTACGGAATAATGGAGCAAATATAATTGACGATATTGACCAGTAATGACAAGCTTTCAATTTACGCGTGCAAACACTAAGACAACTTGAAAAATAAAAACAAACAATAAAATTAACTGGCAAGAGCTTCATATTGCAGCAACTAAATACTGACAAAATGCTCAACATTATACTCTCTCTCTCTCGCGTGTGTAATCTAGTATGTATTGTATGCAGCTGTGTTACAATGTGAAGCCTAAAATTAAGTATATTTGTTATGATATCTCATGTACACTACCATTAGCAAAATGTATACGTATTATGTAGAATATTATCTGTTACGTATTTTTGTTTTATAAGTGATTATTGATAATTTGACAAGAAGTCTTAAATTGAGAATGTTGTTGTGCAGATGCTAATATTTGTTAGCATAAAAAATGTATGTAAATATTTTAATTAGAACAAGCAAGATATGTCAGTTTGTGTTTTCTCTCATAAATATGTATGTTACAAAGTATGATTATTTTCTTTCAAAGAATATCAAAATAGCTTGTTTAAATTTTTTCTTTTTCTTTCTAAAACCTATCTTACATATTATCTACTTTTTTGTTGAAGAAAAAGAATGTACAAACTATTGTTAGGTTTGGTCGAATTGTATTTCGAGTTGGGCCGAATTGTCTTTGGGCCAAATTCACTATAATCCGGCATAAATGATACAACTTTCCCATCCATCCCCTATTCAATCCACAGATTAAATACACTTTTTTCTGGTAAACATGGTTTTTCGGAAAAAGAAAGAACGCTTTTCCCCATCATCACTCTCTTGGTTGCATCTGTATGCAACACTGTGCACCATATTTGCTGTACAAAAGCACGATCGTATGCTATATCAAATAGACATTTACACGGATAAATTAAGCACTTAAATGACTAGGTTGAATAGAAGGGATAAATGTAGGTCATATCCGGTTTTGGCACGTGGAAACTACCGATTGTTTATGGAGATTGCCGAATAATTTTTTCATTTTATAAAGCGAAGTTTAAAGTCTAATTAAACATTTTTATGGTGTGCATACATAACCAATGCGTTTTGTTTATAACTATAATAATATCACACGTTTGTACAATATAGGTGGCCGGTGACCTTTAAGATAACATTTGCACTGTATATTAAAAATTGGAGCAAATGATGCAAAACTGTTATCTAAAATGTGAAATGTTACTGTAAGCTTTGTATCAAACCTCTAAAGATTTAAAACAACAGCATCCGATCCCCTACTGAAGGTGTCGCCCTAGGAGGGCAGGGACAATACTGAGCTTCTGATACCCTTAATGTATATAAACACTCATATGTTGGGTTAAGGTGTGAACAACACAGACCCTGTCCTAATGTCTCATAATGTGCCAGCAGATCAAGATCTATGTTCTATATTCAACTGATTAGTCCTAACAAACTGCACAGACCCAGATGTGCTGGTGCATTATGCAGTGACAGATCTGGGTCTGTGAAGTTTTCATTTTTTTAATATGTTTTAAGTGAGTATAGATGGTATTTCACTAAGAAATGGACCTGGTAAAGTCATGGTAATTTGTAGCTCATTTTAAAGTACAATTATTAACAGAATCTTGATCTAAATACAAAGTTCTCTGTGTATAAGATAAAGGATAAAACTAATCAAATTTTGTATGGATTCATGCTGACCAAAACTGTAACAGTCCTATTGCAAAGAATAGGAAATTTTCTTCTTTTCATCAATTAATAGCCATATATCCACTAAATTAATTGAAGTTTATTGGAAGATATTTCAAAATGAAGAAAAAAAACCCACAAACAATCAGCTCAAGAAGCCTCAATGATCACAAGATTTTACTGCATGGACAGACAGAATGGTGGAAACTTTTATATTCCCCTCATCTTCACAGCTCAGAGAAAAGTGGAAATTAAGTTTGTAGTCAACTTACCCCAGGGTATATCTACAATCAGCCAGTTTTTCTGGTAGCAGTAGTGTACAACATGGGCCAAGGTGATAGATTTACCACACCCATCTTTGCCATCTATAGCATTAATGGTTATGGAAAAGATGTATACAAGAAAAGACATTAAAAATAAACAATAATTCTTGCTCCAACAAAATTAAATACAGTCTCTGTTTTGATTATTAGTTTTTACTCAGCTGATATATTTGTTGTGTCATTTGGTGGCCGTTTAGAAAGATATGCCACGATGTTATGAAATAAACTGTATCTGAGGCTATTATCTCAACAAGAGATTTTTTGACACTCGCTATTTGAACTATTAATCCTTCAGATTATACGATTCATGGTTACAGCCTTTCAATTAAGTTAACATTTCCTTTTCTTCATATTATAATTATGGATGGAAACAGCAGCATCCATTGCCAATTTGGATCAAACCCACATATCAGGGCCTCCTCTTGATCAGCCTTTAGAACCGAATACATAGTTTCAGAAAAATATTTGATCTGCATACAAGCAAGGTTAAAAATTCACTTGTTTGGCTTCAGTGAAAATGTAAACCTGTTTTAAAAACACTGATGCAAAAATACAGTATCAGACACAATAATGCACCGTGAACTTAAATATTATATAGGCCAATATGACAAGGTTACAATTCATTATAATAAGTGCACACCGATAATGCTACAGCCAATATCCATATCACATGTATGTACATAATGTATGCCTGCTCCCCCATGTCCATGCTGGAGCCTATCCAATTTGAAGGTGTATTCTGTCTTCAGACAAGGACATGATAAATTAAACACATGTGAGATGTGTTTTTGAGACTGATTTAACCTGCAAAAGTGGTAAGAACACATTAGGCATGCATGATGGTAACTTACAAGAAAATGAGTAGAGTTTTAGCAGCAGCTTCCCTACCAGTGGTTATGCTGGGATTTCCAAACATTCTTTTTTTATTGGATATTTCCAAGCAAAAACGTGATGTGCACTTATTGAGCATGTGTAGATACTACGTCAAATATGGTAATACTGATTACTATGCCTCCTTGGTTCAAATTTAAATATACCATATCAAAACAAGGCATACTGTGAATAAGTGCACCGAATTATTCTCAAACAATAGCTGACATGTATTTCTTCTTTAACTGCATACACAACCAAGCAGCAGACAATGTGGTGGTTGATAAAAGATTCTCACAATTTAATAAACATAAAAAAACGAAAGCCGCCAAGATATTTGCTGGGCTTGGTGGTGTTATTAGATGCAATCAGCTGACCAGTAAATAATGTCGTCTTTATTAGCTGGAAATTGAAAGGGTATAAAACTGTACATGCGTTCAGCTTAAATTTTTTTATAAACGTGACTCGTGATCATCGCAGGCCTACTGCACTAAGTTCTCGGGTTTTACAATGGTATGGTGTTTGTTTATAAATTCGTTATTAATTTCCAATTTTTTATAAAAATATTTTACCGTTATGGAAAAGCAAGTTCACAAATGCAAGTCGTTCTCTGCACTTTGCGCAGTGATTAGTACAGTAGTTTTCACACGTTTATTTTGATATTCACAAAACCTGAAGTAAAAGTTATATGCACGCTGAAAGCATGTGTTGATCGTTAATTATTCTTGCTGTAGTCATTCAAGCAAATAAGCGTACAAGCGTTAATTATTGGAAATTTGCAATGGATAAATGTACACGGAAACACATATGAGGAAATTTTAGCAGTATGAAATTTTTACAGACACCATTCATAGACCCAGGAACATAATGAACCATACACGTGCTTCATCTTTCTTAACCTAATTTTGCTGTTAATTTTTCACACTGAATTCAGACACATAATGATGTGTGACAAAATTATTGAGTAGTTTAAATATGTATGCAATTTTGGCAATGGAATTACATATATTAAGGATTAATGGCAAGCTCTGACGTTACAATATCAGACGGCAAGTAAACAGTGTTGATGCTCTGTTCATGCTGTATATTAGACGTTGAATTCAGACACAATGATCTGGGAAAAAATTATTAAATATTGTAAATATGTGTGCAATGTTTCAATGGAATTACATGCATTATAGATGAACTGAATGCCACAATGGCACGATAGTAAATGGTGTTGATACCCTATTCATCAACATATTAGACATGAATACACGTATTTGTGCCAATGAGTTGTTCTCTGAAAAAAGTAAAATACTGTAAAACCCCGCATTAACGCAACCCCGATATTAATGTGATCCAATTTTTGGGACCCCAATTATCGCGTTCCACTGTACCCTACTTATCCATCACAGACTTTATACAGTTTTTGACAACACCGTCATAATAGGATACTATACTGTATGATAAAACCAACTTAACTTTCCAAAAATTTATCAGGATAGGAGAAACATGGTAATATACTGCAATATCATTTATTTTTGTTGGGCTCAATTTTCATGGTTTTTTTTAATAAAAAAAGTCATTTTTGTGGGTACTTAAATTCATGGTTTTGCCTGTCAAAGTTTGCATATTAGTAGGTATTTAATTTCATCATTTAACCTCTACAAATACCCAAAATAAAGAATACAAAAGAATAAAACAATGCCAATGCAAATGGCGGTCAATTCAACGTTTAAAGCAATACTACCACCTGCATGAGACAAATAAAAAACCTAGCAAGTTCAATACTTACACCATGTTTTCAACCAAGTGAATAACATCAGTCAAAGCCAACAACATCAAAACAATACTTCCATCTCTATGAGCACAAATGAAACACCTGTCAAGATTAATCACTTTTGCCATGTTTTCGTTTGAGTGCTCAACATCAAAGAAAGCAGATGCAGCCAACAACACTAGGCTAATCGGTTAATGAAGTACATATGAATGATCTCTTACTTAAACCATTGTCAATCAAGTTGCACCATCAGTACTTTCTATCATGGCATTAACACAGTGGCTTAAGAGTGGTAAAATTCAACTTAGACCCCCCCCTCAGTTCCTGGACTTCCTAACCTGTCAAAAGCTGCGAACATGGCACAGGCGCTTGCTTACCAGGCAGCTAATGTTTGTGCCTGCCTCTTGTACAGACTGACTTCAACCACTAGACTTGAGAGTAAATAAAGAGTATAAAGAAGAATTAAAGTCGCACTTCCACGAGTGGTATGCTAAACAGGTCATGGATGCCATTAATGATTTATAATTTTTGTTTCAAAAGGTTAAAACAAAAACTAAAACAAACACATGTAAAAGCTAATATTTAATTACCAGATTACACTATTGACCTTGATTCATCAAATACTAGCAGCTGTGTTAACCTCTAGGAATGAAACACTCATTTTTCGTTGGGTATTTAAATTTGTGGTTTGAGGCAACAATGAAAACCACAAAATTTGGTCCCCCCACAAAAAGTGATGATACTACAGTAGCTGAAACTCATTAATGGTCTTTTTACAATTGTTTTTTTTCTCAAAACAGCAAAAATGTTTTAATGGAACATGAATACCACTTCACAGTGACATAAAGATATAACTTAACCATCATGGATATATCTATGAACATTTGAATGGGCAAAAGGATAGGTATCTATGGACAGTTGGATGGGCAAAAGGACAGGTATCTACAGACAGTTGGATGGGCAAAAGGACATGTATCTATGGGCAGCTGGATGGGCAAAACGACAGGTATCTATGGTCAGTTAGATGGGCAAATGGACAGGTATCTATGGATAGCTTGATGGGCAAAATGACAGGTATCTATGGACAGCTGGATGGGCAAAAGGACAGGTATATATGGACAGTTGGATGGGCAAAAGGATATGTATCTATGGACAGTTGGCTGTGCAAAAGGACAGGTATCTATGGGCAGTTGGATGGCCAAAAGGATAGGTATCTATGGACAGTTGGCTGTGCAAAAGGACATGTATCTATGGACAGTGCTGGGCAAAAGGACAGGTAGACAAAGATAAAACTATGTCTCTTAAACAGTAATGGATGGTGAAAAACAATGACACCAACATATGTTCTAATGTGCATCAAAGATACAGAGAATGATCTTGGCTGGAGGATGGTCATAATTCACATTCTCAAGGATGTCAAAAACTTCCAGAGCTGGTTTCCTGATCATGATGCAAACTTCTTGGAAAGCCTTCAACTGGAGGAAAAATGAAAATATATTAGAGGAGAAATCTGATGCATTGTTGTTTTTCTTGCTACAAAAAAGCAAAACCAAAAATAATAAAACCTGTTTCAGTTACAGTGGCCATTATTTACCAGGCCATTGTGTTTACATGATGCAAAGATGGAGGCAATTTAGCATAGGTCACTAAAATCACATCTTTTTATCTGACAAATTATTGAAACTATTTTACTGGATTGTGAAGACTTACACTTGTTACAACTTAAAGGGTGATCTTTTATTTAATAGATAAACATGAAATTCACGCTTTTTAGTAGCCTACGGGTACCATATATACTCACTTATAAAGCAGGAACAAATGCAAATGCTAAAAAAAAACAACAGGCCCTGATCTGCCATCTCATAATATGCCAGCAGAACAGGATCTATTTGTTCTGCTGATTAGTTCGAACAAAACTGCATGACCCAGATTTGCCAGCATTTTATGAGACTACAGATCTGGGTTTGTGCAATCTACAGTTGGATCAGACTTTAAAGTGTCTGCATAGAGTAGGTCTTTGTGAATAACATTTTAAGACTACTTTCAACCACTAATGAAGACTACACTTTTCTTTTTTGTCTGTATGTCTTTGCTTCTCTTTTTCTCTCTTTCTTTCTAGCATATACCACACTGGTGGCCTAAAGGTTAGAGCATCAGCCTTGGCTGCAGGAGGTAGCAGGTTTGAACCCCAGCTAAGTCATACCAAAGACTTTTAAAAATGGCACTAACAGCTGCCTCGCTAGGCACTCAGCAATAAGAGTTTGTGTTAGGACTGGTCGGCCTGGTGTCAGGATAATGTAACTGGGTGGGACATCATGCTACATGTCTGTGGCATAATATCCATTGCTAGACATCACTATAAACTACCACACTGCAGACATCATAGTGATTTGACTGAAAAATTGTTAAAGCTATATTAAACTCCAAATCACACACATTTCTTTCTATCATATTTAGTAAGTGTGTGTGTTTTGGGATTTTTAATGTAGCTTTAATAATTTGAGTAATATCGCTATGATGTCTGCAGTGTGGCAGTTTATTGTGATGTCTAGCACTGGGGTATCATGCTGCAGACATGTGGCTCCCACCTAGTCACATCATCCTGACACCAGACTGACTAGTCCTAACACTAACCTCTTAATGCTGAGCACCAATTGAGTATCATTTTTATTAGTCATGAGTATGACTTTGATGGGGTTCAAACCTGTGACCTGCCCCACCTGAGGCAGATGATCTAACTGCTTATACCACCACAGCTGTCTATCATAGTCTGTAAAAAAAATCCATAAATATTAGTGTTCTTCCTCAGCATAGCACATCTTCCTTACATTAAAGTATGCCACACCTTAAATAGAAGTTCTTTTTTCCTTATGATGATTCTGTTTTGAATGTTGTATTTTCAGTGCAGTTACAAAGTGGGTATGTGAGAAAGCTAGCTAGAAGCTTTCCATTGGTCAGTGGTTCTTACCAGGCTTTTCCATTGTTTTTCCATGAAAAGTTCTACTTGCCAACAAGTATATGCTACAAATTGTTGAAAAATAGCATTAAAATCACAAAACAACAACATGTACTCATAGTCTAATGATCTGTATAAATTTTTGTCATGCAGTATACTTTAGGGTCCTCTAAAATAAATGTACTAGATCAAATAAAGAACATCCATTTAAATAACTGTACTAGGTCAAACACAGAACATTCAATTAAATAACTGTACTAGGTTAAACACAGAACATTCAATTAAATAACTGTACTAGGTCAAACACAGAACATTCAATTAAATAACTGTACTAGGTCAAACACAGAACATTCAATTAAATAACTGTACCAGGTCAAACACAGAACATTCAATTAAATAACTGTACTAGGTCAAACACAGAACATCCATTTAAATAACTAAACTAGATCAAACACAGAATATCCATTTAAATAACTGTACTTGATCAAACAAAGAACATTCATTTAAATAACTGTACTAGATCAAACAAAGAACATCTATTTAAGTGATGAAGCAAACCTGTGCATTAGAAAGGCTTGAGAGAAGATTTTTCATGTTGATTGACATTAATCAGCACTGGAATCAAATGTGATTGCATCTAGGTGGTGAAACTATTCCAGAAGCATGCAATCCTAAGGAAGACATAGAATTTTATTTCATGTCAGCTGGATCTTTCCCACTGAAAAATGTACTTTTAGTATTTTGAATGAAAAAGAAATGGGGTAGAAAGGTAAAAAAAACCAGCAACAAACTCCCACTAGATGTGCCCTTGCAATCAACACACATGTAATGACCAAGCTAATACATATATATTGAAGCACTAAAGTAGAGTCCAAAGGATACGACATCTGTGATAGAATAGAAGCTGTCTGTAATAGAACAGAAGCTATCTGTAATAGGACAGCAGATGCCCTTAATAGGACAGTAATTGCCTGTGGCAGAACATAAACTTCCTGTAATATGGCAGCACAGAAGCTGCCTGTGATATACAAACAAAAGTCTGCAATAAAAAAGCAGCTACTTGTGATAGGTCAGCAGCTGTTAGATTGGATAGTAGCTGCCTGTGACAGAATTTGATCATAAATGGCAAACACCCAACAGTAAAATGCGCATATATAAATCTGCCAGTATATAACTGTCAACACTGTTCTATACAAGATTTTAAGTAACCAGGCCTAGACTCCGGCCTGTCACATTATGCAAAATCAGACCTGTGTCTAAGCTATTTTCAGTTGGGTGTGAGTTTTGGTGTAAATATAATTCTACAAAACCACTCTCAAATCACATCCAAATTAACAGTTGTTTTCAAAATTATATGTACAGTCATGCTTTCATTGGCTGGATCACAGAATCAAAAAAAAGGAATAGATACAGTTTTTCTCCCATGATAAGACTTGCGGTCCAACTTAATAAATTTGTCCCAAAAAGCATGACTGGGTTTATTATCAGATGAAAGGATCCTAAGTAAATATTTGCCCAAATTTTCTAAACATGTGGGATAGTTAGTTATTAAGGATGTGATTATCAGCCAAATATGTAGTTTCCTGTGATAACAATTTATACAGGTTCGGAAAATAGAAGAAATTACCATTTTCTGGAAATCTTTCCGTAGTCCTGCTGCCTGATGTGAATTGAAAACATTGTCTGGAACTCTGTAAAATAATCCTTCATGGACCAAAGTGTGCTTTGTCTGAAATAACACAGGTGAAATCTCCTTGAATGAAACCAATTTAAGATTTAAAATCATTTATTCTGTTGTTTCATCTGAATTATATTTGTACTAAAGGATATTACTAGAAAAGTTGCTAAACAACATAGCCACTATCATACAATTAAAGGGTAAAATTCTAAGAAAAAAGAGACCAGAGCTCCAAATGATTTTGCCAGAAAACAGTATATAATGATTAACATTTTCTTAATAAAAAGCCAATACCAAATTCTGTTTCAATCCATTATGTAATTCAAAAGTTATTTTGCAAAAACAGAAGATCAAAGTTCTAAGTCAAAATGGGTTCATAATTCTGTAAATTTCTGCTTCATAATGATGATGTTTAAACTTGACAAGTCTTTTATGCAAGGCTTTATACCAAATTTTATTCCAATCTTTGAAGTCCTTCAGACTTGATTGAGTGGAAATGAAAGGTGGGCACAAAGTTAAAATTCAAATAAAGGCCAATACTCTGTGAAGGTTTGCCCCCCCGCCATGATACAAATTTACTTGACTAGGTCTTTTTAATGTAAAGCCTCATACCATATTTGACTTCAATTTCATTATGCCTTTCAAACGTTACTGAGTTGTTGGTTTTAACAGTGATTTAACACTTTAATGACCATGCTGAGGAAATGGGAACTAAGTGTTTTTCCCAAGGATACACCAAGACAGCCCAACCAGGCTGACCTAAGTGGACATTTACTCCATAACTCTTGATTATGACTCCAATGTTCCATCAAATGACCTAACAAGCTTGCAAATGAAATGGAAGTGGAAAGTTCCAAGTCAAACAGGAGGGCATACATTTCAGCCAGAAAATGGTGAACACTGATAATGACCAATACATTCTTAACGTAAAGGATCATAACAAAATAAGATATCAATCCATTTAGTCATTCAAACGTTACTGATCAGAAACAAAAATGGAATGTCAATGTGCTATGACAAACAGGGGCAACAACTCCAGAAAATTATTCCACAAAAATGTGAAGATTAAATATGAGCTAACTGTTCATAATGTGAAGCGTTGTACAAATTTCAACTGATTAGGTCCTTCATAAGTTACATTTAAAATGTCAGACAGATAGGACAAGATGTTCAAAGACAAAGGTAACATAATATGACCAATCTAAAGATATGGCAGGAGTACAAAAAGAGGACATACTACTGTACCATATAATCTCCAAACAAAACATTTTCCTGTAATTCAAATTTGTTTCAAATTCTTACACAAAATGTAACATTTTCAGACCTGCATAAAATATGGCTCTGCCAATAAATTAAATGCATTATTAGTGTAAAAGGATAATAACTCATAAAAAAGTCATTTCAGATTGTATCCTATCAACAGACAAATGTCACTGATATGTAACAATGACATGATGGATACACTTCTTATTTATAAATTATATTCTTGTCACAAAACTTATGCCTTGAAGCTAAATTAATGAAAATATTCATTAGTCAATCACTATTTATAAAGTACTATTCACACTGGTTCACTTCTTTTAATTGCAAGTGAATTTGTGATGGGACAATTAGTTTTTTCAAAGATGCTTGTTATGAGGACCAGTGGCTTGAGCATCATTTCTTATCTAACTCAGTACACAACTAGGATAAAAAAATATTAGCAAAACGAAATGTTTTAATAAAAAAATAGTACAATGTTAGTTTTTGTTATGTTCAATTTAAACTGTAATAACTAAACCACACTATAAAGTTGTTTCTGGAGTACTCTGTAAAACTGACTTCTACATGGGACAAATGCCTTCTAAACTTGAATCTGAGTAAATATTTATGTAGCTTTAACATTCACAGCAAAGTTCTGTTTGTACAGAGCACACTGTATCAGTGTGTGAAAGTCAGGTGTCACTATATTCATAAAGTTCTTGGTGAGTTTTACTACATACTGGATCGCTTTCATCTGTGCGAAATATACTTCTAATGTTGATGTGTTCCCTCTGAGTTTCTGTTTTGTATTGCTCTGATACAGTACTCATATGGTTTGACTGCTGAAAGGCAGGAGAAGATATCACAGATGTTTCTGAAAATGCAGAACTGCAGTCTGGCTGGTGTGTTATGGAAGATGATAACCGAATGCTCTGACGCCATTGTGCTGCAAGAGCTTTACAATCTGAAATATTACAAAATAAAAATAAATATACACTACAAATCTTTTGTATCAATAATTTTCCATTATGGATCTATTCTGCAACATGCAATTGTAGAATTTAAACTAATTTCTACAAAATCATACCCCCACACACCAAATCAACCAAATGCTTGCATGCCTTACTTTTATTTCTTCATTAAATCCCTTCAATCAGTATCTTCAGATAATTCTTTTTTTTTCAAATGTAGTTTAAAATTACTGCCCTAAATTTTCAGTTGTGGAAAAGACCCAATTATAATTTATGGAGAAAACAATAAGTTAATTTTATGGAGAAAACAATAAGTTAATTTGGAAAGTAAAGACTTCTTAGACAACTCGTTATGTTGGACTAATTACAGTATTTTCTCTTACAATTAGTGGCAATACTGAAAATATATCTTTCTGATGTTTTGATCAGCCCTTAAAAGGGCAATTTTAAGGTCTGCTTTGCTGATGGCTTTCAGTCTAATGCATTCAATCCCTCAGATTCCTTTTAATTGTTGGCACTCTTGAAAAGTTGCTAAATGTCCTCAGTTGTCATTCTTCTCTAGTGCCCAGAGTGGCCGAGTGGTCTAAAGCACTCTCCGTTACGGATCACTGCCATCTCACCTCTGTCTGCATGGGTTCGAGTCTCTGGTTCGTATGTGGGTATGTGAGAAAGCTTGCCAGTAGCTTCTCATGGGTTGGTGGTTCTTTCTGGGGTTTTCCCGGGTTCTTCCTCCACCAATAATACTGGCCGCCATGTATAGCCTATCATGTGCTGAAAAATGGCATTAAACCCTACAACAGCAACAGCATTCTTCTCCACTCTCTAACATAAGATTCTCCTACAGTGAATTCCCTCCCACTGGCTTTTACTGTGTGCTTATGCAATTGGCAATTTATATTTAATCATTCACAATATTTCTATCCATATAAACGCCAATTAATTTAAGTCAAAAGAATGATCCAATCAATTTAAGTCAAAAGTCATTTAGAATACTGTGTTGTTTTGTCTGCAAGTAAAATAACGTCTCCATTCCCACCAAAAATTACCCTTTGTAAAAAAGTTGCATGTAAACTTCCTGTAGTTAGATGACATTTACTCTGATCTTTGCTCAAGATAAACAATGAAGTTACTTTAAATTCAAAGATATGACACTTCTATATATGAGTATAAATGCATCAACGGTAATTATATTTACATGAGTCAACATCTGGCATTACACTTACCATACATATAAATGTAAATTGAAATCATTAAATGAAACCAGAAAGATTGATAATATATACCAAGCAGCATGACCAATAGACCAATTCAAAATAAAAATGTTAATTAGAAAATAGTTTTAATTGCTTTGAGAGTTTGACCTAAAAAATAAAAGTGGTTTATCATGTGAGCTCCATGTACTAGATAAAGCTGAAGGGTTTAAGACTGCAGATATGAACTGCTGTCAAGATGAATTCAAACAAGCTTTAGGTAATGACATTCAAATATCACCACTCGAATGGAACATACAAAAATTAAACCAGTTCATTAAGGATAAAGGTGTCCCCTAAATGAGCCTCTGATTGAATTCTAAAAATTATATTTCAATTTAAGCATGAATAAAAAAAATTGATAAAGAAAGAAATTTTTGTGTGGATCAAGTCATCGAATATTGAACATTTATGGGTATGGTATTAATAATAATAATAATAATGCTTTATTTATAGAGGGTGACTCATTAGTCAAGGACTATTCTCCCTTGAGGCCCTCTTAAGGAGAGTATAACAATGCACATGATATGAAGATGGCAATAATTATTGTTTATTTTAACATGTTTAGTATTAAAATACTAAATTCCATTATCTGTTAGAAACACATACATGCTCATGATATCTTTTCTTAAATACTCTAATATTTTCAGCAGATTTTACATGTAGTGGAAGCTTATTCCACAGAACTGTACCAGAGTATTGAAAACTCTTTTTAAATTGTTCTGTTCTTGGTTTTGGTATTAGAAGGTTTCCATATGATATTGATCTCAACTGGTATTGTGTTGAAAAAGGCCTGAATAAGTCTTGAAGATACTCTGGTGCAGTTCCATGTAGACATTTATATAAAAGAACTGCCTTGTGAAAATCTATCCTGTCATATAGTGTGAACCATTTGAGTTCTGTAAATAATGCTTTTGAGGGATGATCAACAGATGCATCTAAAATTACACGTGCTGCTCGTTTCTGAAGTTTATAAATCCTGTCAAGCTCAGATTTGGCACAGTTTCCCCATACATTAGAACAATAATCCATTGTTGGAAGAATATATGACTTGTAGTATAGATTGCGAGTTTCCATAGGTAAATATTTCTTGATTCTGCAGAGAAGGGCAATTTTGGATGACAGTGTTTTACAAAGCTTATCAATATGGTCATTCCATAATAAATTATTATCTACAGACACACCTACAAGCCTTTCATGTTTGACATTTTCTAATGGATGATTATTTATTGCAAGAGACAGTTTTGGGTTCCCTGACTTGTGTAGCTTTTGTGATGTCCCCAAAATCATACATTTTGTTTTACCTTCATTAATTACCATCCTATTTTGTTGTGCCCAGTTTTGGACTCTGATAAGGTCTGAGTTTAATTTCTTTTGGATAACTTCAGTATCAGAACTTGATGTATACAAGGTTGCATCATCTGCAAACAAATCTGTGTTTTGTGGATTCATTATTTAATGGTAGATCATTGATATAGATAAGGAAGAGGAGAGGGCCCAAAACTGAGCCTTGAGGGACTCCTGAATGAACAGTGCGAGTTTGAGAGCTAATATTGCCAATGCTTACTTGTTGAGACCTTTGGTTTAGGTATGATCTAAACCAGTTTAAAGAAGGATTGTCAAACCTGTAACAGTTCAACTTTTGCAGCAGAATTTCATGATCAACAAGATCAAAGGCTTTCTTGAAGTCAAGGAAAACAATCCCAGTCAAATGTCCATTATCCATTTCCTTCAGCCAAAGATCAATTAATTTGGTAAGTTCTGTTTGGCATGAGTGGTACTTTCTAAATCCTGATTGAGCTTTATGAAATAGAGAGTATGTTTTGAAAAATTTATAGACCTGAATGGCTACATGCTTTTCAAATAGTTTTGACAATACAGGTAGAATTGATATTGGTCTGTAATTTCCTGGATCCTCCTTTTCTCCTTTCTTAAAGATGGGTGTAACCTTTGCACATTTCAATGTTTCTGGAAAATTACCACTCATTATACTTAAATTTATGATATGCGTTAGTGACTTTGTTATTACTGGTGCAGCAATTTTAAGAATTCGTGGACCAATACCATCCAATCCAGAGGATTTATTAATATTAACCTTAATTAGCATATCAAAAACATCAGCTTCACTAACATTAGCTATTGAAAAATAATTATCATCAGGAATTTTAGCTCTTATAAATAATAGAAGAGCATCAAGTTCAATTGGGGTGTTAGTCTGGTTCTGAATACTCTTACTGGAGATGCTTATGAAGAAATTGTTGAACATTTCCACAATGTCTTGTACAGATGTTGCTATATCATCATTTTGCTTAAGTCTAGGGGGAAGACAACTGTTCTTGCATGGGTTCAGCTCTTTTAGATGCTTCCACAATGTTTTGGTACTCTTACTTTCATTAATAACCTGTTTATAGTAGTTCTCTTTTGCCTTATCTATCAGATACTTAATTTGGTTTCTCCACTTTCTATAGCTTTTCATGTCTTTTTTCTTGTGGAAATTATCTCTTAGGTGCCTAGCCTCATTGATCTCAGGGGTAATCCACTTGGGTGTAATTTGGTGTTTAACCCTTTTTGTTTTAATTGGGGCATGCTTGTCTAAGGCTGCATTGAACATCTGATACCATTTGTCCAAGGCAATGTTGACATCATTTTTGATACAGTGTATCAAAAATATGTTTATTTTTGCTTCCAACCTGGCTCTGCAACTGGTCAAAATTCTTCTCACGAAGGGCAAAATCCATGCATATTTGAACCAAAATACAAACACAAAATATACTGACAAATTATTTATAATCAGCACTCACTTTAACTAATTTATATGTGTAACTTTCACTGAACGATCATGAACATGAAGTCGTGAATTCTGCAATGAGCATGGCATGCCCAGTCCAAGTGTTGAATTACATTACTCTTATATTCTTCTTTTCAAGTTTGTAATGTGATGTTGATTTTTCTTTTTTCCAATCTGACATGTATGAAGTTTGAAAATATCCATCTCCTCTAACATCTTCTGTCATACAACATCCACAACTCACACCGTACAGCATTTTGCTTAAAATCTGGTGCCATTTTGGTTAAAAAAGTACAGACTGGTACACTTAGTAAAACTAGCAAATCAATATAATGAATCTGCAAGGAAAAGTTCACATTTGAAGAAACCTGTTTTCTTGGAAATGGCTCATATATACTTGCTATAAATAGCAAATAAGGAAAGTATTATTTCTTATGCAGCAGTCATCTTTTTATGAATATTCTCAAACTCATATGAGAAGAATTAAAAAGAGGCTGATAAAAACGACAAAGACAACTTTTTATGGCCTTATTTTTACATTTAATATACCAATAAAGTGTATTCAGTATACACTCATCCTTAAGATGTAATTTGGTGAAAAAAGCATAATGATTACGCCAAAAGCAGAATGGTTGGCATGTATGTCTGCCATGTGTGGTATGTTTTAGCTTTTAGTTCTTTTGTCTTGCTTATAGCTTTAAGTTGCCTTTAGTTCTGTAGCTTCCTCTTCTGATTCACATGCTGTCCTCACATATTTTCCCTGTATGTATTCGATGCTTGTAACTGATTTATCTTGTGAAACATATGCTTCAATGCATCAACACTTAACATATATGTGCATATATTGTATGTTTTGCATAGTTTTGTATATTTAAAAAATGTTATGCACATAAAATATTATCTTAATTGTCCAGCAATTACAAATATATATTTTAACACATCATATAGTAACAGAGTAAACCCTTTTTATGTAAACTGATTTCTATGCATATTTTTTTTTAACAATAAAAATCATAAATATGGTGGGGTATCTTGGCCAGTCAATACACATATATATATGTTAACACTGCATTAAATTACAGAGTTGACTTCACCAGGGCTGAATTTCATGCTGAGGAGTCCTGTACTTTTAACTCCTGGAACTCAGGAGCCCACAGCATATTTCTCACAATCCCTGACATAAATTCAAGAGTCCCTCACATTCAGAAGTATAGAAAGGAAAATTAAACAACACATGCTCTTTTTTCTAATAATATCAAGACTGAAATACTAGCCACATGTAATATCACACTAAAAAGAAAATAAGTTTCAATAGCTGTTGTTTTGAGTGTAGAACCATTTATCAGCACAAGATAGGCAATAAATGGCTGCCAGTATAAGTGGTAAAGGAAGAACCATGGAAAAACCCGAGTAAGAACCACTGACCCATGGGACGCTACTTGCAGATTTCTCAGATACCCATATGGCACTTGTACTTAAATCTACCTTGTGCTAAAAATATACCATAACATCACTGTGCCCGGCTGCCCCCATATTGTTTTTGGACAAAGCATTGAGAGACGCTTAGTAACACATAGCAATTCATGATTTATAGGCAAAAATAAAGTTGGTTTTATTTGCACTTTCCTCACTATGTAATGTTTTGATATATTCAACTATAACTTATGAGTGTGTACAGTAATAATTTTGTACATTTTATTTCATTGTCATCATTTTGTATTGTTTTCAAATCTACATGAAGTAGCTCTCTTGTACGTGCACATTAAAGGAATGTGTGTGTGTGTGTCCCAAATGAATGTGTTGAAACCAATAATACTTCATTACATGAATGGAGAGATAAATAGAAACATGTAAAAAATTCCTACAAATATCACTAAAATTGAATTTTACTTTGCTTTTTTATCATTATTCAAACACATACAAATCATAATACATTCAGTTTATTGATTATTAGGATAAAATTAACTTGGAATGCTGTATTATCACAGTACTTAATATTCTTATCGGTACATATTAAAACCGCTTTGCTACTGCTGCCTGCTTATAAGTTGTAAAGTTTCAATGACTTTCCCTCTTTCTATTCCTATAAAAAAAATCCCTGTCAACTGAATCATGTAAATGTAAATAAAACAGCATATTTTGGCTGACCCATGGGGAACAACTCTATATTATCATGGTATTTGCCTAACTTACATATGGCAGCATGAAGGAATTATAATAAACATAAATTACAACTTACCTATTAGAAGGAATGTCCACGCTTGTACTGGCAAAATATTTGCACAATAAAGGAAATGATCCAATTATGAAATCAAACACATCAATGTAATTAAAGTGGTAATTCAAGAATAACAACATTACAAACTAAAATCAATTATTATTTAACTTTACATGACTTTTAAATGCAATGTGGGCAACAAAATAGAAATATATAAAAACTATTATTAATATTGTTATTATCATTAATGAAATATTACTTAAATATGAGAAGTATGATCAAAAGCAACATTTTGGCAATGGAATGATTGAATGCTTAATCTTGTAAGGACATGTTTACCATCAGTATATGACCTATAATCATCAAACATCAGACGATACATTGAATACATTTCATAATCAACGCCTATGCAGGTATAGCAAGTTTTTGTATATGATGATCAACGTAATTGCATACATTTGACAAAAAAGTGATAAAAGTGATGTTCATTCTTTTTCAGTGTAAACTTATAAAAACAGTTGACATTTTAGAGGAACTTGGGCTATAATCTAGTTGTGTCCTTACTGGCTACAGCTATACATCTGTAAACAACCACTAGATGGCACGTGTAAAAAATTAATCAGAAAATCTTGTTTGCTGTGATAATACAGCATTGGAGTATATGTGTATTTTGGTTTTTTAGTTTATTTTGGTGTTTCTAGTAACTTTCATTGTCTTATCATTGTCATATCCTTTTGTTGGATGAAAGACAATATATTATCTTAGCTTATCATATATAGTCAAGTGATACATAGCATATTAAGCATAAAAATGGTATAAAAGATTATAGTACAAGTCATATGGGTCAAACATGCATGTTTACTCATTTTAAATGAAATATAAATTGTCTTTTAAAATTTAACACTAATTTTCTGTAACCAAATTATATTCAATCCTGATTATTGAATGCTCTGCACCTTAACTGTCATTAAGAAACTGTCAGACAAAAATTATCTACTGCTATGGACTTTACAATGATGGCCATGTACTAAACTTGGGTCAACATAAGAGCGCGTCGAGTGGAATCATCACAATCGAGGGTGTTAAGAATTTGTTTATCAATATGCATTGCTGTCACTGTGACATAACAGCGTGCGACATTCAATCCGGATTGTACTGGATAAACCCTTTATGTTCCTTTCGTCCAAAAATGTATACGTACTTTAACATTGATTTTGCCGTATCGTGGGGTGAAATAATGCCCCCCCCCCCCCCCGGAATATGGATCGATACGACTCTAAATGAAGTGAATATTTGCCACTTTTAAAGGCATGTATAATCAAATTTTAAAAAATGACACCCATTACTGAAATAATCGGCGAAATGCATACATGACCCTTGTGACTTGTTCTATAGCAGAGCGCAAGAAGTATCGGTTAGACATTACAAAATTCGATCTATCAGTGTCTCGGAAAACCCTGCAAAATACGCTGGGTTCTGAAAATGTTTCTCCAACTCACATTTTACTAATACTCTTTCCGTAATCATGTTTAATAATGTAATAAAGTCACCACGGAAAGCCTCTAGTTTATTTTCTTTTTTATCCTCTTAAATCTTGCAATTTAGACAGCGCTGGAACTTCATACGGAGGCTGACATTTTGGAAATTGCATGATGGGAAAACGTTGGTATTATATTTTGATTTTGTACAGAAAAAAACAATTATATATAATTTTTTTAAATATCTTAATGCCAGGAAGTCACGGACAAATATTTTATCGATACAGCTATCATTATCAGGCCACTAGTCTGAATTTGATAAAATTCACAATTCGCGTCGTATATTTGCATATGAATCGTACAAAAACAACTATTATCGTTTGAATGGAGAACTGTTACATTTCCGACTTCCAACTTCGGTATGTACTGTCTTAGCAAAAATAGAATGTTTGAGGAAATAATGCAATTGCAGTTTAATTTTTAAAAATATTTTCAGTTATTATATATAAAATAGTATTATAAATTTGAAACTGGAGACTCTTTGTACGATTAAAACATATAATCATGTATTCGGAATTGAAACTAAATCAGATCTTATTTTCCTATCGACCCAACGCAACCACAGACTGCCATATTGTTGAACCTAGAATGGCGTAGTGTGGGATATTATGTTTTGAAGTTGCAGTCAACAATTACTGTGATTTTTAATCCCCGATTAGGTGCTTTTCTGGGAGGTAAGAAACAAATATGGCCGATCATGCAATCCAACTTGCAGTTAATTGGATATGCGAATCGGATTTCTTTCATTGTTATGTGTTTTGGCGGGTAAGGGAGAGGTCACAGGGTGACAAGAAAGCCAGGTTTGTTTGGAAAGAAACTGCTTTACCGTAATATTTCAGGTGAGCCAAAATGGATTCACGAGGCCACCCGTCGTCGCCAAAATAAGTAGTAGATGAGATTTCTTTCTTGATTCGCATTGCTTCAAATTTGGAACTGCTTTCTTTCAGACCATATACTGAAATTGAACAGATACAAGTGGTGACCGATGTGTATTTATTTCAATTTGTTGCGACGCTTTGCCTTTATTTTCCGTATAATTTACCTTGATAGTCACAAAGTGACTCAAGCCACTAACTGCAAGGATTTTATTAGAAGATAACAATCAGAATAAAAGATCCACACTAATAAAAACAATGTCAGGGATTTTACTGTCACACATTGTTGATGAAATTATTACATTTTTGAGAAGTATAGATTATAGTTCATTCCATATATCGTCGCGGATGTTTTTCTATATGTAATTTAACTCATGAAATGTTCAGGTCAGTATAATTAAATTTAGGTAAAGTACTAAATCGTAAATACTTTGTGTAAAATGAATTAGGAATGTTTAACTACATTTAAGGATAGTCCTGTGATGAATGATTTTTTTAAAATCTGGCTAATATTCTGTATGACCATTTGGAGGAAGCTGAGATTTTATAAAACAAAGAAATTGTATATGTCATGCAGCTTAAAAATTACTTTACACTGAAATGAAAATAAGTGGTAATGTGACCAGTCATTCTGAACAAAGTATGGGTGGTTTGGATAAGGGATATATTTGCTCAAACCTAGTAACATTTTAAAGTTCTCACATCCACTGGAATAAAGTTAAAAACATTGTAGTTACTAATTTAATTTTTTATTTTAAAATGGGTAAAATTTTGCACTTGTTTTGAAATTTAGGACTTTATTTATCATTGGTCCAATATCAATTGCCATCTGGTGTTATAATACAGTGGCATCATGAATAGTATATATAATGTACCAGTTACTTCAGTTATGGGTTAAATCAGCTGAGTTAGATGCACAAATCAATTTTTGGGAATATATATATAAAATGTACTTAGCACATAAAGTAATTGTCAGAACTGACTCAGGTAGACAAATCAGTTTCGGTGTAAAATCTTTTTAGAATTTTTTGCTTTTTTTACAGTTGGCTGAATGGAATAACATTTCATTGACCTTTTTCATTGAAGTTTTTTTATATATAAATAATATAAATGCCTTCTGAAATTTGGATCACCTTTGTTAATTTTTGTGATTACAGAGAATAGGTTTGTCTTGGAAAGTCACTTAGAATATGATGTTGAATGCAAATCCTTCAAGGATTGGGCCAAATTAAGACACAAGTTTCTGTCCTCATTGTTTAAAGGACATTGTCCAACAGCAAGGAAATGTACATTATCAGTGCTGAAGTAATGATAAGTCAGCTTTTGGCTGTGTTAAATTTGCCATTGAAAACTGCTGATTCATTAAACCAGGATTAAAGAAAATGTTTCTGGGCAGCAAATTAGCAGCAGGGAAGATGAGCTATTTAAGAATATAATTAGAAAACGTTAAGTGGTGCTGGTTTTATGAAAAGGTGTTTCATTTTGTGGTAAAACAATCATACTTACATATTTTACTGTTGTCTTAATGACATAAAATTAATTTCTCGATGAAGTTTTTTTAATTTATTTTTTAACTGTTAGCTTTATAGCTATACTACTGAGAGATACTGAAAACTAGGTACAGACTTCTTTTGGACTACAGTAGTCCCCCTCTTATAAGATCACCCCCAATGCAGCAGGGAAGTTGCCTTATAATGAGGGTGGCCTTTCTAGAGGGGGATGACAATTGTGAATAGTAAATACATATGAAGAAAGTCACAAGTACATTTAAGTCTAAAACATTTAATATTTTCATTAAAACAATCACATGCATGTTGTGAAATAAATGTAAAACAAACTGTGTCATCATTTTCAAAAGAATGCTGTGAATAACCATTGATATAGTTTGAAAACTCTCATTATAATTATGTTACAGATCACATCATCTGTCACTTTCTTGGTAACAGTCTAAAAAACAAACCAGTCTCGTCACAATTAAAAATATCCTTGCTGTCATTGCTTATATCGTTTAGTCTTTTGTTCCAATCTTCGACAACTTCATTATTAACATCAGCTGATTGTCCACTAAGGACAGAATACATAATATTGTGTTGCACTTGAAATCTGTGCAACCATCCATTACTTGCGGTAAAGTCGTCATATCCCAATTCAACTGACAAAATTGTTGCTTTTTCTTGTCATTCAAATCAGGATAGAAACGTCTCCTGGCTCAAACAATTTTTCTTTCTCCATCCATTTCACCTTCCCACTTCTGCAGAATTGTTTCATTATCTTTCACGATATTGTTTATCTGAGTCTTCTTGCCATTATAAAAAAATAGTTTTCTGCAAGGATCCTCAACCCCCCCCCCACCCCAATCAGTTGAATTACTTTCACTTTCTTTTCTAAACTGAGAATTTTTCTTTTCCTCGATGACATTTTGATCTTTTTGCAGTAAGTTATTCATGTTGCTAACTACAATACTGATAAAACAATTTTGTATGCATCTAAACAAATTGTCTTGTTTTTAAAGGAAGTGATCTTGTCACGTGATTCGTTAGTCGCAATCTGGTACACTATTGTTTTTATACATTTCTTTACACTAAGTGAGAGAAGCCAAAACAGCTTCGATATGTATCATTAACATCACGCAGATTTGACCTCGCGGCCGTTAGGATTCGTAATTTTGACAATTATTGTCAGTAGTAATAGCCACTAATTATCAAAGTGAACAAGCTCAACATTTTACTAAGGGAAGCCATAAAGGCTATCAAACCATTTTCCTGCTGACTTGGGTATTGTACATCGATACTGCCACTTCTCAGCTGTTACTACTGTTCAATAATTGTAATCTTAACAATTATCAGAGTGACTAAACTGGACATCTTATGATAACACAGCAGTAAGGCTAATTGGATTACATGTACTTACCCTTTTGTATTGATTAAAATTTGAGTCTTTCTCAGTTTTTATGGAACAAATTTGGCTTCTCATGAGGCATAAATGATATAATATTAACCTTAGTGGTACATGTACTTTACTCAACACTTCTTTCAATAAAGAAAACCTGACATCGGGAAACAGAAATCGGATTACTTAACACACGTTATGAATAAAATACTGGTTCTGGATACATATTCAAATAAAATGCGGCCGCTTGTGAGGGGTAAATTTTATATTATTGCACTAATATGCTGGTTGCGTTAGCCGGGTGGCCTATTTTTGAACACAAACTCGTTGGTGCCAATGGATTCTGGCTGTAAGGAGTGGGGGGCCGCTTGTCAGGGGGGTGCCATTCAAGAGGGGGACTACTGCATTGATCTAACTGGGAAAAAGTCAACAGGTCTTAGATTAAGATGGCCCAGGCTTGCACAGTTTTGAAATCCCTGGAAAGTACTTGACTTTATAAACAAACACTGACTTGGAATATATTACTGATATAAATAAAAAGAAAAATGAAGTTTTTTTTTTTTTTAAATGCCGGAAACTAAAAGTTTTAAAATTCTACTTCCATATTATATATCCAGTATGACTTCAAGTTGGGTCACTTTTGTGCTCCTTAACCCAGCCTTTTATTGGGTTTGTAGACCCCAGATAATATTGATAAGGATGTTGGTTCTCTGATGGAAAGCTTATTTTTAAAAGCAATTGCCATAAGCATTATATATGGGTAAATGGGTTTAGTGATAAATAAAGAGCTGTGTGTTGTGTTAGTTGAAAGAAAATATATATTGGATCAGTGGGTGAAACATCTTCACAAGCCAAGGTTCCTATATTCCTATCAACACCTTGGCATATCGAGCAGATATTTCTGTGCTTCTTGTCTGTGAATTTCATTGAATGTGGCAGCAAGCCACAGCATCCAATCAAAATTATGTTGTTCAAATTTAAACACTGTTCCTTTGTGATCGAGACAAGGGGCGCATAGTGCCGGTCCAAGTTTGCACAAATAACTTTCACTCACATAGACACATAATGGGTTCCCTCTGACACATAGTCATACTTTCAATGCTAAACTTATAAAATATCCTGTTTTGGTCAATTGCCACCAAGACTTACAAAAATGGTACTAACAGCTTCCTCGCTAGACACTGAGCATTAAGAGGTTAGTGTTTGGCCTGATGTCAGGATGATGTGACTGGGTGGGACATGATGCTGCATGTCTGCGGCATGATGCCCCCAGTGCTAGACATCACTATAAACTGCCACACTCAATACATCATAGCGATATGACTGAAAAATTGTTAAAGCTACGTTAAAAGTCCTATCATGCACACTCAATTGCTGCCACCATTTTCAGCCATTGTACAATGCACCATGCTATTTGTTTATTACATACTAAGGTAGGCAACACCTGAAATCCAATAGATGTCACTGACAAAGCACCATTATAGCTGTTCGATCAGCCAAGGTGTAGATGGGGATATCGGAACCTTGGCTTATGAAGATGTGAGTGAAAGTCCTCTGAAGTCCTATGCCTGGGCTTTGGTTAGAGGGAAAAGTACAAAAGAATGTAATTAGTTTTGAATTATATTACTTTTGTTTTTTAACTTGAGGAATGTGATAGCTGATTCCCAAACTGATGTATATGTGATGTTTGCACCCAACACCAAACATCCATTGTTATTGTCTTCACCAAAACTAGTTCAGTATAGATTTCAGATTTCTTGTCAACATTCTCAAGTTGACATGTGCTGAATTATAGTGGTTGAAAATGACAGTTCTTATATGAACCATAAAGGCTTTATGTCAAGCCAGCATTGGTGGAAAAATATTTTGGTTGCATTTTTTTGGCATCATTGATGTTGTTAAGGTGTTGGTTCAAGTTTTGTATGTTTCTGTGGACTAGACATGCAGACCCTAGACTCATTTTGTTATGTTTAACAGCAGAATATCATTTTCAGAAGAAACAGTCAAGTAAAACATTTTATTTATGTTGCTCATCATGAGTTTAATGAAAATGTTTTTCCCCTGCAGGTGATGCTGAACTGATGTTCTGGCTGGATGTGTGTAGGCTTGGATATGTAAGCAATGAGCGCAGAAGGTTCTGGTTTGTCTGAAGCTGTAGGCTTACCAGAGAAACATAATACCAAAGAGAGCCCTAGCTCTGCCAATACAACCACATCAGGTGACAAAGATATACATTGTGACAAACAGCTGCCAACTAAAAATTGTTTTACCAGTGAGCAGTGTAAGGATAGTGCTGTGGAATCGAAGACTCCCCTGGGTGACAGAATTCCACAATCTTGTAACACTGAATCAGATTGTGAACAGTCTGAGGAGGATACTATTAGTAGTTCACAAACTGAAATTTCCTTGGATGAGGAATTTCATTTTAGTGACATAGATGCATCTATTAAACATTGCAAAGAAGATAGTAAGACACAATCTAACATTTGCAGCTCAAGTGAAAATTCACTAAAAGAGATAACAAGGGAATCATCAGAGATTGAATTTGACAGCATTGAGGAAAAGAATCAGCAGCTTGTATTATCTGAAGATGAAACAGATTCAAATTCTTTGGTATGATATTGCTCTTTGTTATGATATTGCACAAAAGGATTTTTTTTATTTTAAATAATCACACTTCTTAAAATGTGTAATCAAAATCATTATTGCCTATTGCCTTGTCTGTCGATTTGTCCATATCTCTTTTCTTCTAAACCACTGTGTGAAAAGTCACCAAACTTATCAAATACGTTTCCCACCTGGTCACCATATGAGTTGAATAAGTTTGGGTTTTCTCCTGAGGTCCAGGTAGGTAAAGGGGGTGGGGTGAAGATCAAAACTACAATTCACATTAACATCTTTGAATATTTTTCAGCCAAATTTTAAAGATGAAAGTTTACCAGTTTTGGGTCAATTCCTGTGTCAGTATTGGGAGGGGGTTGGTTTTTGACACAAGTTTACAGCCATCATAAAGAAATGTCCCTCTCATTAACAAATGCCATAGTTTTGTGTTCCAATACACAGGTTCACATATTCATTTTCAAGGAGGAGGATGAAGTATGCCATAGAATGCAGACTGCAAGAAACTGAAATGGATTATAGTTGAATACCTACTTTTGGTTTTGCTCTGATAATGGGAATAAAGAATTTTGGCTGTCTGTGATTAACATTTTAAACTTTTCATCACAAGCAGCAGTGTTGAAAGGAACAGTTTTGGAATTAATAACCACAACTTGCCTCAGTTTGGTCTGATGTAAAAAGAAAAATCTTACAGAATGGGTGTTTTTTTGTTGTTTGTTATGGGGTAGGTGAGATTGGAAAAAGTGCGGTATCAAGTATTTAGTATTGTAGAAAGAGTGGATTTGCATTGGAAGTACTTATAAAATGTTTTGCCTGTGTACACATGGTGTACACTTTTCCATTGGCATTGGCATCATTGTTTAACAGGTTAAGATGATATGGTCAAGTTTTGTGCAAAAGTTTCTGCAAGTCAAATAAACCGTGGTTACATCATAGTAATGGGCACAGAACGTGCAATATTTTCCATGTGATCATTATTATGCGATGTGAAATAGAATAAAATTGACTGTGTGCCATAAAACATAGAAATATGTGCATTGCTGCAATGTTGCTAGTTATACTTAATTCAACATAATACCACAAAATACCTCTGTTTGGTTGAATGAAAAGAATAATTGCTTTTCTGAATGCATTTTTCTTGGTGTCTGCATGCCATGCAGAAGAGAAATGATTGCTCAAACCTGCCTAGAATGATTTTCTATGAACTAACTGCTCTATATATTTCCTTGCTGTCTCATCATCACTTAATTGTTTAGTTAGACCACCTGCAAAAACAGGTTTGTTAAGTGCAAGAGTTACATGTTTAAAAGAACATTTTGTTTGCACTACATATCCACTTTTGTGCGAATGTGCTGTAAAACAGTACTACAGACACTGGGAGAAAATGATACTACTGAGACTGAGAGAAAAATGCATGTCCAGTTCTCAGCATATACAAAGGGAGATAACTCTTCTTGTATGGATTAGACATAACATTTTATGGGGATATTCTTGTACTACTTTCAAAGGAGCAGAGGATATTCTGACACAGTCCATCTATCCACATAATGTATAATGTCCTTGAACACCTCCTATACTGTTAAAGCTATAAATGTGGTTATAACGTGTGCCAAATTTTTGCTATTTTTATCATGCATTAGGCATTGTGTCATTAATTTTAAATAACTCTGGCTCACATGCCTCACAATAATATGTCATGAGGCAGTTAATTAGTATAATTGAAGGTTGGCAAGTAAAGCCAGGCATTGAAGTATTTAATTCTAATTTTGATAATCAGGTGTAATTGTTTACAGTGTTACATTTCTTGGACAATTTAGACTACATTAATAAAGCAAACAGATGTGTGCTTGGTAATTTTCTATTAATAGAATCTCAAGTCAAGTTAACTGAATATAATTTGGTGCCAATAACACAGAATACCATAAGAATGCAGACTTTTCACTACAAAAGCAACATTCCTTAAAGTAATGGAAAAGTTGCGTTCTCCATGTAAAATGGAGGAAATAGCCATAACAAATTATAATTGAAGATCACTTGGTTCTAATGAATCACATCTTTGAATTTCAACAGATTTCCAACACTAGTATTTAGAACATTATATAATGTCTGTTGTGTCCAAGTTCTAGATGTCTTTTGAATGGTTCTACATTAATTGCCTAGGTTGAGTGATCTTTTATTGTAGGAATGAGTCAAAACTTGTAATCTTAAATTGTCCTTATCTAGTATCAATGCACAATATTAAACATGTAGAAAATTATGGTGGCCTTCTCCCTCACCCGTATAAGCAGTGTTCCCATGTCACAGAGAAATCGAGAAAAAGTAAACAGGAAGAATATTGCATGTTTTTATCAAAGTCAGGGGATAACCAGGAATTTTTCATTGGCCACTAGGTCGCACGCAAAAAATCTGTAAAGTCTGAACAGAACATGGGTTACATTTATTGACTTCTTTCCAGAAATTTTGGAGATTGCAGAACTTGTTAATCTTTTGAGATAAATTGCAGTATGGATCATTTGTATGTTTGCCGTAAACATATTTGTATAGCCATTGTAAGAAATCAGCTGATTGATTTGGTCTAGTAGACTCGTTACTTAACCTGTGCCATATCAGTAACATTTTGTTTGGTGTTTTAAAAAAAATACAAAGATGTTCTAGCATCACAATGTTTTAACAATTCTGCAATGTGTGATTGTCACAAGCGTTGGAGAAAAAAAACTTTTCTTCCTCGGTTCCCCTTTTTTATAGATATAGTTTTTTTAAAAAAATCTTTGTGTATTAAGCATTATCATAATCAGTTGTAGCCTTTAGCTTACCTTTGTGGTGAATTTTACTATCAGGCGTTTGTTCAATATTTTAGGCATGTTTCCAGCATTAGAATTTAGGGGAGTTTTATCGCATTACTATTATTTGGGTGGGGGGATATGATATTATAGAGTGAGGTAATTTTTAACAGTCTTATAGTTTATAACCTTACATCCCTTGTCAGTCTTCATTTTGTTAGTGTTTATTTTCAGCTGTACTATTATAGCAGATTATTAAATTAATATAAGGGTTTATTCATGGTGCAAACCAAAATTAGTTCTTGTTTTGTTGCCTTCTTAAAGAGCAGTGATAGTAGTTCTTGGCTTGAAAATACTTTTTTTTTAATAACAGTCCTTAATTAAGTGTTTTTCAATTGCCGGAATCTGATTTTGTGTTTGGATTTTAGACATTTTGGTCTCATTTCTAAGGCAGATCAGTCTGAACTGCATAGAGACAGGCGAATGATTTGCAAAAAGTCTGATAGATTTGGGATTTCAAGTAAAAAGTGGCTAGGACACGAAAATGATGGGTTCAATAAGCAAAATTAAAAAAGAAGAAAAAAGAACTCTTTCACTTTAACACACCTGCACATGCACAAGCAAAATAGCCAACGAAAAATGACATTTCTAACACAGCTAAACATCAGGCCGAACAGAAATCACGTCGCTGATTTATTTTGATGTATTCAGAAGTCACCCAAACTGCGTTTACTACTTGTATTTCAGGCAAAAATGAAACAAAATCTCCAGAGGTTAATGAGTTAACTTGTAAGAATGCACAAATTAGATATTTAACTGATGATTTCTTTTATTATCTGGATAATAATTAACATCAATCCATGACAACCTCATACTGAATAAAAGCTGCATCAACAGCAGTATGTGTATGGTTAAGATGTGTATAAAATGTGTCCATTTTTCATGTACTCGCTTTTTGAGATGTCATACCATTGTTTCGTGTTCCATTAAATTGATATTAAAACTTTATTAGAGTAGAAAATGTAACTCTTGTAACAAGGACAGACAATCAAAATCTTATTTCTTTATTTAAAATGCATAAAATAAGTGTCAGCAATTGACAAATTTGGTGCTGGAAATAGCTGCACCACATCTGCTGATACTATTTTGTATTCAGCTTCTTTTTGTCCCTTAATTTGTCAACTTGTAAATTCTATCAAAATATGATTTTAAGCAAAGCATTGTTCTAGACGAATGACATGAATCACATTACTGTGACTGCCAATTCTGTTGCATAAATGAAACAAGAGATGCTTGTATGTTAATTAGAAATAATTAAATTTACACAACCATTAATTGGAAATAAAGTATTTTAGTTTAATTAGGTGCATGTGAGTGCTATCCTCTTGAAATAATAGTACACAGAAACACTAAATGATAATCAGGTTTTATGACTGCCATTTTTGTTCTGTCACTGTCATGTAATTTGCACAGATTGGTCAGAAATAAAAATTTGATTGTACTTGCAAAAAGACCAAACTACTTAATTTACTGAAAGTATTATGACAGGACAAGTCGTTGATCGTCAAGTATATGGTCTGACCAATGCATCACAAGTGACAGTGGGATGATAAAAACATTTAACATTATTTGTACAGGTTATAAAATGGAATACAAAAGTTTTACCAACCATCACTAGTTCTTGTACTTTCATTAATTTAAAAATACTATTGGACTGTTTTATGTAGATGAGTAAGGTCCCATTTTGATCTATCTGGAATGTATTGTTTTCAGAAATGACAGGAAATTGATAATTAATAAATACATATTTTATGTTAAAACTGTCTTTATTATCACTGTAGCATAGAAACATATTTGATAAGTATATTTATAAGCAGTTAAAGTCGGAAATACTTTTCACAACCTATTTTCAACAAACACTAGCATTTGACAGTAGACTGTGGACAGCCAAATTTGTGTGTGCCATATGGTAGAGTTTATTATGCTTTGATGATATCCATCCATCTCTTTGTTAAAAATTTGGTTTATGCACAGTAACTCTACTTGTCTGCAATCTAATTCCCAAACTTCATGAATGGCTCCCACTTGAGGTAACAAATATGCTTTGAATTTTATGATAAAGGACTTAAAGGTCAGTGTCACTGACTGATACAAGGAAAATAAGTATGTAATTTGGATTTTAACATAGCTTTAGAAAAATTCATTCAGTTGCTACAATATCTGCATTATGGCAGCTTATAGTGATGTCGTAGACATGTAGCATCATGTCTCACCCAGTCACATTATCCTTACACCAGGCCAGCCAATCTTAACACAAACCTCAATGCTCTGCACCAAATGAGGCAACTTCTAGTACCATCTTTATACGTCTTTGATATGACGCTTCCAAGGTTCAAACCCACATCCAAGGCAGATGCTCTAACCTCTAGGTCTCGAGGAAAATGATTTTTGCATAATGACCCATTGCTTTTACATAGCTCACTCTCATTTGTGATCAAGAAACCTAATCTTTTATTGAGAGCCAATCAATTTCAGGGTCAAAGGTCAAGGTCTGTCAGAATGCTTTTACATAGCTCACTCTCATTTGTGATCAAGAAACCTAATCTTTTATTGAGAGCCAATCAATTTCAGGGTCAAAGGTCAAGGTCTGTCAGAATGATAGAAGAAAAATAGTTTCTGCTTAATTTTGAATTATCCACCATCTGCAAATACAAACTTTGTGGATAGCTTGCCTTTTAGGTAAGGAAGAAGCCTGATGATTTCAGGGTCAAAATGTCAAGACCATTTTGACTGATGAAAGAAAAAAGGTTTCTGCATAATAACCTGAATTCACCACTGTCTGTGATACCAAACTTTATGGATTACTTGGACTTACGATAAGGAAGAACCCTATGGATTTTATGCTGAGAAGGTCAAAGGTTAGGGTCACTCAGACTGAAATACGAAAATGATTTCCACTCAATAACTCAAACTCATCTATTGTTAACAAAATTTGTAGATGCAGTTGATATAAGGAAAGATCCTTGTTGATTTTTAACTGGAAGATAACTGGCTTAATTAAATAAAAATGGTTTCTGCATAATAATAATTCTAAATGAGATAACTAACTTTGAGCATGGTAAGGAAGAGGGATTTTGATTTAATGGTCAAAAGGTGAAAGGTTAAGGCCATTATGACTGAAAGAAGAAAAATGGTTTAAGCAAAGTAGCATTAGTAATGCATCAAAGATGTGGCCAGTACTGAATGGATGGCTTGCACCTAGGGTAATGACAAAGCATGTTTATTTTTTTAGTAAAAAAGGTAAAGATTGGAGTCACTCTGACTGAATGAAGGAAATTATGTAGTATGATCAATTTTTGTGGGGGACCCATTTTTGTTGTTACCCTGAACCACAAATTTAAATCCACAACAAAAAATGAGCTACGTAGGATGATGACCCGCCTGTTTTCTTAGTGTTTCATTCCTAGAGATAAACACAGCTACTAGTATTTGATAAATTGAGGTCAATACTGTAATCTGGTAATTAAATATTAGCTTTTACATGTTTTATTTTTTATTTTAACCTTTTCAAACAAGAATTATAAACTGTTTTATATTGTTTCAATGCACACATTTGATAAGGTATCTAGCTGTAGTATATGAAAATTAAATTTAATACTTATTCAAATCATTTGAGTACAACTGTTGTTGAAACATTTAAATCCTTCTGAAAGCACATTTCATTTTATCCATGCATTTTTAATCCAAAAGAAAAACAGTCCTGTAAAATACTATAACTTTTTGAAACACTATGTATATACACAAATTACAGCAAAGTATTAAAGCTCACACTTCACAGATTTTTGGACAAAGCCAGCTTTCTCAAAACCGATGATAATTAGGTCCAATTTTTCACTCATTGTTGCATGAGCTGCTATTATCCATTCAGTATGAATTGGTTTGATTAATGAGGTTGCAAGGTTTACTAATATTGTACACTCATCATTACGAGTAACATCTTTTTCCATAATGGCATTGATGACCTGTTTAGCATACCGCTCGTGGAAGTGTGACTTTAATTCTTCTTCAATATCCGATTGGCCTAGTGTTATTGGCTGCGTTGGCTTCCTTTGATGTTGAGCACTCAAAAACAAACATGGCAAAAGTGATTAATCTTGACAGATGTTTTGTTTGTGCTCATAGATGGAAATATTGTTTTAGTGTTGTTGGCTTTGACTGATGTTATTCACTTGGTCGAAAACACGGTATAAGTATTGAACTTGCCAGGTCTTTGATTTGTGCTCATACAGGCAGTAGTATTGCTTTAAACATTAAAGTGACCGCCATTTGCATCAGCATAATTTTATTCTTTTGTATTGTTTGTTTTGGGTATTTGTAAAGGTTAAACCATGATAATAAATACCTACTAATATGCAAACTTTGACACACAAAACCACAAATTTAAGTACCCATGATTGATGAAAATGCCTTTAAAAAAAATACAAAACAACGAAAATTGGGCCCAACGAAAATAAATGATACTAAAGTATGGCATCTGCAAATATATCAGTTATCAACATAGAGGATTATGGTACTATTGTCTTTGTGGATTTCAGATGTAGAACAAAAAGGTGTTCAGAATAGGGAAGTTCACAGTTCTGTATTCTTAGGTTATTTATACCACAAGCACATAACTTTCTGTAATGATAATCCCTGCTTCCAGGACATCAGTTTCTGGTCTTGGAGCTTTAGTTTCAGAATGTTTGCTAAAGTTTTCTATGCTTTGAAGGAAATGTTCTTTTGACTGCAGTTTTAAAAATTGTAAAGAAAGTTGTGCATACAGACAAGTAAACACGTAATGTTGTGATCCCTATCTTAATAAGTTGTAGTGTTGCACATAGAGTGCAGGCTCACAGATTTCCCAGAAATTTTTGTCCTATATCCCCGTCCCCGTGAATGCTTTTATGTCAGAAAACCCCCCACAAATTAACACCAACAGGTTTTCATTGGTGGATGGCCATCTGTGTCTGTATTGGCCATAGTAGTGTCCAAGGTCATGTAAGGTGATAAAACTATAAGATGGCCGTGAATATCTATTTTAAAACTACGTGTCTGGCAAGAAAAACATTCAAGGTTTGTAGTAGTCAGCCAAGTTGAAATGCAGAATGTTTGATGGCTTTTAGTGTAACATATTTTTGAAGATTAAAGTCACCCCTGTAGTGAGGAAGATTTAATTTATCTTGAGGTTCAAATAGTTACAAATGATGCTACATTTATGCAAATACACAGTTTGTCATTTAATTGGTGAATTTCTTAGTTTGAAAACAAAAGTAATGCAGAAAACATAGTTGCAGTATTGTAATAGATGCTGGTACAGAATGAGTTTACACTAACGTCAAAAGATAGCAAGAACCAGAATGAAAAATGTCATTGTGCAAGTCATTCCAGGTTAAACAGATATTCAAACATATTAATGTTTTTCATCAGTTGCTTGAGCACTTAATAAAACTTGTATTGCAATGATGTAAATGTCCATGGAAAATATATAGTACAGTGGAGACCATGATGTTAAGATTATAAAACTGGAAACAAACAAGGTCATCTCATTTTGTATTGTACCAATTATTATTTTGCTTGTCTCATTAAAATGTTGTGTACCCCCAAATTTGGATGGTGAATAAATGTGTCCATTGCTTTTGGGATACTATGTGCAACACTGCAGTAGTCATATATGGACCAAGATTAATTAATGTTCATACATGGAGTGCACTGTTCTCAACTAACATTTTTCATTTGTTATATATGGAATACATTGTGTTCAACTAAGAATCATTTTTATCTTTTCAGGCAGTAAACAGTGCAATACCAGAAGGATACATCCCCTTGAGTGAAAGTGTAGTGGTAAATCTACTGGGTAGAAAAGACGGTCCATCTAGTTCAGACAAGAAATCTACTACTGGTAATAATTTGTTGACACAAAGTGAGGAACAAAAATCAATAGACAACTTGAAATCACAATCTGTTTTCTTGTTTTCTGATCATTCAGAGACAGCATCGAATAGAAAGAAGCCTGCTTCCAAAGGAAAAAAATCAACTTTCAGTTCTGTGTCTGGGCTTGATGATTTGAAGTCTGCAGCATCACAGCCTCACGATTTGAATGTAAATTTGGAAAATTTTCAAGGCCCTGTGTTAAAGGACAATCATAAAGATCAACATAATGAGGAACAGATCATCACAAATAAACTTTCAAAGAAGGAGAATGAAGCTCATCATGATGCTGAAAAAACCAACAATAATCAGTCAAGAAAGAAGAAACAAGGTATGTCTCGGAATGTTTTTGAGTCAATTTCATCAAAACTGGAGTTATCTGACTCAGAGTTCTCTCATTCAAAGATTGCTGGTGATCTTAGTAGGGTAGAGTCAAACATTGGGAGTGATCACGCAACAAAATCATATTCCACAAAATCATGCAGTATTAGTCAAGATTTTTTGAGCTCTTTTGAACAATTTCTGAAATCTCAGCAAAACACTGTTAATTTTTCCAATCAGAAGGAAAAAGATAAGGGATCTAAAGTTGCTAATACAAAAGATAAATCTTCATCTCGGCCAAATACTTTGGCAGAAGAAGTACGAGATTGGCGAAGCAAAAGTGAAGAAAGAGTTATATTAATTGCTGAGGAATTTAAGGGCAGTAAAGGTTTTAAAGGCAAAAGTACCAAAGAATTATTTGAAAAAGCCAAAAGAAAATACCCAAGGCTGAAGGAACTGAGAGTTTCTTTGGATTCGGATGAAGTTAGGGAACACATTGTTGGAGTGAAGACCAAACTGTTGGAGGATCCTGAAGACAGTCCTCTAGAAGAAGAAAAAGAAACGAAAGAGCACGAAGGAATGGTCAACAAGGACTCTGAAGGAAAACTTCTCCCAGGGGCTAATGAAGAGAAGCTTTCTAAGACAGTGGATGATGCAAAGGTTGAGGTTGTTCTTGAGACAAAAGAGAATTACTCAAATTTGCTCAAAGAATCAATCAAGGTACAGCAGACACATGATTTTGATGAAAATATTGGCATGGATTCCAGTAAACCTTTTAAGAAGAGAGGCAGACCTGCAAAAACAAAGAAAGATTTGCTTGTTGCTGGAAAGTCCAAAGGACTCAGAGATGAGTCCAAAGAACAGAAGGAAGAAACCAAAGGATCAGAGCCGGATATTGCAGATAATCTTCCAGAGTCTAACACTG
This sequence comes from Sinohyriopsis cumingii, assembly GCA_028554795.2. Lineage (NCBI taxonomy): Eukaryota > Metazoa > Mollusca > Bivalvia > Unionida > Unionidae > Sinohyriopsis > Sinohyriopsis cumingii. The sequence goes on from CM068827.1 coordinate 107,836,365, forward strand.
TAACAAATGAAGTTGTTGCTGATTTTGAGGAAACACAAAAAACTTCATCGTTTAAAAATTTGTGTGAGTCTGTGCTTAAAGATGTTTGTTTAGAGGAATTGGCAGTGCCTGAGCAAGACAACCAAGCACATGATGTGTCTGCACAAGAGCCAGGTCTTGTCAGTAATCTACCTTCTCAAAAGAAGGATAGAAAACGTAAAAAGAGCCGGCGTGGTGAACATTTGAAAAAAAAAGAAAAAGCAATTTCAAAGTTTCTTCAAGGAGCTAAATCCATGTCCACATCAGAAGATTTTGTTTCATCATATACGGATTTGGAGACACATTCGGATGAAATTTCCCCATTGTCCGCCAAGGAAACTTTAAAGATTGCTGACCCAGGTGAGAAGGAGACTGGCTCTTTTGAGATTGAAGAAGTAACCCTGCTAGAAAAAGTAAGTGAAAATGTTCCATCAGATTTTCAGACGGAAAAAGAGATTGTGCGATCTCAGATTCAGGAGGTTCTATCATCCGAGGTGCAAGAGATCAAGTATTCCGATAAGAATGAATCATTGTTTTTAGACACAAACTCTGCCTCGGTTTCTGAAGACAGTAAAAGGAGAGGTAGAAAAAGGGGAAGAGGAAGAATGCCCAAAATACTAAAGACTTATCCAAAAAGAACAAATTTTGTACTTAGCATTCATAATTCGTCAGTGTTAGCTGGATCTATCAGTCAGTCAAACATGGAAGATTCTATCAGTTCTGAGAATTTTACTGGTGACTCTGTACCTACAGAATCAAATCCTGATCTCTGCTCTGATGCTGAGAGCCATACAGTCTTAAAACTAGCTAAGGAAATTGTCAGTTCAGAAGTCCTTGAGAGTAATGAAAACCAAAGTAAGTTGAAAGTTGGTAAAAAGAGAGGCAGAAGAAAGTTGTCTATAAGCAGGAGTAGAATTCCTCACAAGGCTCAGAAGCTTTCAGACTCTGCAAGTGTGGGAGTAGCAGAAAGTGTGAGCAACAATCATTTCTCCATTGCAATACCCGAATCACAAGATGTTGCTAAAGATCAGAACTCAGAGCCTGTTTATCTTCAGTCTTTAACGATGCAGGAGGTGATCAAACCTTTAAAACGTAGAGGAAGGCCACCAAAAGCTTCAAAAAATAATTCTTTGTTAAATACAGAACCTTTACAGTCCAGAACTGATGTGAGTATAAGTGTTGAGACATCTGGCAGCACTGGAAATATTGATTCACTTGTGGAGATAGAATGCGATAGGGTTTGTCCAGTGGGTGTGAATTCTGATACTTTCTTGTCTAATAATATAGATAGAATTAAAAGTCACTCAGAGACAATGGATGAATATGTTCAGCCCAACTCTTCCAAAAAACCTGATGGTCATGCTGCCCAATCAAATCCACCCAAAGGTTCAAGAGGAAGAAAGAAGAAACATACTACAAGTGGGAAAAGGGGTCCTGGGAGGCCTCCCACAGTTAAGAATTTTTATATTGAATCTGAAAATAAGGAACAAGGAAACAAAAAAGATACTCATGTACTTCATTTGAACAATAGAAGTGATCTTGGAAATCCAAATAAAATTTCACTGGAAACACCAGTGGAGGGACCTGCTTCAATGAAAGAGATGTTAGCAGATTCTGTTATGGCAGGTTCCTCTTCAGACCAGTATTTAAGGCTGGACAGTTGTCCAAATGTTTCACCAGATAGTGGTATACAGTCTCTGGCTGGGTCTCCGGCAGGGAATGAGTCTCCATACTCTGCAAATTGTGTTGCAGGGGAAGGTCTTCCATGTGCTGACAAGGTGCTTCCATCAGCAGATGAATTACTTGTATCTGGTGGGGAGTCACATTCCTCCGATTCAGAGAAGACTAATCCAAACTCTGCAAAATCATCAGACTCCAATAAACTTTCTTCAACAAAAGGGTCTTCATCTACTGGAAGGACAAGTTCACAGTCATCAATGACAACATTTGATCAGTCTGTCTGCCAGTCTAGTGTCAATGTGTCTCCTTCTAAAGGAGTGCCTGTGTCTGTGATAACATCAACAGCCAGTTTAGCTAGCAAAGAAAAACAGAAATCACACTCACCAAACAAATCTAGTCCACAGCCCAACGACAAGGTAGTCCTTGATGGTCATCCACAAACAGTCAGTTTTCATTTAAATGAAAGTTTATCCTGCAAAGTCATAGACAAGCCAGGTGAACAAATAGTGCAGTCAACATCACCGAGTAAAAAAAAACATAGAGCCAAATTTTTACATGTCTACAAACGGAGCACACTGCTACAGCAAGGTAGATTACCAACAGAGGAGGAAAAGGAACAAAGACTAGAAGACAAGTTTGCTTATCTTGAAAGATCTACTGATACTCTTCAGTCAGAGAATGTCAGCAAAGATCTCATTGCTAGCTTTGGTTCTTTTGATGAAAAATCAAGTGAACAGGTTGATCAGCAGGATGAATCACTGAACAAAAAGTCAAATGCTGACACAGAGATTGTAGCTTTTTTGGAACAGAAGTGTGAACAGACAGATAAACCAAAGACTAAATCTGGAAAGAGGAGAGGTAGGCCACCAAAAAGGATTCAAGAAAAGAATTTGGATAATAGAGAGTCCACAAACTCAACAAGAAATGGAGACCTAGAGCAATCTGGTCTTGATGAAAATCAAATGTGTACAAGTGATCAAACAGGAAGTCCAGTTGAACTTGAACATACCAAAAATGAGCAAGAAAATAATGAACTTTCTGTGACCAGAGAACCATTTGTTAAACCACAGGGTGATTTACAAAAACCTCAGGATGATGCAGAGGTTGCATTTATACACGAGTCTACACAGACTTGCCACCAGGCAGCAGTAGATGCTGCTGAAACTGAAAATATATATATGCATGACATTACCAAAAGAAAGCCTGGCAGACCAAAGGGCTCAAAGAATAAATATCCAAGTCGTAGAGAATGGGTATTTATGATCAGTACCAGGAGGGAAGAAGAACCTGCATCAAGAGAAGAGACAGACCAAATCTTGAAGGAGGAAGAAAAAAATAAAAATTCTTATCAGAGTTCTGAAACTGTGGATAAGGAACTCCATGTAAATGAAGTAATGGTTCATAGGGGTCCAGGAAGACCTAAAGGCTCTGGAAAGAAGAATAAAGAGGATTTGCATGCCTTGGAGATTAAATTGTCTCCAGAGAACAGGTCCACTAAAGATAAAGATAATAGCCATGAAGATAAATCCCCTTCAGTTTCGTCCATGATGCAGTGGAGGGAAAGTCGTGAGCAGATTCGACTTGATCAGTTTGAAGAGAAAAAAAGGAAGCCAGGTCGACCAAGGAAACACCCAGTCACAGATGTTACAAAGACAAAAGTTGGGAGAAAGAAAGGGAGGCGTGGTTTACATTTGAAAAATCGAAAAGGCATTAAAGGCAATTTTACTGATGTGAACATTGAAGACTTTGCTGAATTTTCTTCACTTATTCAAAGCGTTAAAGATTCAATTGACTCTCAGTTCCATTCTAGCACCACCGAAGAGCCTGAGTTGAATTCTTTGAGAGCTTATAGTGTTGAAAATCTTGATCAAATGGGGGCTTCCCTTTCAACAATGTCACCCAAGAAACAGGATTACAGAGCTCCAAAACCCACTCTTAAAATACGAAAACCAAAACTGCATGTAATGATGAGAAGAGACAAAAGGAAAAAAAGAAAGAAGTCACGAACAAAACAATCTATGGATGTTTCAGATCAAAGAAATCATGAGGCAGCTTTTGACTTGTACATGCCAAGTCTCACTGAATCAAATTTGTACAGTGTTGAAGAATATCCCCCTACTTACAGTGCTGTTGATTCTGATACTAGTGGTGCAGGTAGCAGTTCAGCTTCACATAGACATGAATCATACAGACATCACAAGCAATCAAAAAAGAAAAAGAGGCTACTATACTTCCGATCAAAGCACAAAAATATAATTGATCCTGTCTTCCTTGCTGAGTTGGATTACTTTGTTAATCAATTCAAAGGTCTTTCAATATCTCCTCCAGGCGCAACATATCTCAAAGTACGTCCGGGCGAAGTCCCACTACCAAGCATATTTCGACTAACTCGAATCAATGTGAAAAAGAAAAAGAAGGAAAAAATAGTTGTTTTTGAGAAAGCACGGAGGTTTAAAACTAGCAAGGGTTATGAAATTTTTGAAGTGGCAAATCGTGAGAGAATGAAGGTATCACATCCTAAACATTACTCTGATGACGATGATGAGGACATGTCATTTTTATCCTCTGACAGTTTGTTTCCTGGTCAGCATTGCAATCTTCCACCCAAAAAGAGACATCGATTATTTGCTGTAGGCCCAGAAGATGGCTCTCCCTTGGGTTTTAGTCGGCTGGGATTGGAAATGTCCAAACCACCAGAGAAAAGAAAACCAGGTAGACCCAAGAAGAACACTGCCATGGAATTATTGCCATTTTCATCAGGTAATTCAGAGTTTTTGGATATTCCATGCTACTTAATTGAATTTTAACTATGTTCACTATAGACTAGGAGAAATGTATGGAATGACCCTGTTATCTATCCATTCAGCTGTTAGCACATGTTTGCTGTCACTGCTGTTTGTAAATTACTTGAAGGATTTCTATCAAGCTTTGTACATGTACATCCGGAGGTCTAGTTGATCCTGAATAATACCGGTACCACATGGATACCAAATTTACCTACAGCAGTGGCCGTCTCAAAACTAAAAGAAAACTGGCCCAATTCCTCCCAACTGAATGGTATATCAGTCTGGTGCTTTTCACTAAAACAAATACTTGAGATGTATAGTTGGTCCTATATAAAAATTGTGCTGGTCTAACATTGATCTTGTTGATACACCTCTTAAACAGAAGGCCTTGGGAACATGAAGTTTTCACCAGAAGACTAGTTATAAAAGAGAATGGTGCTGATGTGATGTCAGATATGGCCATCATGGCAGTGATCGTCAAAATCTAGTCACTACTCCTGAATTGAAAGTCATGTTGGTGGGGGTTTTCACCAGAACATTTGTTGTGTCTGGTTAGTCCTGAATGAAAATGATGCCAATCTTAGACCCAGTGGGGCCACCCATCATGTATGCCACCATGTAAATCTTGTTTTTATTATTCCTTCAGAATTTATGGTGATCACGACATAGGCTTTTCATCAAAGGACTTCTTATGATATCTAGATTTTCCTAAATAAAAATGGTGCCCTGCAGACATCCAGTATGGATTCCACTGTAAACACACACAAAGTCTTGTCAAAAATTCTTTGGATGATCATATTGGCATGGGTTATTCACCAAAAGTTTTCTGTTGGTGTCTAGTTTGTCCCAAATAAAAATGGTGCTGATCTTACTTCCAATATGGCCACCACAGTAGCTAATTTGAAAATATTGTTGCTCCGGAATCTCTTAGAGGGTCTGTACACTTCACAATCCCAAAAAAAGGAGAAAGAAATGGCCTCATTGTGAATTCCTGGACATATTTTGGCTAGAGGGACTCTTGTTTTTAATCATGGGATCCTTTGGTCAAGGTTGCACTCCCAGAAAATTTGCTTTATAGTTTTGGTTCATGTGTTTTTGTTGCTTTTATTTCCTAAACCACTTAGTGTTTCAGCTAAAAAGGAGAAAGAAATGGCCTCATTGTGAATTCCTGGACAGATATTTTGGCTAGAGGGACTCTTGTTTTTAATCATGGGATCCTTTGGTCAAGGTTGCACTCCCAGAAAATTTGCTTTATAGTTTTGGTTCATGTGTTTTTGTTGCTTTTATTTCCTAAACCACTTAGTGTTTCAGCTAGATTTAATGTGCCTGTGCAGTATTTGTGCAAAATATCCAGACCCAACAAAAAAAAAAACATTTAATGTGCCAGAAGAGACACATTAACCAGTCATTAACTGTTTGAATCACTCATTGATTTTTTTATATATAATGAAAATGAATAAAAGTCATCTTTTCCATCTGCACTGGTTGCTGTATGTTATTTTTAGGTCATTTCTAAGCAACTAGCTCCAGTAACTCAAACTAGCTATGTTGTATCTACATTCAACTAATTCATGTATAACAAAACTGGATCATAATATTTCTTGCTTGAAAGGTCAGGATTAAGTTCAGCATGCTACAGAATTATAATAGTCTTGATGGCAATACAAAATAATTTAGTAACATATTGTGGTAACAAGTTTCTCTTCTATTGACATTTATGAGTAAAAGAAAAATGTGTAGCCTGAGAGATTTTACAAAGTGCATCCTTCTAGTCACCTTAAATCAAGTACCTATTTTCATTTGTGAAGAGAACAAAATCTCAAGTGGGAGAGATGGAATGACAGATAACTGATTTCTTTACCCAAATATTATGCTGAAATTACACAGATGTCTCACTAGGATTTTAAAACTAGGAGTCCAGGACTATTTTGTTTGGTAAAAATAGGAGTCCCACTAGCTGAAGTTGCAGTCTCCTCCCAGAAGCATGTTGGGCATACTTGAAGTGACTAAATGTTCATTATAATGCCAGGAATAAAGAGACACAAAACCTTGTCAGTTTTTATATATTTGTAATTCTTTAAATATTTATGCATTAACATTGGTATAATGTATTATTATCATATTATTTAACTACAGTGTAGTTCACTTTCATCTGTTAATCATTTTGCAAACACTAAGCCAGGCACGTCACACTTTCTTACTCTTGGCTACTGTCCTATCTGAATTATCCGTTCTAACAACTTTAGCACTCTTCTGAATCTCAGTACAATCTTCGTCACTTTGCCGTTTAACTCCAAAATACCTATCCAAAATTGCACACAGCATTTTGTCTATGTAATGATGTGTCCTGATTTCATGGTCACATGCACTACTTGTTCACCTACACTCATAAAGGAACACAATAATGAAAGCTCTAGTTTTTCATTTGATGTACTCTTTATAATGACCGCATGAGCGTCTTTTTGCCTCTGAATTCAGTCACTGTACATATGGCACACTTTCCACACTCAGCAGCTAGTCCAGGTCTTTGAACATGCCACCCAGCTAATGTGTCATGATGTTTTGATGTACTCTTATAATAACATGTACATCTTGGAGTCTGTCAGCCACTGAATTCTGTCATTGTAAATATCAGCACAGCTAAAATGATCAAATTGATCCAGACATTTTCAAACTCATAAAGTGTTTGAAGCAGGACTGGCAAGTCTCTGAAATAGCTGCCCAGTTAATGCTTGCATATGGATAGTCCGAGTTTCCTCTGACCCTTGTCACCCCATTTTTGATATTTGGACATTTATTTTGGGGTGTAGGGTCAAAGTCCATTCCCTATCGAAAAGTTCGAATTTGCCAAGACCATTTGGTGTCGGCATGGGGTAGCCGCTTACTAGCCAGCCCACAAACTTGAATGACCTTTCATCGAGATATACCTGCATGAAATCAATAGGAATATGATTGTTATTCTCAGAAATTGCAATCATAGCATTCGTTATGTCTTTAATCTGCTGACAGATCAGGCTAAAGTACATCATTGCTGAAATTTGATCTGGATCTGGTCATTTGCATTCCTATTCCGCTCCGCCTACCTACCTGTCTACTAAACCTCTTGATGGGGAATATAGTAGCTTTTAGGATATAAGTGACTGTGTTGCACTTTTGATCCCAAGAGCAAGAGACATTATTTCCCCCCAACAAAATTTCAAAGGGACATGAAAAATACTGCTCTACAACATGGCATGAAATTAATGTAATTTGCTATCCAGCTGATTGTGATTTTGCTAATGGATCACTAAAACCCAGCTGTCTCAAGTCCTGTGGCTCAATAAAAATTACAAGCAATCACTATCATACCAGTTAGAAAGTGGTCAGAAGTCTATTGTGTGAAGTGAGTACATGCCAACATCATGCACTTGACAAGTTAAAATAAAGCTCATAGTACAAAATGGACAAGTGTTAAATGACTCATCAAGTCAGTGCTTTCCTTAGTGATTTACCTGGCTACTTTAACTTTACACCCTGACTACTTCAAAACAAAACCTGTATCCTAATTCTGGGTGGTCCCCCAAACCTCCCGCCAACCTTGGCAACTCGCCCTCTTAATTTAAATCAAATGGCAGCTCCTACAGATAAATTGCTGTGATTATTGTCAAAACAATATGGAAGTACTTGCAACATGTGCAGCTGCCACTGAAACAGCAGAAATTAAATGATGAATAAAACTAATTTTGCACCAACAAAGTCCATATAGCCTTGATTACTGAATGATCTGCACCTTAACCGTTGTCAAGAAACTTCCAGATGAAAATTGTTGTTCACTATGGACTTTTACAGTGGTGGCCCTGTATTCAGCTGAGTCTAGAAAGAGCAAGTTGTGTATAATCCTCGCAATATAGATTAGTATGAATTTGTTTATCATTGTGCCATCACAGCACTCAATATTCAATCTGGATTTTACTGGATCACACATATGTTGCTGTCATCTAAAAGATAGTTATAAGTTATACTTTGACATTGATTGTACCATGCATACTCAGGGTCTTCTAACCTCAGAAACCAATATAATAAAAAAAACTAAAATTTCATTTTGACCTTAGAAACCAAAAACAAAGGGCCTTGAATAGCTGAAAGAAACCTAAATCATTTTTTTTAATGATGAACAGCTCTTCCGTGACCCCACAAAAAAATAGGGGTTTTTGCACATGGTTTTTCATTATACTAGCCTAGTGGTCAAGAAAGTGTGTGAATTGTGCAAATTAAAGACAGCCATTTTATTCTACCATTTATTTGATAGACCTATAATGACATATTGCTGATGGATCATCAAGTGTTAGCATTGCATTTGCTTCAATCTTTGTGCAGTTTGAACTCCGTTTGCTTCAACATCATAGCATACTATATCAAGTTTGTAATAAATCTTGTGTTCACCAGGGAGACAATTTTCTAACTGCTTTGTGTCTTGAACCAAATTCTTTTTTAAAACCTTTAAAATCCAAAAGAAACCCCTCAAATTTTGAAAATTGCATTCACTTCTAACCCTTCCCAGGGTGTGTAAATATTGACTTTCTAAAGGAATATGGATGTTTGGGGATACAAATAAAGTGAATAATTGCCATTTAAAGGTATTTAGAATCAAATTCTAAAACATGACAGATGTTAATGAAATAATCAGTGTTGATTGCCTACATAGACTGTACGACTTTTACTATAGAGTGCAGTTACAGGTAAGATAAAGAGACAAAGAAACTATTAGAGAACTGCAATAGTGCACAGGATACTTTATGAGTATGATTTTTGAAGTACAGTTGTTTTTGTTTTGAGTTTATGCTAATTAAAAGTCTTGAATTGGAAACAAGCAGAATAATTGAAATTTCATCAGGATCAATACAATTTTATTTTGATGATCCTTCAGGTTAGTGGGAAAAAAATTCACAATTTCTAGTTCTGCATGCTACCTAATGTACTAACTAGTTAAGGTTTTAAAAAAAATCAAATATTCTTGTTTTGACAATATTGCTACCATAACTTTAATATGCTCTGCACTATCTTTTCTTTAAACAATTACTAATGTGAACATTTTATCAGGTGCACAAGTAACCTATAAAGACTATTATGTTTGAATATCTGATTCATCTGAAAAGAGCTGCACTTTGGAATTGTTCATTCTTGTTCTTGCACTCTTTTAACTTTAGTGTTTTATCTTTATTTGATGTCATCTCTTTTAATAGTTCCCTTCTTTTCCAAATTGTTTTAACCCTAAAATGTCCCTTTCATCAAAATATGTCAATAACTTTGCATTGCAACTCGGCCGACTACTACAAAAAATGTTGTGTTCAAATGAAAATCAACTGCCATTGTGAAGTTTTTATTGCCAATAGCATCTTTGAAATTTGATCAATAATATACTTAGTAAACAATACTTATACATTGGTCATTAGATATAAAAAGTGACCAATATATCTTAACCTTTTACAATGTAAACTTCTAGAAGCATTTAAATGTAATCTTCTTACTTCAAAATAGAAAACATCAAAATACAATTTAAAAAAGTAATACAAAGATTAAAAAAGCATTAAAACAGTTGCTTTTGTTTTATGTTATTATTGTTCTTTTTGATAACTCGTTATCCTCTAAGGCTATTGATCCATGTCTACCAAACAGTATAAAATTCCCAAACCAAATAAGGAGTTATTTAAAAAAAAGTTTCCAATACTCTGGAACTCTGCTCTGGAATAGTATTCCAGCTGAGATTAGAAATGCCCACTCTATTTCCTTCTTCCAAACCCAATATGTCCAGTGGCTTCAGAGATGCAGCTTAAATAAATAAATTCCTTTGTATGAGGTCCTCAGGGTAGATTAGTTTTTAGCTAATTGTGTTACCCTCTTTAAATAAGGTCATTATTATTATTATTGTTAGTGAATTGGCTGCATTATACATTTTGGGCAGTGATGTCCAGATTTTGGAGTTTTAGTATCGAGATCACATGAAGCATTTTTGAAAAGATTGTTTGTATGTATATAGTAGCATTTTATGACATCTTAAGATTGAGGTTATATAGTTCTAAAAAAAAAATCCACAGAAAGTTTTGAAAATAGACCCAACCAGTAAGTGTAAAAATAAAGAAAAAGAAAAAATATCAAATGTTAAAATCATATGCATGTATATGTGTGTCTTTGTGTAACAAATAGTTTTGAAAGAAGCAATGGAGTATCTTTCAGATTTTCAGAGGTAAGATAATACAAATAGATGTATATTATTTAGGTGATACATTCTAAAACAAAATTAATATTACAACAGAGTCAGCTTGTCCCACATGGTTTTTCTTGAGTCCTGCCATCTCCAGCAGTACATGCACACAATGAGCAGTGTCCCAGATTCAGGAACTTAATAGAAAAACAAACAAGAGAAATATATCCAGAATTCTTCATTTGTAAAATATATTTTTTTTTTACAGCATACAGGTGTTTTGTATATAATGCAACCTGATTTTACTATATAACATTGTATTTGTCAGATGCATTGATACAGTCATGATAATAAAGATATAATATTTCAGACAATATTCAGAAAAATTAATAATTTTCAAGAGTACATAAATAATCTGGACAGAGAAAAGTAATTGTTTTTTACTTTGTGGATATGATGACAATATAGCGTGGAACTTTGTCAGTTTTTGCTGATAAATAAGCTGGACTAATTGAAACAAAATGGTTTTACTTTTCAGTAGATCTGTGACCAGTGTGTAGCTTCATGCAGCAAGACTTAGATTTGTTCTGTGTAATTGCCGAACAGAACAATTTATATTTAGCACACTGCCAAATCTTGCTTGAAACTTTTGCTGTGGGTTTATGTTGGTGCACTTCCCATTTACATTAGTAAAGCACTTAACTTCCTCAGCATGCACTTTATGTTGTCTGGAATCAATTTAAACAATAGCTGCACCCAATAGTATGCGAGACTGATGACATGACTAGGAATAGCTTTACAGTGGCATTTTTCTAAGCTTTTGAAGATGAGCAGGGCTTATCTAATACTGTACTTTCTTCCCATCTCTGTACATCATGTGCAACATCATTGCAGGTCTGTTTCTGTATAGCTCCTTCATTGTTTGAAATAGTCATACACCTTGTGAATTCATTGGAGATGATTTTGATATTCATGTACAGAACATATCTAAAAAAATTCATTCCACTTCTTTGGGCTGGGGCAAGGGGACATTTGCTTGTGAACTAGGAGGTGAAATGACTTAAAAAGTTTGGGACTATGCATTGTCAGTGCCAGCCCATGCAGCATTCAGATCATTTTATTTTAGATGACCCTATGGTCTTTATGCAAATCGATCATAATATGATGTGATAAAATGCCCATAATTTCTAAAATTATAATATTATGATGTTTGTTGTCCATGCAATGTTCAGCTATTAGCACAATTTTGTTATGGTTACTCCTCCTAAACTACACGTACTTGAAGGACAGTCCTGAAACTTCACAAACACATTCATCCTCAGTCTGCTTGGTTGGAATAAACATGGTGCTGCTTATTTGGCCACCAAAGCAGCCATCTTGAAAATCTTACACTTTATGGATGGTCACATCAACATATGGTTTCACTGAACGACATGTTCTGATGCAGGGCTTAAAATTATGATTATTTGTCTACCCATTGGATCACCATAATAGTTTTTTCCTACCTAAACATGACTGATCTGCTGACGTCAAGCAGAAGCCGCCTCAGTTTTTAATTCAGCATTTATTATTCATGAACATCATCTCAAAAGAAAAACAATTGTATTTCACCCACAAGAGTCATTGAAACTGAAAGTTCATTTTCATTTTCTGCATGCAATTCATCTTCAGGTCCAGGTTTTGAAGGACTAGTATCAGTCCTTCATGTTCTTGGTTCAGCAGCATGCCACAGCTTGATGGCATCTCTTGGGTTACAGTCGTTCTTATCCAATGAGTTAAGGAGTACCAAATGACTGCAGGGATAATGTTGTTAGTATCATCAATGAATAAAGTACCCAATGCACTTCTGTTGTTTTGCAAATACTCTCTGCAGAAAGTGTGTGTGTTTCAGTGTGATTTAGATATTTTAGCATAGCTTTAACTATTTTATTCATATCGCTATAATGCCAGCAGTGTGTCAGTTTATAGTAATAGCACTGGGGTACTGTGCCACAGACATGTAGCATCATGTCCCACCCAGTCACATTATCCTGACACCAGGCTGACCAATCCTAATACTAACCTCTTAATGCTAAGTACCAAGTGTGGCATCTGCTAGTACCATTTTTACAAGTCTTTGGTATGATAGGCTAGGGTTCGAACTTGTTTCTGCCTGCATCCAAGGTGGATGTTCTAACCACTTAAGCCACTGGAGTGGTCCAACATTACAGCCTTTATTCTGTTATTTTTGAGCCATTCATCTGCATTTTCCCAGCATTTCTGGTACTTTCTTAGTTGCTTCTCTTGATCATATTTATTATCACCGTTTCTCTTGTTATCTAATTATGTTTCAGTGGCAGCTGTGTATCATGTGAAATCTTTCACATCTTTCCACTTTTCACCTTGCAGTGCACTGAATGCTTGCCAATGATACAATTATTAAAAACTTTATTGGGTATAATTCTAAATTATTTATTGATTTGGCCAATGCTACCATTTTTGTTTGCCCAGTGCTATAAATTATTTATTGATCTGGCCAATGCTACCATTTTTGATTGCCCAATGCTATAAATTATTTATTGATCTGGCCAATGCTACCATTTTTGATTGCCCAATGCTATAAATTATTTATTGATCTGGCCAATGCTACCATTTTTGATTGCCCAATGCTATAAATTATTTATTGATCTGGCCAATGCTACCATTTTTGATTGCCCAGTGCTATAAATTATTCATTGAGTTGGCCAATGCTACCATTTTTGATTGCCCAATACTAGCCTGATGCCCTCAGTCTTTTGTTTTCATCCATATTGAAATTAGTGTTCTGGTCAAGTACATGTACATCAGGCTAGTTCAACATGCGCAGACTGTTTCAACAATATCATCCTACAGTACTTTACTTGATGCCTTGAATAACACCATTTCTATTTCCACTGTGGGCTTTTATTGTATCTTGTCAAGTGCAGGATGTTAATAGGTATTCAGTTAAAACATGAAACAGATCAGTTAACCATTAAAGGAAATGGCATCTTATGTTTTGCTTTAAACATCTGACACAAGAGTCCTCTTGTTAAATTTTATGATAGCAACTTTTCAGAATTTTCACAGCGCATACAGTTCAGTGGTGGCTGGGGTTTTTGTGATTCATCAGCTTAATCGCTGATCTTGGTTTAGCAGATTAGTATTAATTTTTAGTCCTAATTATGTCTAGTTGAGAATTTTTAGCCACCTTGAGAATTTTGTTATATTTATTAAAGAATGGTTTGGTTTTATGGGTTTAATGCCATTTTTCACAACATGATGGGTTTCTGTATATATGATGGCTGGTTTATAATGTGGAGGCTGAACCTCAGAAAAATCCCAAGAAGAACCATTCACCCATGGGAAGCTATTGGCAAGCTTTCTCGCATATCGACTGAGCTGAGACTTGAACCTATGCAAATAGATATCAGTAATCTGCAAAATAGTGACCATCTATGTGCTAACAAGCAAAAGTAAAGTTCCTTGCTATTATAATTCTGTTAATGAGTCTGCAAATTGCAGTCTGACAAAAGCAAAAAACCAGTCTTATGCCCATGCTACCTTTGTTTTTGTATGATAGATGTTGTTTATGCTGTAAGGTCACAACTGCATGTGCTAGGGTCGTTATTTTTGTATTAGTACAGTGAACCTTTATATCGGTTGTTTTTGTGCAATTAGTGTATCACAAACGTGCTAGAAGTGGCCAGAACTGTCCATCTTGCATGTTTGCAAAGAAACAAAAAGTATATATTGCTGTACCTTTTGCATAGTGTTGTTGGTAATTAAGACCTCTTTGACGGTAAAGATGTAACACTTCATAATTTGAAGCTTATAAGTCTGATTGTTAAGTGCTGTTGCAGAAAGTGCACTACATTCATTTATTGACTTCATTCAATATTTACTATATGACAGAGTTTTCTGTTGTAAAATCCCATGCTCCATAAAATGAAATTGATCCCTCCCCCTCAATTTTTTTGTTGCCCTTTACTAATTGTTTATATACATCCTTCTTAATGAAATCCTGTCCTTAACACAGGGCCTTCTTTTCGTTGCAGTCATCTTTCTTCTGTTTCATTTTGCTTTTACTTAGCATTTGACCTTGACTTCAGCATACTGATACCATTTACACTTGTGAATAACACCAATCCAATGACAGGAAACACTGGGAATTGGGTGACTCTTAGTTGGTTCTGATTTTAGAGTTTTTATGTTCAGTTTCCCTCAGGGCCAGAATCTGCCATGACATAGTGAGATAATATTTTAGGATCTACACTGTTTGTTCCACTTACATTTTGAACCAAATAACAGATTCTGATCTTCTGATACACTATGCAATGGTAGATCTGTCAGTACCCCAATCTACACATTTCCCACAAATGACCAAATAGTTAACATCCCTTTGCAATAGGCCCTTGGCCATTGTGGCAAACTGTGCTGTGGTGTTGATTTAAATGCATCCAAAAAATTAGAAATATACAAAGTGTGCCAAAACTGTGTCCCATTTTAACAGAAGCTTTGACAAAACATATGCAAGATTCTACTTATTATAGCATGCATTTGTCAGAGTTGCTTTTAAATGTACATAGAATTTCCCCAGGTGACCTCTGACCTATTGCAGAGGGAGATAAATTGTGCTACTCATTGGGACAGTGTAGTTTGGTCTCTGTTGCTTACATTAGGGTGTACATTATAGACTGATAGATATGGTGTAGCTATAGACATGTAAACTACTTTCCTGGCAAGTAAACCATAGTTATAGTGTCACTGCCAGCAAGATGTTTAATGTGTTTCTGCTTCCAGTCTCAAAAGACAATTGTGGATGCATATTGGAGCTCACTTTATTTCATCTGTTGACATAAAATAAAAAATATACTGTTTTTTGTTTTCCCCTGCTGCTATGTGTTTAATCTTGAATAGGTGGGAGTGTGAAATCAACATTGTCAGTTTCATCGATATGCTTTGGAAGATTTGCTGCTATGCTTTCCCAGTTAGATAATGGCTCTTCATTGAATCCCAATACCACAATCAATATATTCGTTTAGATTTCTGCTGCATAATATCAATAAATACCAAGTTGCAAGTCCCCATAGAATTTAGAGCTGTATTATCTCTGACCGATTAATCTTTTCTGGATGAAAATTCACTGGTCCTTGCTGAAATAATTAGGCAATGTTTTGAGGTATTTAGATATTTAGATAAAGTACTAGTCTGGTAAAAACTAAACTCCTTTCATTTGGAATAGGCGAGGAAATTTCCACCATCTTGACTTTCCCATGATTTACTACTAGAATGGTCTCTAGTACAGGTAGCTAAGCAGGTCTTTTTAATCCAAGGTCATGGAATAGGTGCTTACTTTGGTTAGCTCTGGTCAGCTAACAAGGTGTCTTGAGAGTGGCATGTACATATAGCTCCATTTTCCTTTGCATAACAGCCAGTATTGTCCAGAAAGTGCTGCAAAAAAAAACAAAATCACACCAATCACTAATTTCTATAAATAGTCTTAGCACAAAAATTAATTATTGAAGCTTTATTTGCTCATATAAAGATGTGAACTATTTCATTGTTAAAATACTTATGGACATAAAATAATAAAATATTTGAAACATGTTTATTGTTTCTCTTTACACTCATTTTTGTGTCTGCCTCTCAAATTTTTAATTTGTCCCCCAGTTCTGAGATCAAGGTTTGTTTTTCACTCGTGAGGAACCCCAGTTCCGATCCAACAAGGGATATTTTTTACTCTCTCTTGCACCCTTACAGGAAAAACTGCATAATAAAATCACCACACATTATATCAGCAGTTATGCTCTACTATATCATGTATTTTATAACTGAAAATTGGGGTAGGGGGCTTTGCCTCTCCATTGGAAAAAATGGGTATTTTTCTGAACATAGGATGATAGGAGAGATGTAATAAACAATGAATCTACCAACTTGAAACTACAATGCTTAATTTTCACACTTCTATTGATTTTTGTTTCAGTTTAATTTTTAGAAATTAACATGAATGCCATAATCATTCATCCTGGAAAAGACTTAGCTACAGTAACGTTTATATTGTTATTGTATGAACATATTTAGTGATTACTCCAACATGCAAATTAGAATGATGGTAAGACTCTTGTCCACAGGTTGCATGGCGGTGCAAGATGTAAATTAAATAGTCCAACTGAACTTACACATTTCCTTCTTAGCGTCACTTATATCGTTATTTATTATGACCACATTTTAAATTTTTCATTCTGGTACCACATCCCATTCTTTCAGACTACATTGTAGCCATATTCACTTGCTATTTTATCCACTTCAATTGCACTGGACAACAAATTTTTACAAAAGTCATGTTACTGAAATAAAATTAGTCAATTCTTATCAATTTTTATGTGCTGAACACGAATATGACAGTCAAATTGCAAAATTGGCTCTAGTTTTTTTTGTAATCTGCAAGAAATTAATGTTTACATAACGAAATGCATTCCAATAGTAAAAGGTCAACTGTAATAGCCTACCTATAAAAAATCAAGTCATTGACTACATCTTAGATTTCTTCGCCTGTCTCTTGTACAGCTGTTCGGGAGCATCTCTGAGGAGTGTCCAGCAGTAGTCAGCCAGCATTGTAGTGGACCATTTTCCCTGGTATCTTTGTTCCATTGTTGCGATATCTTGATGAAAACGTTCGCCGTGTTCATCACTAACAATACCACAGTTGCTAGGAAAGAAATCCAAATGGGAATGAAGGAAGTGAATCTTTAGAGACATATTGCAGCCAAGTTTCTTATACTTCATCAACATGTCTTCTACTAGTTCCTTATAGTTTTCTGCCCTAACATTTCCGAGGAAGTTTGTAGAAACTAGGCGAAAAGCATTCCATGCTTGTTTCGCGTCACCTTCCAGCAAGTTGTTGAACCGGTCATCTTTGAAAAGCTCTCGAATCTGAGGACCCACAAAAACTCCCTCTTTAATCTTTGCTTCGCTGAGTCGAGGGAATTTTTCATGCAGGTATCGGAATGCTGGCAAAGTCCGGTCAATGGCTTTCACGAAGTTCTTCATCAAACCTAGTTTGATGTGAAGGGGTGGTAGCAAGATTTTCTGAGCCTCAACCAGAGCTGGGTGTTGGATATTCTTCTCTCCAATGGCTACATTCTGCCTGTGAGTCCATTCCTTCCTCATGTAGTGCATTTCCCTTGCTCGGCTATCCCACTCGCATAAGAAACACATGTATTTTGTATATCCTTGCTGCAGTCCCATTAAAAGGGCAACTACCTTCAAATCACCACAGAGGTGCCAGCTGTACTTGTTATACTCAATGGAATTCAGTAGCTGCCTTAAGTTATCGTATGTCTCTTTCATGTGGACAGCATACGCTACTGGAATAGATGGAAGAATGTTTCCATTGTGCAAAAGCACAGCCTTGAGACTCAGTTTCGAAGAGTCCACAAATAGTCTCCATTCTTGTGGGTCATGAGTGATTTTTAAAGCATTCATGAGGCCCTCAATATCGGAACAGAATATCAGATTACTTTCCTTTCTGAAGAAAGGCTCCAATTGCTGGTGGCGCTTTCGATATGCAGTAATTGTGACATCTTCTTCTAGAAGATTCCATTGTTGGAGTCTTGATCCTAGCAATTCTGCCTTGTTCTTTGATAAGTCCAAATCACGAATCAGGTCATTTAGTTCTTCCTGTGTTATTCTGTGTGGGGTTGATGATGCACCACAGTGAAAATCTGGATCACTGCATGCTGATGGACCAGGAGAAGAACAGGTCGACTCACCTTTGTCTTCGTCAGATGAATCAAGAGAATATTCTGCTGGAGGTTCTGGAATAGGAAGTCCCTCACCATGTGGAACTGGTCTCAATGCAGACGGAATGTTTGGGTAGACTATTCTCGACTTCTTTCGCTTCGTTATTCCGCCGGAAAGAGGAGGAACCAAGCAGAAGTAACAGTCATTTAGGTGGTTGCTTGGCTCTCTCCACACCATTGGGACTGCAAGCGGCATTGATGACCTTTTGCAATTCAACCACTGTGAAAGCTGTGTTGTACATGTAGCACAGCATATATGCGGAGCCCAAGGCTTGTCTTGGTCACCAACCTTGCATCCGAAGTAAAGATGATATGCCTTCTTCACTTGAGAATTGATACTTTTCTTCTGGTTGGCAAATGTCACTTCCCCACAAATATAGCAAAAATTGTCCGCGGTATTAACACACTTTCGAGGCATTACTGTTCTTTATTGTACGTAAATGGATTAAATAATAAGTTTTATGTAACAGGAGCTTGAACTGTCTCGCACAACGTCTAAAATATTTTAAATGCTGAACCTATCTGATTGGGCTTTATATAGTACACTGCTTACGTCAGCTTCAGCAGCCGCCTGGCATTAGTATAATAGGCCTACACATGTATAGTACACTGCTGACGTCAACTTACTTCAGCAGCCGCATGGCATTAGTATTGCATTGCATCAGAAAATAATGCAATCAACTGTGGATGATGTGAGCATGATGGTATTATGCAATGTTACATCATTATTCCGGATGTTGCTGCCGTCCTACTGGAGAAATTTACACAGTGAAACATAGAAAATGAGGTATATGAATATCTTCAAAACGAGAGCCAATACAAATTTTTCACGGTTATATTCGTGTTCGGCACACCAAAATACTACAGATTAGGGCCTTTTCAAGTCAGTAATGATTTCACTGTTGACCAGTGTTGTTTTAGATGGTTAAGAGGTGTCAGTTATTTTTATTGATTAAGCATTTATACAAGGTGATGCACTCTGTAAAAGACATGCATGCTGAATCAGTATTTATAACTGACACATATCCATTATATATTCAGTCCAGAATTGACTGGGGCTAAAATTCTGAATCACGATTCTACTTTTCTGTGGATCCATTTTTTGGAGGTTGGGTTGCTTTCTGGTTGACAATATAGGTTTCAACATGCTATTCATTCTGCTGTTAATTTTAGTTAAACTGGTTGCATAGGTTTCTTTCTTTAATTATTATTAATGGCTATGTCAGGTGGTAATATATTTTTTATCATGATAGCCATCCAAACCAATTAAATGTTTTGTTTACCTAGAATTGGTATATTTTTTTATTGTTTGTATTTTGGGGTTTGATGCCATTTTTCTGCTTAATAATAGGCTATACAAGGCAACAAGTAAATCAGGTGGAGGAAGACCTATGTAAGACCACTGATGCACTGGAAGCTACTGGCAAGCCTTCTCACATACAAACTTTGGTTGAAAAGAATCTGGTTCAGACAGAGGCGAGCTGTGTGACTTCCCAGTAGAGGCAAGTGCCTTATGCAACCCAACCACCTGGGGCTTCTGAAATTGATTAGAGAGAGGAAATAATTTTGTCAGATTGTAATAACTACTTTGTTCTAAGACATTAATTCTAACCAATTAACATTCTTTATGTCTAATCTGAAGGAGATTTTGAGGGACAATATACTATTATTATTGTGTTCTAATTGGTCCAAAAGATGGATATTTTCTTGACCAGGTGTAGACAGTTGAGAAAGGTATGGGCATGTAATCAGTCAGGTATATTTATTCTTATTTTGTGAGGTTTTGGGGTTGACTTTAATGTCCATTTAACACATTACTAGCTATATCATGCTGAGGAAATGGGAGCCAACCACCTTTCTCAAGGACACACTGAGACAGCTGAACTGGGCTGGGCTAAGCAGGTCTTGAATCCATGATCCTTGGATTACTATCCTGATGCTATACTAACAGAGCTACCACATTTTTCCAGTCAAGTAGAAATTAGCAAAATTACTGTAGTTGAGTATTCATGTAAATACTTCTGGTCACTTGTATCAAAACAAACAGCTGCTATGCTTTTTATTTGAAATATTTTCAAACCATTACTTCTGCAACTTGCCTCAGGCTTTTAAAGGTTGAATTAACATAATGGTGCACATTGAAACTAAGAGGTGTACTTCGTTCAGCACAAGTTAAATGTACATGTGGTGACAAC
Organism: Sinohyriopsis cumingii; assembly: GCA_028554795.2. Taxonomy (NCBI): domain Eukaryota; kingdom Metazoa; phylum Mollusca; class Bivalvia; order Unionida; family Unionidae; genus Sinohyriopsis; species Sinohyriopsis cumingii. The sequence continues at coordinate 107,857,027 of CM068827.1, forward strand.
ATAATAAAAGCAAGGTTGCTGTATCTATTCTTTACTGTAATGCTACCACATAATAATGAGTTAGGTGTTAACATTTTCAAGGCAGTAGATGTAATTATTGGTGATTAGTGGCTGTTTTAATTTCTAAAAATGTGTTAAGCTACAAGAGTAAACTACTGCAGTAAAGGAGAAGCCATTGTTGATTTGGGTACAACAGTGTGGTAATGCTTCATGCCTATCACTGTCACATATTTGAAATAGAAATAAGAAGAAAACTGATTAAAATTAAATATCTTTATTGATCTTTCACACAGTTTATATTCAACGCGGGGTCAGTGCTGGGGAGTGATTTGGATGAAATTGTTGCCCATAAGTGTTATTTTGCAATGACGTACCCAAAAGTGAAGTTCATTTTCCTTTCACCTGCCACCCCTTGTGTCAGTTTTCATTCTAACAACTTGCTGCTAGTGTGAGGCATACTCTTTTTCTTTCAAAATGTGTCATGAGAATTCATCCTCCTGTAGAGAGATTCCACAAAAATCAGAAGTCCAACTCATAGTAACCTTGCTAAAATACACTTAATTGTCCTTTTGTTTGAGTATGCATGGTTCAGACGGAATTGAATGATGCTTCAACAAAGCTTTTTTGTAAATTTTTGTTTTCCATTTTTATTGCAGCAGTGTTGAGCAGGATTTGGGTGTAGGTGCTTGGGCACAGACAACCATCCCACCTGCCCAGCCTATACAAACTGCAAAATGACATAGTTGTCCCTTTTGCAGTCTATGATTGGATGAGGTATTTGACCTCACTGAATATGGGCTAAGTTACAAGGGAAGGAAGAAGGCACCTTTGTCTTCTTCCTCAGAAGTTTCAGGATTTTTCTTATCCAAGTCCCATGGGTCTAGGGGGAGAATTACTAAAGTTTCTTCAGAGATGCTTAGTGTTCATATGCGTCATTGCGAGGGATGCCGTTGGGTGAAGACTGAGTTGTGCCCTCTTGTGAGGGAGTAGCAATACCTTCTCTGTTTACTGGGCAGAGAGCGATTTGCACACACCTGCTAGGAGGGATCAGTACCCTCTCATTTCTGTTAGGACTGTGAATTGTGCCCACCTGTGAGGGCAGAGCTGCACCCTCTTCTTCCCCATTAGGGTGGAGCAGATGTGAATTGCCCCACCCCCTTTTTTTTTTGGGGTGTGTGTGTGTGTGAGCTGCACCCTTTCAGCCCCAAAGGGCCTATTGCTGGCAACAAGATCAAGCCACCTGGTATGGGGCAAGCTTCAATATAAATCTAACAAATCTTAGATATAGTCTTCCTTCAGATCAGTGTCGCTTGACTGGTCCTTTGACATCTGGTAATTCAGGAACTCAGTATTTGCCAGTCAGCAAGTTGGAGGAAAAGATGTCTCCCGAAACTTGTACAGTTATCCCCTTCTTATGAAGCCACTCCAGCAGCAAGATAGTGACCTTATAAGAGAGTTTCCTTTCTAGAAAGAAATCACACAGATGTATGTAGTAATTACTTATAATGGAAGAAATACATAATTTTGAAATATTTAATATTTTTCATATAAATTTCATAGTCATGGAATTCGTACGATAAAAGTTACATAATTTTTTTAATAATAATTATGAATAGTGAGCAGTTGTGGGGGTAAAACCACCCTGTCAATAAAATCAGGGTACAATATCTGGCTGTAACTGTTCTCCATTCAATTTTACCACTGCTACAGAATGTATAATTGGCAATGTTTCTTTAAATGTTTCTTACCAAAAAATTCTCTGCATGGATAGAAAAGGCTCCCTCATATTGTTAGTTGAATTGCTTTCACTTTTCCTTCTAAACTGTGAATGTCTGACATTTTGCACCTTTTGCAAAAACAGTTCTTCTTTGTAAGTTAGTTACTCTGTGAAATGCTCAGTGTTTTCAAAAGAAGTGAGCTTGTATATGATCAAATGGTATTAGTCTGGTACCCTTTCATATATATTTTGTATCAAATGGTATTAGTCTGGTACTCTTTCATATATATTATGTATCAAATTTTATTAGTCTGGTAGCCTTTCATATATATTTTGTATCAAATGGTATTAGCCTGGTATCCTTTCATATATATTTTGTATCAAATTTTATTAGTCTGGTACCCTTTCATATATATTTTGTAATCAGTGAGAGGGAGAAGCCAGCACAGCATACATAGCTCTACAGGTTCTAGTCCAGAAGAGCTTATGGGATGGCCTATTGTCTGTCAACCATCAGTCCATTAGCACAAATTTGTAATCACTACTCATAACTACTTGGAGCATTGGGATGAAACATTTCACACATTTATCCCAAGGTCTTCTTGGTCCTTTATGAAAATGGTGCAGTTCAGACGTCTAATATGATCATTGTAGCAGCTATCTTGAAAATCTTGTTATAGCTATTACTCCACAATGGGTTTTTATCTAAAATACTTTTTATACTGTGTAGCTTGTTCTAAATGAAAATGGTGCCAGTCTGAAGTCCAGTATAGCCATGATAGCAATATTCTTGAAAATCTTATATCTTCTAATCAGAAAGTCACATCAGCATGGCATTTTTACCAGCAAACTTCTTATGATGTGTAGTTGGTTGTATATGAAGATGATTCCATCCAGTCATTTAATATGATTGCCAATGTGGTGTTCTTGAAGATGTTCTTCATACTAGTCCAAAATGGTATTAACATGGGATTTCACTGAATGACATCTTATGATGTCTGGATTGGTACTAAATGAAAATGGTTTGTATCTTACATTCAGTATAACAACCATGGCAGCCATCTTAATAATATTGTTATCATTACCCTTCCAGAGTTGATGGTCATATCAACATAGGGCTTTTACGAAAAGATTAATTTTGATGTCTAGTTGATTAAAAATGAAAATGGTGCCTTGCAGACATCCAATGTGGCTGCAACAATGAACATGTTGGAAATTTAAATGTCATCAATTCTCTTTTTTGGACAGTAGAGCATCAGTACCTCAAGGACTCTTGCATGATGGTACAGTGCTTCATTTACAATGAGATATTATTATGTGTTTTGTTTGCTTTACACTTGAAGATCTCCTATTTATGTAGAAAACAATGATTCGAGTGGTATTGCAGGTCTGTGTAATCAGTATTCAGTTGATTCATCTTGTCTCGCAACTGTTCCTAGCGGGTGATTTCAGTTCAACAACCATTTTAGATTTTAATGCTTAAAGATTTCATTTTCAGAATTTGTTTTTGTTGATGTAATGCACATGTATGGAAGTGAGAACTTTTAAGCTCTCAGAGCAGATAATGATAGCCAAAGATGCAATAATTGTGGAGAAAGTTTGGTTGAGTCAGGTTGATTTTGAAATCCATATACTGATTTTGTAGAATTATTGATGATCTGGATAGAAACTTTACAAGTTTAGAAATCGAAGGTGCAGGTACTGTAGATTGTTAGCTTCAACCGATGTTTTTCAATATAAAACATACTTTGATATGGAAGAAGAATGAGATGAATCTGTACATTTCCATCCCTTGTTTCAAAAAGTGGGGTACCCTGCTTGATATTTGAGAACTCCTTTGGGTAATGTTTGATGCCATTCAGAACCTTTGACGTCCCAGACGTGCAGTAAATCCAGGGATTTCAGGATTTCTGAGGTGTTCATGCCTCAGAAAATGTCCTTGAACTGTCTTGAATTTGATTTAAGACATTGTACTGATAATGCATCGTCAGGTAATGTAGATGTAATGGGGGTGGGGAATTGTCCCTGGTGGGTGCCCCGCCTTATTTGGTTTTCGTTATCTAGGGGTTGACTGCCCTCGATGTTATTGCGCGGTTCGAGTAAATATAAATATAAGTGGTGAAACTTATATGTGAAATAGGTAGAGATCTGAGCAGGTAAATAGAACAAACCAACACGAGCCCCCATACATGTAAACAAACAATTTAATCAATTACATAAAAAACAGTGAAAATTCCTTACATCAGGAATATACTCTGCTTTTAGAAATTTAAACTTTCACCAAAATACAAAGAAAACGCAAATAGATTTAAATAAAATAGCCAATCTGTTTACTGATAGATTTAGTTCATCATAGGATCGAGTGAACAATCAAAGTCAACATCTTGTACGATTGCATAACCTGTTTGTCCTCATTTGTTCTGCTGCCACTTAAGCTGTTCAGACGCTTGGATCTCAGGATGATACTTTCCACCATCCGTCTCAGGATACTCTCAGAATACGTTTCAGAAATTAATACGTCGCAGGATTGCGTCACAGGATTATACGTCTCACTGCACTTCTCTCTATACTTCTCAGTATACGTCTCAGAATAACATCACATCATACGTCCCAGCATAATACATCTCAGGATTATACGTCTCAGGAGCTATTTTCTCCCTTTTAAATAAATATAAATAGAGACAACCTAAATTTCCCATTATTTATGAAACAGTTAATTCTTCATTATTCTCCCTCGTTATCAGATTCTATTATCAGTGCTAAACAGACGCTGAGGCTATCAATTGACTCCACATTTTCTATAATGACCCTAGTTAGTCAAATGGCTAATTCGTTACACCTTGACCTTACACCTTAACACATACGCGAGACCTGGGGTTCTTAGCCAGCCTCAATTTACACAGCGAATAAATAGGATACATCACATCAGTCAATTACTAGATCATTTCAGTCAATACACACTTATTCTTAATCATACGTGAAATCTTCTAAATTCGGCGAAGTCACATGGATTCTCGTAATCGTATTAACTAATGTAATGTATTAAATTTGGCGAACATAATTCTTATGTAAACAAGACGACAAATTCAAACAATTTGTCAAACTTGTCTAAAGAAGATTAATGTACGACTTCCTATGCATAAACTCAACACAGTTATACTTCATAAAACAAATTATTACACGAATGTAGAAAAGATTCATGCAACTACAAGTAGATAACTTCAGCAAAGCATTATATATGGCATCAACAAATTACATGGAATTGTCACACTACCTTTGCTTTCAACGTTCCTCCCTCTAATCAGCAAATTATTTCGTCGGTTCCTTTTGACAAAAGTCCCCTTTGGACAACAGTTCTTTTTTTACGAGGAATTTCTTGCAAATCCCCCGGAGCCTACTCTGGTTTCTCTCGTAGAAAAGCTTAGACTGATTAGAATTTCCGATGTGGCAATTTTAAAAACCGAGAAAATTTTGTGTGGGAAACACGCCCCTTATTTAACGTAACCAATCAGAATCAAATATCTCTGCCCTTTTTCCAGAGGTGCCAAAGTCAGGGTCAGCTTGACCTGGTAGTTTGAATAACAGAGTTTCTGCAGTTTCTCAACTGTGACAGCTTTGCCATGAAAAATGAAGTTTTCCTTGTCTCTAATAGTCCGCCTGGCTGCTGTATAAACAAATGCTTGATTAGGAACAAAATTCTCCCTCTAAAGGACATTACCGTACACGGTAGTATGGCGATATGATACGCGCTTGTCTCCATAAATCTAATTAATGGTTCTCTGGTCTCAACTAATGTATTCTTGTTAGATCACCAGAAATTTGTCACTTCACAATAGACAAGATCAATGTAATTGTCTTTTATAAATGAAGTACATTAGGAAATTATGAAAAGTGTTTTTTTAATGGAAAACAAATCAAATCAGTATCTTTTATAAATATTAGAAGTCTGCAGTATTACTGGCTTACTGTTGTATTTTGTGCTTTAGCACTAACCGCTCCGGTGGCCCAGTGGTTAGAGCATCTGCCTCAGATGCAGGAGGTCGCGGGTTCGATCCCCGGCCAAGTCATACCAAAGACTTATAAAAATGGTACTGGCAGATGCCTCACTTGGTACTCAGCATTAAGAGGTTAGTGTTAGGACTGGTTGACCTGGTGTCAGGATAATGTGACTGGGTGGGACATCATGCTACATGTCTGCAGCATGATGCCCCAGTGCTAGACATCACTGCAGACATTGTAGCAATATGACTGAAAAATTGTTAAAGCTACGTTAAAATAGAAATCACTCACACACATGTTTTAGCATTATACCAGTACTTTAGTAATTACCATTAGTAAGGAATATGCTGAAAGTAATTTTGTACAGATTCATTGGTATTAACAGCATGTTTTTATTTTTAATGAAAAAATAATATAAAAAAAATTATTAATTATTTTTGTCACAAATTAATTTTGAATATTGCAAATACTTTATATTTTTGCATCATTAATCACATATTTGCCAACATGGTGGCCAAATGGGATTTTGTTAATTATATCCAGACCAAAGTCAGTGTTTGGACAAATTATGCATCTAAAATAAAAATCAGTTTTTAGTTACTTTCTAGCATAGGTTTTTGTGTTAAGTACATATATTCCTTTGTAAGACAATGAATAATCCAAAGATTTTCAGGAGAGCATTTGTTTACATAATTTCTCAAGTTTGCTAAATAGAGAGAGAGGGAGGGGTGGCCTTTGGACATTTTCATATTTAATTAATAACAATTGATTTTTAGAACATTATACAGACATGATTTTTCTCCATTTTAAAGTGGAATTCCATTTTTCTCCTGACTTGAATCAGATTTTTCTTGATATAGTCCATTTTTGTATATCTCTGAGCCGGTTTTAAAAAAAACGGTCTGATTGGTCAAAGGTTTAGATTCAACCACTGAATCTTCGTGTAATGGAAACTGAGGGCAATGGAAAGAAGAAGCATGTTTACAAAACAAGGCATCCCAAGAGAGACCTCAACACAAAAAGTTTAGATAAAGGTTTAAAAAATGTACGGAAATGAGAATGGCTGGAGCGAAAAGTTGACAGAAATTTAGTTGGTCAGTTTATAAGAAAAGTGAACACTAGAGGACTGGCATTTTGTGACCTTTGCTCTACGGTTATCATGGTTGGAAGAGTTTGGAACAGCACCATAAAAAGAAGCTGCATACAGAAAAATCGAAGCTCAGAAAGCATCTGGAAAAAGTGCAATTAATTACTATAAGAAGAAAGATTTCTTGTATGAGAGAACAGATGTAGCCCTCTGTCAGAATATGCGCACTGCATGTTGAAAATACTAGCACCAGCTTGAAAGAAAAATGGCTCTCATTGAGAAGGAAAAGAAATGATTGCAGATAGAGCCAAAAAAGTCAGTGGTGAAAAAAAAAGAAGGCTAAAGAAATCTTAGCCAAAGCCACAAAAAGAGCTTGACTGGCATATCAACAGGTTGTGTCCATTGGAGAAAAAGACAAGTGAATGTATGGGATTATTTTTATAGTTGATGTACTTGGGTGTTTATTTTACAGATTTGTTATGAAAAGAGAGAAGTATAATATATTAGCTGCAAGAATTGAGAAATTGTGTCTTAATTATGATGTGAACACTGACATGGACATGAAATAACTTCAGCATCAATAGTATTGGAGAACAAATTCATGTGACTATAAATATTGTGAAATTATTAAGTCAAGTTGAACATTTTTGGTAAGTTTATTAGTTTTTCAAATGATTATTTTTTTTTTTTTAATGTTCATAAGTTGGACCAGAAGCAGTTTTTTAAGTGTAAAATGTGTTTTTTGGGGGGGTCCTTTGGACCCCCAGTTCAGAGGTGCTGCCCCTTGAGACCCTGTTGGGGGAAGACCCCAAATCCCCCTTAAACTTTTTTCAGCTTTTTTTTTATGGAAGACCAAAATCATGTCTGATTATAATAGGTTTAAGAAACAACAATGACAACAATAAAGCATTAAATACGTTACAGTATGTGTACCTTGTAACCATGAAATTTACTCTATATTGTCAACAGGCTATTGCAACTTTGTATCATTTATTGTATAAACACAGTAGATAAATCCCAAGGAATGTGTACACACACCATTACTGTGAACCATATTCTTGTAGGTTACTTGGTATAAGTTCAGTTTCAAGGTTTTCATCCAAACCAAAATCTTTTTCTCTTTCACTCCAGATTTCTGTGTAATGTGAGTTGAATAATGTTTGCATGCGCATAACAAAACTATTCAAAAACATTATTTAAATCTTGGTACATACATTGTTTCATATAATTCTCTTTCCATTTTCCCACTGCTACAGAGTATTCTCCTTATCTCTTATGATCTTGTTTATTTGAATCTTGCCAACATGCAGTCTTTTGTCAAGTGAACTCTCCCCATTGTCATCAAGTCGAATAACTTTTACTTTTACTTCTAAAGTATTATTTCTTCATTTACGTGATGACATGATAAAGTTTTGTAATGATTTATTCCTGTGTTGCTAATTGTACAGTATTGCAATTTAATTTGCAGATGAAACTCATAAACGAAAAACCTTGTTATAACGAAAGTGATACATGTACTGTCGCAGGATTTTTTGGTCTTTGTCTGGTACCTGTTTTGTTCAAGGTTAATTGTGTGTGTGTATGTCTGTGTGTGTGTGTGTGTTAATTCACAACATCTATTTTTAGCGTATCTGAATCATGTTATGATCTTGACAATTACATCTGTCGTAATCGTCAATTTAAAAAAACAAATCCGCTCTGTGAGGCCCAAAGCTCTAACAAAACAGTGCTTACCCCATTTCTACCTGACCAAGTTATATCTTGACAGTTATGTCCAGTTGTAATCGTCAGTTAAAACCAATAAAAAAACACTGTGAAGGCCAAAGCTCTATCAAAACATTGCTGACCCCATTTCTATCTTTCTGTCTGACCATGTTATGATCTTGACAGTTATATCTGGTCGTAATCGACAATTTGTATGAAAAAAAAACTACAAACAAACGCTGTGTGAAGGCCAAAGTTCTATCAAAACACTGCTGACCCCATTTCCTGCAAATGTCGGTGTTAATGATATAAAAATAACCTTAGTAGTACATGTACTTTAGCCAGCACTTCTTTCAGCAATGAAAACCTGAAATCGGGAAAGATAATTGGATTACTTACCTTACTGTATTTCAATATTGGGTTTGGGCACATATATTATGTAAAATGTGGCCGCTAGTGAGGGGTAAATTTGACATTTGTACACTAATATGTAGACCGCTGGTCATGTTATAGGGGTGGCCTTTCTTGAGGGGTACTTTTGAACACAAACTCATCAGTGCTAAGGAATTTTGGCCGCAAAGAGTGGGTGGCCACTGATCAGGGGCAGTTCATGAGAGGGACCACTATATATATATATATATATATATATATATATATATATATATAATCACTTAATGTCCAGACAAGAAGCTTCATTTCAAGGTCTGAATACTATCTTGCTTTATCTTCATATGTTATTATGTTATATTGCACTCCACTATTGCATTTTGTATATATTTACAAGGACAATTTCTGTCATTATCAACACAATGCATTATCAAACATAAATATTGATTGAAGCATCTTTTTAGATAATTCGCTGATGAGAAATTTTCATTATTTTCCCTGTTTTAATCAGTGCAGCTTGTTTTGGTCTATCAGTATGATGGCACTGTGTTGTCATTTGCTGGCAAACAGGGCTACTCTTTTGGAAGCACATAACACAGGTCTGCATCAGTTGTTTACAGTATTACTCCCATGATAAGACTATCAGGTTAGCCTAATAAATTTGTCTAAAAGTTGTGGGTGGGCATATTAGCAAGCAAATGTACTAAGTAAATAATACCAAAATTTGGTATTAAAAAAAGGTAGGGTGGGTTGATCATCATGAGTTATTATTAGATAAATATAGTAAGACACTGATGCCTTGCAGGGTCAATTAGCTGTTTGTGTTGCTGTGTGTAATGCATCACCCCTAAAATAACTGAAAAAATAAATTGGTCGAGAAAGTATATGGAGAAATATGGTAGATGGCAGAGTAGGGGGAAAATCAATAGCATAGGTTGGGCTTTTGCCAGAAAGAGGCTGCCTTAAAATGAAGGCTAAACCTGCACAAAATACACAGATCTTATTCTTTTAACAACTAAATGCAGATACACTGGAGGTCATCTGTGAAATAGATCCCCACTTTGCCAGATAAAATAGCTAATTGATTAGAAGCAGCTTGCAGTAACAAGATACTTATAGCTTGTAGGCAGTTAAGGATCACATAATTCTCACATAGCTGTGATATTCTCCCACAAAGCTAGGGTAATTAGATTGATATAGATTTGCATTTAAATTATTTTCCCCATGGCTTGGCAGATATGCCTAGTCAAAAAGTAAGCAACAAATATTAATAATTAAAGGTGGCTGTGTATAGAATGCATATTTTGTGTGTGTGTGTGTGTGTGTGTGTGTTCATGTACACATTGCAGGTTTGCCAGACACTTCATTACATGTGAGAATTACAATGAATAAAATTAGAAGTAACTATTTAGATTTTTCTAGAAGTTTGTATAAAACAATGGAGAGTTTTGTCATCTCCAGTCTGGTGCAAGATCCTCTGTGGCTCTTTTAGACGCCATATGTAGCCTTTTTCTTGATGCTAGCTTCTGTGCCAGTATTTTTTTTACGGAGAACTATTGCAGTACATCATTGGAATACTCATTGCTTAGTAGATAAACCCAGTAAATTGCTCAAGTGCAGGCTTTATATGCACTGTTTTAAATGTGGAAGGGGTATAACACATATTTTATCACAAATGACTGTATTTATGTTGTACGTTTATGTCATCGTGGGAGTGCATTCATGTTCCATGAATACATTTCGGGGACGTGTCATCGAGCCATGAGTCATGCACTATGCCAACAAAAAGTTTCGCAACCAAAAACAACAAATAGCCAGTTCATCAACCCCCAAAGTCCACCCCACAAACCAGACAGAATAAGTGGACAGGCAAGGGCAAGACAAAGAAGTATTTTTTTACCTCCCTTTTCCCTAAACTGTAGTGCATGCTTTTTTCTTTAATACTTGTAGGTGTTCGATTGGACCCTTATTCAGAGACCTGATTAAACATCATGAAATGATCAGAAGGTTCTTTCTGTAGTGGAGGACAGTTTACATCTATGCTTTACAGAGCTTTCCATTCTCGAGGGTACAACCTTGGATCAAACGTATTAAAATTAAAGGAAGAACACCACACCATTCTTCAGACAGTTGCAAATTCCTAACAAGCAAGTTCATAGTTAACTATGTGCAAATACACTGGGATACACAAATACAAACATATATGCAAGCAGATGAGTTTTATGTGTGACAATGTACATCTTGTTATTCATTATCCCCATTTAGAGAATGTGTATTTCAGAGAACAAAGTCTGGATGGGGCAAGGGGGATGTGGCCACAAGGCCCTTGGGACACTAACCCAGACTGCTTCACATGTTGACCCTGGATCCAGATTAGAGGCTATGCTGTGGGTCACATCTGACAATCACCTTGTCAGGTGGCAGCCAACAGGAAGTCTAGAAGCAGAACATCCGCCAGAAAAAACAAGTGGTCTCATCTTCCTACTGGAACTTACAGCACATGTAGAAACCCCAACTCACCATAATTATATTTTTGGAAATGCATAGTGTTCCTATGTCACATCAATGAAGGACAGTGCTACACAGCCACTTTCCTGATTGGAGTATACTAGTATATCCTCGTCGACTCCAATGGGCAACTCTTTTGATGCCTTCATTAGGTCTCTGTGATATATTCTTCCTTGGAGGATGTCTTGAAGGCAGCATTTTTGTGGGGATCCCATACTACTTTCTCTTTCCGCACATTAGCACATTAAAGCATCAGTATTTTTTTATATCTGGGATGTGTATTTGTGGCACAGCATATGGTCAAGAGGGACACAAACAAGCTGTAAAGTGGATCGCTTCCTTGAATGGAGAGTACACTACCTTTTTTGGTTCTGGTTGAATGCATCAACCTAATCACTCAGCTGAGAAATTCAGCTACACATTATTGATGGGTAAGTTATTGCTGCTATTAAAATGTAGTGGGGGGGATAGAACAATTTTTTAGTCTGCAATACTTATCAAATGCTGTTGCTGAATACCCTCCTCCCACCACACTGATGTCCATGTGTAATTGTTGTCTGTGAAAAAGATGACTGTTCTGTGCATGGCATGTGAAGTGCATCAGTGGACCTTTTCTTACTGGCAATCTATGGAAGGTTATTATCACATTGAATGGATAAGATTTTTTGACTTGATAAAGTGAAAGAGGCCCAAGGTGAATACTAGCTCTATGGTGGGGTCCCTGTGTAGCCAAGTGGTCTAAAGTGCTTGCCTTTTCCAATCACTGTTGTCTCACATGTGTTCATATGGGTTCAAGTCTTGGGTTCGGCCAGTGTGGGTATGTGAGAAAATTTGCCAGTAGCTTCCCATAGATCTGTGGTTCTTTTGGGGGAGGGGTGTACCCAGGTTCATTATACACCAGTTTGCTGCCATGTATCGCCTATCATCATGCACTGAAAATGGCATTTAACCCTTTACCTCATGCATTTGCCTTTGGAGGTTTTTACTCCATTCTTATAGAAGCACCTTTGAACACCTCTACCTGATTCATACGGAAGCGCATTTTGATGCCCCTACATCATTCAAATGGAAGCGCCTTTCAGTGCCTGCTGTAAACATCAGCCATTTTGAGCTGGTGTTCATTGTGCAACCTTCAGGGAAAACCCCATATTAGATACCACATCCATCAATGTGAATGACCATTACATCAGATAATGTGGTCGGTGTTTAAGAGCCAGTTGTAATCTGCTATTTAAAGTAACTGGGTTGTATTCTCCACTCTCTAAAATGGAGACTGCGGGTTTCATTCAATACTTTCTTGAGTTTGCACAATTCGAATCACTATGAAAGCTTCAATAACTTAGCTAAGGGCTCTGATATTTGATGTAGTCAACAATTAGTTTCTATAAATTATCAGATTCAGATGATTAGTGACATAGATGTAGACAAAGAACTTGTACATTTTGAATGTGAGAAATGGCAGCTATGGATGGTCACACGGCTTCAGTGGCTTGACGGTGAATGAGTTCTCTGAAGATTTTAAAGCACATAAAAATTTCTTCTATGAAAAATAATTATACAACTAAAACTATTGGATTATATTGTTAAATCTTTCTATACATTATAGATGTGTATCAAAATTGTAAAATGGTTCAAATTAATGTTAAACATAACATATACTATACTGCTTAACAGTTAACAGGCAAGCCTATGTGTATGGGGTCAAATAGGTAACAGGAGATCTATTTGTAATGCACTGCGCTGTGTAACTTTGGTACGTGTGTATCTACCGCCTAAAAAAACATACACTCTATGAGGTAAAGGGTTAACTTAAAACAACAACAACAATGAAAAAGTAAAAACATGTATTGCATAGTTTGGCTTAATCAAAGAGTTGCCATGTGGGAAAGTAAGTTAAGAGATTAAGGTCAAATGTTTACCGGAAGAGGCAAAATTTGACTTGGCACTGAGCAAGTACATATAAAGAATTTGTGGCTTGATTAAAAGGATTTTCAACTTGAAAACAAAGTGAGCGCTGCCCTTACAAGCCAAAGGCTGATGGTGACCCATGTGCTGGCAGGAAACGTTAATTGGCTTCTTGATGGCTCATTCTATTACCCAGGTTATTATCAGTGTGCAAGTACCTGAGTACCTGTTGACATCCCTATTTACATGTATTGTAGATGTTAAAAAGTTCTCTGCATTCTTAATTTAAGTTTAAACAATGTAGCCTAACAGTTTAAGATCACAATCAGTGGAAAGTCGATATCACTGACATCACTGACACACACAAGAATTTTACGCTTTTATTTATTTAAAAATATTGCGTCAAATTTTGTAGGTAGTTTGCATTAAGTCTCTGTTAATATTTAAGGGCACAAATGCCAGTAATTGTGTACTAGCTGAATTGATTAGTTCACACATTCTGTCATCGAGTTTTCTTTAACATGATTTAAAAATGGAGTTAATCTGTGGTTGTACAACAAGATTAAACAAAATGTTTAGTTAGTAAATGACAGCACAATGGCAAATAAAACAAACCATATGGAGAGCAGCTGTTGTTGTTCGATTGTCAGTTTGAATATGAAATGAACACATCATTTGCGAAGAAAACAATACCTATGGAGACCTGCTACTGTACAAAGTTATCGTAGAGAACATGTACAAATTCAGTCAGTTAATGAACTTCATTTTCATCATCATATTTCCCAAAAGTACATTATCACTTAGTTTTGTGTGTTTTAATTACCACTGTAATGCTGTGATTCTATGTCAAAAGAAAGCATACAGTGTTAACAAGAACTCATGCATGGGGTCACTTGAAGAGCTAGTGCAGTTTTGTTCCACATTCGGGTCTGTGAAACGTGACTTTTCTAATTTCATTGTTTGACATTGATCATTCTTTTCCCACCAATTAATACAACAAAGAAATTTAATAAACACAGACTTCAGTGGAAATACGGATATGAATGCAGATGTAGATTCTAATGACAGTATTTTTTTTAAATATTGACATTTATAGTCAGGATGCAAAATATAGTAATAATACAGTTTACATGACATTGGCATTATATTATCAAAAATTGTATCTGATATTTATCATATATCATCTGCATTAGAACTAGCAAGTGTTTATAATAAACTGAATAATCATGTTTTTTCCAAAATCAAATATTAAGCAAATGGCTTCTGAAAGAAAATATGTTAAACAAGTGTCAGAACATAATGTGATTTTGTTTTCTTTTCATTAAAGTGCTAATGCAATTTTTTAAAAAATTGAATTGGTGTCTTGTCAAATTGAACAAGCATCAGTGGAAACAATTGAATGAAAATGTGTGATTGAAGCCAGAAAGCATTGAAATTTAGATGCTTCGCTCAGTATCTAGCATTTGTAGTTAATGCATCGTTGCAATTATGTTAATGTTATCTGTAAGTTAATTTCGAAAAACGAAAATGTCTCTGTTAATATTTAAGGGCAATGGAGTAGGTCAGGCATGTGTAATGTACTTCCGATGGTCTGAATCTTGGACTGCCACATGGTTTTATCCATATGTGTGGCTTTAAAAATCCCTTACCTTGCCTGTGCCATGGAGGAAGTTGCACATACATAGAAGTCAACAGACATACATAAAAAAAAGATAAGTGTTGCATCATGTACTTTTATTTCTCAATTCAGCTTTTTAGTGCATGCATGCATTGGTCATAAACTATGCTAAATTTATCAAGACCAGAGCCACTCTGTGGTTTTCATTAAATGTGACTGCAACAGAGTGTTGTGTGCAAAGCAGTTAGATGTTGCAGTAACTCGATCAGGATATGGGGAGAGATGGTGGAGGGGCTTTCTCCAAATCCAGTCCATGTTCTCTCCACCCTCACTGCAATAAATGGAGAAATGAAAAAATCATGTGAGCTGTACTGTTTACTCAATAATAGTTGGTAAGTATTAAATAATTAAAATTATTCATCTCCCCAAAACTAATTTATTTGCTTTTACCGGACATCCCCTCCCCATGTCCATATCAAGAAAAGAGATTTTAATTTATTTTACAACTCAAATTGTCTTTGTTCTTTTCAGAAATCCATTCACAGAAAAATACAAAAGGGCGCGAGAAATCTCAGCCAAGTTTTGCATCCGTTGCCGCAAAACTACAATCATTGGACTCCCTTGCTAAGTTTGCTTTTCTGGACAATCAGAAATCAACAGGTGGTGATTCCAGGTTATTTGGATCAAATATATTTGATGGTGCTTTCAGCAAATTTACCCAACCTTCAGGTGCCAGATCTCAACCCTCTCAACTGTTCTCATCTCAAGAACTCGCTAATTCTCATTCAGCAGCTGTCCTAGCTTCAGGAGAGGCATCTGATTCCTGTAAAAAATGTGTTCAGAATCAAAATAATCAGAATTCCTCTCGGGAAGAAAAGATAAAGACATTCGACCATGTGCCAAAATCACCGGCAATAGCAACGGCAGGTAAAATAAAGAAACAGTATAGAAAATTGAAAAGGAGGAGTAGACGTAGAACAAAGTTCACACATTTGAAAAGGAAATCTTACGATGTTAATCTTAGGAAAACAAATCCTCAAACATGTGTTGTGACCGAAAGATCACATGATGATTCAAACAATGTGGAATTGGAAGGAAATGTAGATTCTGATAATTCTGTGATACGGTCTGTGTGCTCAGAGTCTGAACCCCTCCCAGTCAGTCAGAGGCTTAAGAGAAAGAGGGGTGATGGCAATAGTGATGATGATGATGTGGCAGCAACCACCATAGGACGAAAAAGGCTTCAAGATACATTAGAGTAAGTTAGAACTAAATTCCTTTTTGGTTTGAAAAATATCAAATTGTTTATTTTATGTCAGTTGCACAACAAAAGTTGTCAACTTATATTACAGCATTTTTCGGATTATAAGCCCATGAGGGCCAGACTTATAAGTTTGTTCAAAAGTTGGGGATGGGCTTTTCACTGAATAAATGTGTATTTTACATACACATATTTTCAATGAAAAAAGCCCATCCCCAACTTTTGAACAAAACCATGTTTTGGTATGAGGTTGGTCTGTGAATTTTCTTTTCTAGAACATGTGATTCTAAGATTAACATCCGTTTTTTTTTAAAAAATTCAGAAAATCAGCAAAATGCAAGGAAGATCCTGCATGGTTTTTCTAAGCTCTACTTTAATTTCTTGATTAAGTCCATCCTATATTCAGAAAATCATCTCCCATTTGGCAGGGGAAGGGGTGTTAATTTTCAGTTTAAGAAAAGACCCTGATGTGAAGTGGGGCAAAAGAAAAACAAAAGTTACATGGCTAGCATCTAGTGTTCCCGTGTGGTGGAATTGTGGATTCTGACCTGGGTTCACAGGGAAATAGCAAGTAGTTGACCAATTTGTTATCAAAAGAAAGCAGAATAGCCAGTTTTAATTGAGTGCAGAACTGTTGATGTTTTTCTGAGAAAAAAAAATAGGGACTGTTTCTGTTCAAGCACTTGTTAGATCACTGGTGAATTTAAATATCACAAATTAGATGATGATACCTAACTATATTTTTTATGCAGCAGTTTCATGCATCACCTTGGTGCATTTATTTTAAACATCTGTATTTATATACCTGATATTTATGGGACGAAGAAAATAGATTCTGTACTCCAGGGTCTATATAAATATTCAAGAATTTATTCAAGCTCCTTTAGTTCTGAAAGGGGAAAGGTGCTGTTACTTTGGTTGAAATTTATATTGATATGTGCATTGAATAAGTGCCATTTCTACCATTGGAGTGACAAATTCCAAGCTATACTGGTCAAAATCCAGAAGAACTAAGGTGATTGCCAGTCATCAGGCATGTTATGTTTCCATTCAAACACTGTTGTTATTACTGCTTATCCTTACTCCTGAAAGGATTGGCCTGACACTTGACATCGGCATTCATTGCATGGTCAAGTTGGTCTTGAATGAAGATAGTGACCACTGAATATCAAACATGGCTTCTGTCTTGAAAATAAATATTATCTGTACTCCTCCAGAACTGATGGTTATATCAATATGGAATTCTCACTGAACGACTTCTTGTGACATGGCCATATATGAAAATGGTGGTGTTCTGATACCCAACATGGCCACCATCTTGAAGATGTTAGCACTCCTCTTCAATGCATGATGATATCACCATAGGGTTTTCACTAAAAGACTTATTACAACTTGTATAGATGGTCCCCAGTAAAAATAGTTTCAATGTGATGTCATGCGTGACCATTATGGTATCCATCTTGAAACTCGAAAATTGCTACTCCTCTTGAATAGATAGCAATTTTTATGACATTGGGTTTTCAGGAAATGGTTTGAAATGAAAACAGTACCAATCTGGCATGGAATATTGCTGTTAAAAATACGCTGCATATGAAACAGAAGTCCATAAAAAAAATTTACCTGGTGTCAGACATTTGTTAAGAATTTTTTACTCAGTGCCACTTACCATCAGTTCTCCAGCTATACCCTACATACAGGTGGGTAGAACAATAAATAGGTAAATATCAGCTATTTTTAGCTGGGATTTTTAGCACCATCTTAGGGGGAAAAACCTTATATGAAACTGCAGGCATTGTGGTCAATGTCCATTATGTCACATTATGTGGCTGCTACTTTAGAGATAATCGTAATCTGCTACTTAAAGTAACTGGGTTGGGTTCTGTGCTATTTAGAATGGAGGCCACTTATTTATTTTTTTAGTGCTTTCTTGAGTTTAGATGATTTGAATTATAACTAGTTATAATTGAAATTCAGTGAGTTGAATATAGGCTTTAGTTATTGATGTAGGCAACACACTAATTACTAAATTTGATAGACTAATAATTGCATCCTTAATATACATGCATGTCTTTACTCAGCAGACAGTTGTTATTTTAGTTAGCCTTTAGTCCTTGAAATGCTTCCTGTTTGACTCTTCGTCATTGTGTACAACCATGAATTAAGAATCCAGAGTTTGGGTCAGTGTGGAAAATTCTCATAGTTGTTTGAAATTATTAAAACCCTATAATAGCTAAATTCTTTAAGTGTACATGTACAATCGAGATCGAACTTGTTTTGCATGTGATGTGTGGTGGTCAAACTAATTTCTGTAATATTAATTTAGTTTTAACACTGCTGAACAAGTGATGCAGGCTCAGCATTATTTTCCAAATTTCCCAGTGTATAAATTCATATTTTTTCTTCTCAAGCTGTCAGTTTGAAATTTATGAATTTTGGGCACATGTACTTCAGTATTATGCCAATTCTATCATCATTGGATTTAATGGATCTGTAGACACCGAATCTGCTTGCTTGCCATAAAACACCAAACAAAACAAAACCAGATCTGTAGTAAAGTCATTAGCCCTGCATGCCACATGTACACATCATGAAGCAGCTTTGTAACATCATCATCATTGATGGTACAACAAAGTGGATCATGTTACTGAAAAGGGGACAGATATAGTTGTATAATGATATCTAATAGTGCCAAAAACAATTTCTGAGACCCAGTTTTTTTCAGGCTCCAAATTTGACAATTTTGGAATGGGAGTTTGTGTTTGGATTTGATTTTCTTTTGGCTTTAGATCTAAATCAGATTGGTCTGAATGCATACTGACAGATGAACCTTTGCAAAACGGAGGATTGGTTTTGGATTTGGATTTAAATGAGGCCAGGGAACAAAAATCAAGGGTCCAGTGCAACAAAAAAAGTCACAATTTCACCCTTTCTGCAAATGCATGGCCAAAATAATCAAACAAAAACATCTTTTCTACACCTCTGCATCTGATTATATGTCATTCTCTTGGTAATAGGAGTGTTTGGATCCATTCAGAAGTAAACCCCAAAATGTGTTTGCAATCCTCCTTTTTGGGGTCAAAATGAAAATGATTTCCACGGGTAGAGCTGTGAATGAGTACCTCAGTAATAAAATGAGTTACCAGGTATCTATTTACCATATACAGGTTGTCTACCAGTGCACATCGCCCTATGAGACTTGGCTTGTGAAGGCAGCACTTTCTTTATTTTCTTTCAAGTTGACAATCCTTTCAATTGAGCCACCAATTAATTGTTTATTTTGTACGACAGGTGGAGCTAACATATGGAATATTGTGAGTTGGATCATTCTTAACTATTTTTATAAGGCTATGTGACCTATAATTGACTTCATGTATTTGGCATAAAGTGCTTTAAAATGTCAGGCATTGTGGATTTTAGTGGATATCATTGGAGCAAATTGTTGTTAATTTTCCTATCTTCCTATCATCTATCGATCAGGTTGGGCTGAATTGTTTTTCCAAATCACAAATCTCACTTATGACAAGTTGCCCCTTCAGATGAATCTAACTTGCAAAATACATCCTGACTTAAGAAAAGGGGCTCTGAAATAATATACTTTTGCATGGCATTATGAACCTTCAAATAAGCTGTTCAGGTTTGTACACATTTGATATTATTTCCCTTCAGTCCAGTATCCAGGTAACTGACCATTATGATCAACAGGTATTCATTAAATGTTTACTACAATTTTCGCGTTTCTACCAGGGGTCTATGAGTTAACCCTTTACCTCATAGATCATAGTGACAAAGTGCACAACACTATAAATAGAACACCTGTTACCTAGTCGACAGCATACGCATAGGCCTGTGAACTGTTAAGCAATGTAGTGTATGTTATGTTTAACAGCAGTTTTAACCATTTTACATTTTTGCTACACATCTATTATATGTGGAAACATTTAAGAGTAAAGTCCGATTGTTATAGCTGTGTAATTATTTTTCACTGAAGAATTTTTTATGTGCCTTAAAATCGAGAGAGAACTCGTTCACCGTCATGTCAGTGAGGCCGCGTGACCAACCGTAGCTGCCATTTCCCATACTCAAAATTTACATGTTTTTCATCTGCGTCTACATCACAAAGTCATCTGAATTTGATAATCAATAAAAACTAATTGCTGCCTACATAAATATCAGAGCCTTTACCTAAGTTATTGAATCTTTCATAGTTGTGATTCTGATCGTGAAAACTTCGTAAGTACTGAATGAAATCCTGCCTGTGAAATGTTATAGCTGTGTAATTATTTTTCACGGAAGAATTTTTTATGTGCTTCAAAATCGAGAGAGAACTCGTTCATCGTCATGCCATTGAAGCCGCGTCTACATCACTAAGTCATCTGAATTTGATAATTTATAAAAAATAATTGCTGCCTACATCAATATCAGAGCCTTTACCTAAGTTATTGAATCTTTTGTAGTTGTTATTCTAATCTTGAAAACTTCGTACGTACTGAATGAAATCCGCGACCACCATTTTGGAGAGTGGAGATTATGACCCAGTTACTTTAAATAGCAGATATTGACCAGTGTATACATAGCTACCATGTGATCTGATGTAATTGTCATTCGCAGAAATGAATGTAGTATCTAATGGGGGGTTTTCCCAGAAGGTGGCGCTACGAAAACCAGCTCAAAATGGCTGATGTTTACAGCAGGCGTCAAAAGGCGCTTCCATTCAAATCTTGTAGAGGCGTCAAAAGGCACTTCCATGCAAATGGAGTAGAGGCGTCCAAAGATGCTTGCATGAAGTAAAGGGTTAATTGCAAAGGCAGTGGCCAGATAGTACAATTTATGGTTACTGGAAGAGAAATGAAGAATATGAAATTACTGTAATGTGAAATGATCATTGGATTATTATTGATTCTAAGCTTCAAGTAATTGATTACTAGATTTCCATTTTGATCCCATCCCTGCTACTTGTCCCCCATCCCTGATTCATCTTACCTTTGAACTCCATATATTTACACATTTTTGTTTTTCATCAAAGTTTTGCAGTTGTTAACCTACCAATATGTTTAAAATCTGACACAATCAGTACCATGGATGATTGCAACAATAAATTTTGGGCCCCAACTCAAAACCTTGATAAACAGCCTATTTCACCCATTTTATTCGCTCATTATATCAATGTTTCAGTCTTTATCTTTGTGTAATCAGCAGATTTAGACTTTTGGGCTAATGTTTTTGTCTGGTTGACTGATAGGCAAGTTGCTGAATATTAAATGGTATTGTGTACAACTTTAAAAAGAGAATTCTATACTATGGGCAAGTTTTATGCTATGTAGGGGATGCCCACTATTACATTTAGAGGTGTTAAAAGTTTGGGAAATATCTTACTGGTAACCGTCAATCCTAACGATCGGTTACCTTGGTATCCGATCAAAGGGAAATTGTAGTAAATGTCAACCTGAACTGCTGCTTTGTTGATGGTTAACACATGCCAACCCCCCAAGAGAGATATAAGCATAATTTATTACTATTATAAGTGGCAAAAAAGTGTAATCTGAGCATAAAAAGAGCAATCTATATATTACATGACATAATTACAGTAAACTGTATGAAAAACATACATATTTATTGTATTTAATCTACATTTATTTTTGCTACTTTCCGGAATCTGTAGCTAAGATTTTTGTCACAAATCAGCTAATCCACATGGATTAGCAGTTACTACAAGAGTATAGACACAAAAGAAATTGAGAAATTATTTTTGTATGACGCTCAGTTTAACTAATCTGCATGTTTACAGTAACTTTTCGCGAATAGTCGCGAAGTCCACAAATGATGACTGTTGTAGTATCCTTGACCTGACATGGTTCGTTCCTTAACTCATTTGGCCCCAGCACTGGTATCAGTATCTCTGCTGCTATGCCCCAGAAGCACTAAGCTTTGTCTAGCTGCTTATGCCCCAGAGTTTTTACCTGTTTGAAAAATTTTGAAAACATCGTGCACATACATTCACTCTTACCTTAATTTCTCTTCTTATATCCAATTAAAATCCACGAAATTTTTCACCATTTGTTACAAATGAATTTGTCTACACATTGATGTATTTTTTTTCCCCTTTTGTCCAAGTCTTTCACAACTTATACACAATTTAGAATTCATCATGGTTGTCAGCATCCTCATCTTCTGACGTTTCAATCTCAGAAACTTCTATGTCCGAATCTAAATCTCACAAAATACCCAACTGCCGAACATATAACAATCCACGACTACAGGCGGGATTGGCCAACGAATGCAGAAACCAAATCATGTCTACAGACGGGATTAGGGCTGAATGAGTTAATGACTGTCTGGTGCAACATGTTTTTAAGTTTAAAAGAATCTCTCATAACATTTTTCAGTCATATAACATCCAACAGTCACATCGATACAGCCCGTTTTTTTAATGATATCTGGAGCCATTTATTTTCAGTTTAGAATGGTCCTCTACATGTATGGGGGCCCCAAGTGGCCGAGTGATCTAAAGCGCTCTCAGTTACGGATCACTGCCATCTCACCTCGTGGGTTGGTGGTTCTTTTCGGGGTTTTCCTGGGTTCTTCCTCCACCATTAATACTGGCCGCCATGTATAGCCTATCGTGTGCTGAAAAATGGCGTTAAGCCCTACAACAACAACAATCCTCTACATGTGTTTTATCAAAATTGAATGAATCTGACAAGTGGTTTCACATTCAAGAATCACGTCTGTTTTCTTAGTAGTTTTATGTAAAATTAATGCAAAAATTACAATATTTACACATATGGTAAACTTTTATTAGATTTTTTCAGTTATTAAATAAAAAAGATTTCCCTTATATTTAAATATTTCAGTGAAAAATTTCATTCTGTATAGTTGTTACTTAATTCATTTTTGTTTTCCTAAC
Source organism: Sinohyriopsis cumingii (assembly GCA_028554795.2). NCBI lineage: Eukaryota > Metazoa > Mollusca > Bivalvia > Unionida > Unionidae > Sinohyriopsis > Sinohyriopsis cumingii. Next base: position 107,880,117 of record CM068827.1, read on the forward strand.
ATGGTATAAGTGCATGTTATGGTAACAGTTTCTTTGTTGTCTTTGCCATAACAAAAATATTTGTCTTGGGTTTCCTGCTAATAAAAAAGTCTACTAAACAACATGTAAACAGTGGCCCTGACTTGAACAGCTAATACTCGCTCAACGGCCACAACCTTAAGGTAAAAATGGCACATGTTAAACTGGACATTTATATTGTGCTTTCTTTTATTTAGATTGTAGAATGAATTAAAAATTTATTTTGTTGAATATTTCTTAATCAGTACTTTGTGTCGCTATCAACGAAAGGTATTGACCTAGTTAACGTCATCAGGCTCTCAGAATAAGTGAGTTTTATGTCACGAGAAAAATAGCATGCGGACCATGGACAAGGACGAAGTTGGGACAGTCTAGCTTTAATTATCAGCACTGATTCTTAAATAGGTTGCACGAGAAAGGGAAGAAGTGTCCTCCATTGTATTATTATATAGTACATATGTGACAAATACATTTTAAGCAGCCATACAAGTCTCTGTGATGATGAATAAATGCGCACGCGACACAAGCCTTGAACTGTAATCATTATTCTGTCTTGATCTGAACTTGGAAATTTTTTTTTTCAACAGGTACCCAGTTGTTCATTGTATCACCCTGGGTTATTATTAATGAGAGGGTATCCGTTGGCATCTTCAATTACATTGGGCAATAAAACTTAATCCATCCACTTTGAACTTCAATGACAACCACTGTATCTGGTCTGTTAGACATGAGCATGGCTAGATTTATTCCCAACACGAATTCTCCATAATCCATGATGTGTGTGCTGTACATCCATGAAACGATTTTTATTTCCCATTAGACACTTCTGCAATCAGCCAAGGTCTGATTACATCATCTAATAGATGTAAAATCAATGTAAGATGGGTTGGGTTTTTTTCTTCTCCATTTTCTGTTATTCTTACAGACATGTCATTAAAATTCACATGCTTGTTTTTAATTAAAAAAGATATGTGGTTTTAAACCTCCAGATACTTCATATCTCGGGGGGGGGGCCAGTGGAGTACATTACATTGCATGTATCCAATATGATTTTAGAAAGACATTTTTACTCATATTGATTGCACATGACAACTCACTTTTTTTTCCTGAAAGAATTATTATGAAATAATCCTCAATGCAAAATCAAAAGTGTTATTTAAACTTGAAATCTAATGAGCTCCTAACAAATGAAACTTACTCAGCAGGAACAAGGTCTGAAAAACTAAGTTGTTATAGTGAGTGTGACATTTGATGTCATTTATGTAATAATTTAAAGAAAACATGTCAGTTGAACTCATTCATCTATTTATACCTATGATATTTTCCATCTTAAGGAGGAAAAATTACATAAAAGTTGATAGATAGATCTGTTTATACCTATGATATTTTCCATCTTAAAGAGGAAAAGTTACATACATAACAGTTGATACATAGATACATCTATTTATACCTATGATATTTTCCATCTTAAAGAGGAAAAATTACATAACAGTTGATATGTAGATACATACATCTGTTTATACCTATGATATTTTCCATCTTAACCCTTTACTTCATGCAAGCGTCTTTGGACGCCTTTACTCCATTCACATGGAAGTGCCTTTTGACGCCTTTACTCCATTCGCATGGAAGCGCCTTTTGACGCCTGCTGTAAACACCTGCTGTAAACATCAGCCATTTTTAGCTGGTTTTTGTAGCGCCACCTTCGGGGAAAACCCCCCTATTAGATACTACATTCATTTCTGCGAATGACAATTACATCAGATCACGTGGTAGCTATGTATGCACTGGTCGATATCTGCTATTTAAAGTAACTGGGTTGTAATCTCCACTCTCCAAAATGGCGGTTGCGGATTTCATTCAGTTCCTACGAAGTTTTCAAGATTAGAATAACAGCTATGAAAGATTCAATAACTTAGGTAAAGGCTCTGATATTGATGTAGGCAGCAGTTAGTTTTTATAAATTATGAAATTCAGATGACTTAGTGATGTAGACGCAGACAAAAACCTTGTAAATTTCGAGTATGGGAAATGGCAGCAACGGTTGGTCACGCAGCTTTAATGACATGACGGTGAATGAGTTCTCTCTTGATTCTGAAGCACATAAAAAATTCTTCTGTGAAAAATAATTACACAGCTATAACAATCGGACTTTACTCTTACATTTTTCCACATATAATAGATGTGTACCAAAAATGTAAAATGGTTAAAATTGCTGTTAAACGTTAACATACACTACATTGCTTAACAGTTCACAGGCAGGATTTCATTCAGTACTTACGAAGTTTTCACAATTAGAATCACAACTATGAAAGATTCAATAACTTAGGTAAAGGCTCTGATATTTATGTAGGCAGCAATTAGTTTTTATTGATTATCAAATTCAGATGACTTAGTGATGTAGACGCAGACGAAAAACCTGTAAATTTCGAGTATGGGAAATGACAGCTATGGGTGGTCACGCGGCCTCACTGACATGATGGTGAACAAGTTCTCTCTTGATTTTAAAGCACATAAAAAATTCTTCAGTGAAAAATAATTAACACAGCTATAACAATCGGACTTTACTCTTAAATTTTTCCACATATAATAGATGTGTACCAAAAATGTAAAATGGTTAAAATTGCTGTTAAACGTAACATACACTACATTGCTTAACAGTTCACAGGCAGGCCTATGCGTATGCTGTCGACTAGGTAACAGGTGTTCAATTTATAGCATGCTGCAGTTTGTAACTATGCTGTATGAGGTAAAGGGTTAAAGAGGAAAAATTACATACATAACAGTTGATACATAGATAAAACTGTAGCAAGAAAGTTTGCGTACTTCCTTTTCATCTGCTGGTCAACAAAAAAGCACAACATCTGACTATTCATAAATGGGTATCATATAAATACCATAAAATAATGTTTGATGTGGATATTATCAGTTATTTTTCCATTTGCTTCCAATATTTCAGGATTCCTTGATGTAACATTCTGACATCTAACCATGTACACAATTTGGAAACTGTTGGAAATCCTGTTGGTGCTAAACAAAAATTACAAAATGAATTATATATAGTTCAGCCAATGTACTTTCCTTGCAAGGTCAGAGTTGGAAAATTGTGAGATTGACATAAAATTTATCCAGTTTTGGAATGTTACACTTATAACATGAACATTATGATCAAACAAGGTGAAGAATAATTGGATAATTTCATTATTTATTTTGTTATGAGGATCTCAGCATGTTTTCGGATGTGTATAGTTATGCTTATTCAGTAAATGGAATGCAAATTCCACTCTCCTAATGAACAGTTGGGTATTGTAATGGCAATAATTAATGACACCCTCATTAAGAATGTGATAGAAATTATTCCTTAGCAGTTTTGCTTGAAAATTTTTGTTTTTCAACTTATTTTACTAAAAGATCAGTTAAATAGATGTGAATGTTATCTCTATTATTGATTGCCAATGTCATAAGCACCAGCTGTAAGTTTTGTTGACTGGATAATATTTTATGATATTAAAATCTTTACCATATATTGACTGTACTTGCATCTGAGATGAGATCATTGATCTTTTATCCATAATATCAGTATCAAGGATACAGTTCTTGGAATTCCTTGACATTTTACTTGAATATTTATGTTTTTAATTTTTTAATTAAAAAAAATCAACTAAATAGATAACAGTGTTAACTCTTCTTGTTGACTGCAAATGACAGTCACCAGCTTTCAAATAGAATTCTGAATCATGTATTGACAGCATCTGAAACAAGTTCATTGATATCCATGATATCTTTATCAAGGTCTAACATCACGATGACAAATATTTTTGTACTGCACCTATCTGGTCAACATGTAGCTCAAACATAGGAAATATTTTTGTGGTACGGTGTAGTTCCTCAAGAAACAGACAGTTTCAGTTCTCAGTATTTAACAGGAGTGAACAAGTGGATCTCATTTACTTTCCACCTTGGTGTACAATATCACTGTCTTTTTTAGAGACTCAGATTAAGTGGTCCTGTTTGCTTTTTTCAGAAGTGTGTCTGAAAGTGATGTAGAAGGCAGCACTAAGAGAAGGGAATTGCCACTGTTCCACAGGAAGAAGTTCCTTAAAGCTGGACTTTACTCTGATTTCTTCAAAGATGATTAGTAAGTTTCTTTGATCTTAAATTTTTGGGGCATTCTCTCATTTACAGGCCACAAAAAAAAACCTGACTTGTGTCAGGAAGTTGTTAGTTTATATATTTTCTGTGATAGTAAATGTTGTGGTCGTTTAGCATACTCTGTAAACAAAGTATGGGGAGGGGAGTTGTAATGTAGTGAGCTAGTTCATAACTTCATTATACTTCTGTTTACTCAGTGTATCCCCTAGGGGTACAAGACTAAGTAAAATAATCTCCTTGGTGTCAAAACTGGGGGTCAGACTGAGTAAAAGCAAACTTTGGTATCAAAACTGGTGGTCAGAATAAAACTTTGGGGGTCTCTGAAGCACAAATGGCAGTGAAGGGAAACCCTGCTGTTTACTTGTTATCTTCATAACACTTTGACATACATTCATGAAACCTGTCATGCTTTTGTTTCATGCTGGGTAATCTGAGATGAGATTTGTAATTTTCGATAACCATGTATTTTGCCTGGATGCAGTTTTTGCCTGTACACATGCAAAGATGGCAAGAAAAACAAAATTCCAACCATTGTGGCTCGAAAATCAAGTATATAAAGAATGGCCACAGAAAGGTGCAGACATTTATTCAGCTTGTGCAAATATGTCTTAAGACATTTGTTTTGATGTCTGGTGAAAGAGCTTTGAAATCTTGTGCAAACAGTGCTAAACATCAAGCAGTGGATGTTACATCATTTTTATATAGGTCCCATGCCCCAAAGCCAACTTGGATTCTCAAAAGCCTGTCAACATAACAAGCTCTTTGAACTTAAACCCTAAACAGTCTTCCTGTCAGGCTGAAGTTATTTGGACTCTGCACACATTTTCAAAGTATAACAGTTATTGTCTAACATGGGAATAACCAAAGTCTTTGGCAACATGTTCCCAGATAGGAACATCACTAAACATTTCTCATGTGGCAGTAGAAAAATTTGTACCATACCTTGTTAAAGGCTTGAATTTTGTCAGAAGATTCGGCTTTGGATCCAGGCCACAGCAGCCATTTGAAAATCATATTACAGAGGTCTCGCTAGGATTTTAAAACTAGGAGTTCAGGACTCCCATTTTGGTAAAAATAGGAGTCCCACCATCAAAAGTTGCAGTCCCTTCATTCCTACAGAATCAACACAGATGTGAGTGCATCTATTTTTAGATGGAGAGGTTTTCGTAATGTAATCACTAACTTTAATAGAGTTTCATTACAACAGTCCATTGACAGGATTGCAAATTTATGGTTTATTTATTTGTCTACATCCTTGTAGTAATTTTAGACAGTGGTTAAATAGTATCTGATTTGCTGTTTTTTCCCGTATTTTTGCAAATACGTGTCAAGTCGGAAAACAGCTTAGACCTTAAAGTGCATCTCGAGAATTCCACAACATAACATTGTCCCATACGTTTCTGACCTACATAATTTGCATTTTAAAGTTAAATCTTTAATAAAGTAATACCTTGTCTTTGCTTTCAGTGATTTGTATATTTTTCTGAAAATATTTGCCCGATGATTTACGAAAACAGACAATCTAATAAACTGGTACATCCCAAGCTTAGCAAAGTCCGCCATTATTTCACGTTAGGCCTACTGGTTCACTTACAATTTCAAACTAATTTTATGACGAAATAGTGTACAAGAGGCAGTTAATATATATCCAGATCACCGATTCTGATCTTAAAACACATGTTTGTATGTTTTATCATCAAAGGATATCATGCAGGAAATTGATAGTTGCTACCTTACTCGGAAAAGGGTTAATGGTAAATCAGCTATCAAAACATAATGCTTGTGAATGGGCAAGAGTTTGTTTGTTTGTTAACGTAATTGATATCAAAACTAGGCCTAGCTCCTGATGTCTTGATGAGTACATTTCACTACAACACTATAACTAACCGGGCTAAGGTGAGGGGCATTTTAAAAAAAGTATGGTCAGTCAGTGTACCTGTTAAATATCTATTGTTCGTCCATCAGACTGATACTGAATTTTGTCAATCCAAGTAAGGACTTATTCCAAACACTAAGCTAGGCATCACACACTTTCTTACACCTAGCTGCTGTCCTATCCGAACTACCATTTCTAGCAGTTTTAGCACTCTTCTGAATCTCATTACAATCTTCGTAAGTTTGCCGTTTAACCCAAAAATACTTATCCAGATTTACGAATGGCATTTTGTTTAAGTCTCAACATGTCTTGATTCTGAGGTCACATGCACTACTTACTCCGATATGTTCAGAAATGAACACAATAACGAAAGCTAAAGTTGTTTATTTGATGTACTTTTATAAATGACTGCATATACATCTCTGGGTCTTTCTGACTCTGAATTCAATTACTGTAAATATCAGTACATTTTCACATCCAGCCGCCAGATAAAAGCCTTTGAACTTGCCGCCCAGCTATTGCATTGTGTTATTTTTGATGTACTCTTATAATGGCAACATGTATGTACATCAAGGTGTCTTTCAGTCACTGAATGCTGTCATTGTAAATATCAGCACAGCTAATTGATCAACACATTTTCCCCACGAAGCAGGTGGCAGAAGCAGGACTGGCAAGTCTTTGAATTTTGACACACGCCTATTACGTGCTTACGGAGGACTCACACCTCTGTGATTTTCTGCGTCCCAGATAAAAAATTGGCGTCCAAATACACGTAATTAAGCGTTTCCAAGATCTCTGTATTATCTGTGCTATTGACAGATGATCATATCGACATGCTGTTTTACATTTTAACAATTTGTGATGTCTGTTTGATCCAGAATGAATTTGGTGACATCCAGTCTGGCTGCCATGGTGGCCATTTAAAAAATCTTGTTATCACTGCTCCAAAATAAATATTGTTCTGAGATGAAAAATGTAATTATTACTACTTCTCCTGAATAGATGGTTGTATTGAATTGGGTTTTCATTAAAAGATGTCTTAGGATGTCTAGTTGGTTCTAAATAAGAATTTTGCTGGTATCTATCTGACATCCAATATGGTCACTTCAGCAGCAATCTTGAAAATCTTGTTACTGTTACTTCCTCTAAAGGAAAAATATATCACCATGGGGTTTTGCCAGAAGACATTTGTATTGTGTCAAGTTAGTCCCAGATAAAAATGATGTTGATCTAACATTCAGTACAGCTTCATGGTGGCCATCTTGAAAATCTTAATATTACTACTTCTTCTGAATGGATGGTCCTGTCAGCATGGGTTTTTTGCCAGAAGACTTCTTAAGATACCTAGGTGGTCTATAATGGAAATGATAATGATCTTCATTCAAACATGGCCATCACAAAGGATAGCTTGAAAATCTTATTATTGCTATTCCTTCTCACTGGATGGTCATATCAGCAAAACATTTTCACTAAAAGATTTCTTCTTATGTCTAGAAGGTTATAAATGAAAATTGTGCCAATCTGATATTTGAATGTTGCCATCTCTGTGGCCTACTTGAAAATCTTGTTTTCATTACTCAGACTAAATGGATAGTGGTATTGACTTGGCATTTTCACTTAAACATTTGCAATTTCTATCTATGTGGCCATCATAGCAGTCGTCTTGAAAATCTAGTTATCACTACTCAGAGATCCAATATGGCCTCTACAGCTGGGGGTCTGACTATCTTACCACTGCTCCATCTAGATGGTAAGTCATTTTAACATTGGGTTATCACCAGAAGACTTCTTATGACATCTAGATGCTACTGCATGAAAATGGTGCCAATCTGACATCAAGTAAGGCCACCATGGCAGCCAGTTTGAAAACCTTGATAGTGCTGTTATTAAATGGAAAGACAACAGAATGAAAATGGATCATTGCCATCTCACCTCTGTCTGCATGGGTTCAAGTCTGGGATTCGGCCAATGTGGGTACGTGAGAAAGCTTGCCAGTAGCTTCTCGTGGGTCGGTGGTTCTTCCCAGGGGTTTTCCCGGGTTTTTCCTCCACCATTAATACTGGCCGCCATGCATAGCCTATCGTGTGCTGAGAAATGGCGTTAAACCCAACAACAACAACAAAATGAAAATGGTACTGATCTGACCTCAAATATTGATGCCACAAGATATTGAAAATCATATCACAAATTCTTCTTATTGGATGGATGGTCAAGTCAGCAGGTTGTTTTTTCATACAAGAAGTTTTTTAATGGTGTCCAGTTTGCCCCACATAAAAATGGTACCTATCTTACATCCAGTATGACAGCTATAATGGCTGATATGAAAATCTTAATGCTTAATCCTTTACCTCATAGAGCATAGTGACAAAGTGTAGCATGCTATAAATAGAACACCTGTTACCTAGCTGACCGCATATGCATAGGCCTGCCTGTGAATTATTAAGCACTGTAGTGATGTTACGCTTAACAGCAATTTTAACCATTTTACGTTTTTGGTAAACATCTATTATATGTGGAAAAATTTAAGAGTAAAGTCAGATTGTTATAGCTGTGTAATTATTTTTCACGGAAGAATATTTTATGTGCTTTAAAATCGAGAGAGAACTCGTTCACCATCATGTCAGTGAGGCCACGTGACCAACCGTAGCCGCCATTTCCCATACTCGAAATTTACATGTTTTTCGTCTGCATCTGCATCACTAAGTCATCTGAATTTGATAATCAATAAAAACTAATTGCTGCCTACATCGATATCAGAGACTTTACCTAATTTATTGAATCTTTTGTGGTTGTTATTCTGATCGTGAAAACTTCGTACGTACTGAATGAAATCCGCGGCTGCCATTTTGGAGAGTGGAGATTACGACCCAGTTACTTTAAATAGCAGATATCGACCAGTGCATGAATAGCGACCACGTGATCTGATGTAATTGTCATTCGCAGAAATCAATGTAGTATCTAATAGGGGGGTTTTCCCCGAAGGTGGTGCTACGAAAACTAGCTCAAAATGGCTGATGTTTACAGCGGGCGTCAAAAGGCGCTTCCATGCAAATGGAGTAGGGGCGTCCAAAGACGCTTGCATGAGGTAAAGGGTTAAGAATATCAGGGATGGTTCAGAACTACACTGTAAGCAATTGAAAAGAAGAAACACTTGGTGTTATATTTAATTCCTGGAAATTCTTTTTTTTTACTGTTATATCATTGGTTAACATCTTTTTGGGGGTCATTTCACAAGCACCAAATTACAACTCTAGTTTGAAGTTAACATGGTACTTTTAGTTATATTTTGTCACTTTAAGAAAAAAGACCATGCATCTCTATGCCAACATTTGCATACTATCACAATGAGATCTGTGTGGAGATTGTACCTATAGAAAACTTTGCAATAGTTATGATGACTCTTTTTCAGTCAGTAATGCAGTGAATGAAAAAGAAAGTGGAGAGTTATTTTATGCAGCTGTTACAGAGAATGCTTCAAGTATTTTCTTTTCTTTTTTTATGCTGTATGAATGCCATTACTCATCTCCTCCCCAGTTCCCATTGAAAGTAGAAAATGGGTGAATGGGAAAGAGGGTAGGGGGCCCCCTCATTTCTTATTCATTTTGCCCTCATCTATGTTATCAATTTCATTGTAATGTATGCATTACAGTGGTATCCTCCTTTTAAGGGTTCTCTTTCTTCCTATCCCCATTCCCTGCAAAGCAGGCCACCACAACCAGGATCAAAGTGGTGCATTTGTACTGCTTTGTCTCCTTATTTACGGTCATTGCTCTTATAAGACTACCTTATTATTGCCAAAGTGATGAACTCAGAAGATGGGAAGTACTGTATTTTCCGTGAATACCATAAATATTTTGGAGTCAGAGGCTGTAGTCTTGGTTGATGATGCTTAAAGAATGATTACTTCCTGATCCACTTCATTTGTATTAGAGAGCCTATTGTCACCATAAAGTGGTCCCCTGGATGTTATTCAGTGCTAATCTGTAAAGTAATTAGTCACATGAAATTCAGTCCCATAATAAATAGATACTATGTATACTCGCTTGTGAAGTCGAGTCAAACTGCAAACAACAAAGACCCTGATCTGCCATAGAATAAGGGTATGTATTGTTTGTTCTACTGATTATCCTAACAAACTGCACTGACCCAAATCTACTCATACATTATGCAACAGTAGATCTGGTTCTGTGCAGTTTGCAGTTGGACTAAACTTGTAAGCAAATATGTACGGTATTGGCAGCAATCTGTGCAAGTTGTAATTCAAATGCCTTATTGTGTGCTCATTTAGTCTCAAATATCTGGTGTGATTCATCTCTGAGATGAAAACTGTGCCCCAATTTCACCACCACAAGTCTTAAAGTAAAATCTAAACTTAAGATACCTCATTGGTCAGTTTTTAAGTAGGATTTTAATTTGATCACATTGTTGATTTGTAGACTTCAGTTCTATTGATGAAATCCAGGTATGATAGCATTAATGGGAATGGACATTTTTATGCATTTCAGGTATACATTTCTGGCAGTTTTATCATGCTTTGTTTTAATAGAAGATTAATTGATTCAAAAGGTTAGATTGACTGGATCGTCAAATAAATGAGTTTAAGCCTACATGTATGTGTTTGATTTATTGTGTCTTTTTAAAGATGTATACATGTAAAAGGAAGTTGGGATAATAAGAATACAGTAAAGCTCTAAAAAGTCTAAATGCTGCATACCCAGATTTTTGTTTTTAGAGTTCTCCATGGTTGCAGACATGAAGATATATTACACAGAAGGAGCAATTCATGTGAGTTGCGCCATTTTTTGGAGTTCTCCAACATTGCAGACATGCAGATATGTTACATAGGGGGTGGAAATATTGAGTTATGCCACATTAGAGTTCTTTGGAGTTGCAGACTTGAAGATATATATTACACAGAGGGAGCAAAGCATTCGCGTTCTGCCATATATTTTAGTAACTGATGTTGCAGATATCAAAGAATGTTCACCTTTATGGAGTAATGTTTTTTTTAAAGCTGTATGATTGGGCTATATCTTCTGTTTCCATACATGCAATATTTTCAGATGCAGATATTAATTTACTAAAGGAATAAGTTTGTTGAAAGTTCAGAGGTTCAAAATGTGGAAGGACACAAGTTGTCTCTTTAAATAAGCAGTTAATTATGGACACTTAAAACAAGCAGTTTATTATGGACACTTTAAACAAGTAGTTTATTATGGACACTTTAAACAAGAGTTTTTTATGGACATTTTAAACAAGCAGTTAATTATGGACACTTGAAACAAGCAGTTTATTAATGGACACTTTAAACAAGCAGTTTATTATGGACACTTTAAACAAGCAGTTTATCAGTTTATTATGGATATTTTAAATAGGCAGTTAATATGGACACTTGAAACAAGCAGTTTATTATGGACACTTTAAACAAGCAGTTTGTTATGGACACTTTAAACAAGCAGTTTATCATTTTATTATGGACATTTTAAATAAGCAGTTAATTATGGACACTTGAAACAAGCAGTTTATTATGGACACTTGAAACAAGCAGTTTACTATGGACACTTGAAGCAAGCAGTTTATTATGGACACTTTAAACAAGCAGTTTATTATGGACACTTTAAACAAGCAGTTTATCAGTTTATTATGGACATTTTAAATAAGCAGTTAATTATGGACACTTGAAACAAGCAGTTTCTTATGGACACTTTAAACAAGCAGTTGATTATGGATTATGGACACTTGAAACAAGCAGTTTATTATGGACACTTTAAACAAGCAGTTTATTATGGACACTTTAAACAAGCAGTTTATTATGGACATTTTACACAAGCAGTTTATTATGAACACTTTAAACAAGCAGTTTATTATGGACACTTTAAACAAGCAGTTTGATAAGCGTTTGTAGTTCTGTAACAAATAATAAACTAAAAATGACCCTTTCATAGGCACTGCCTGGAGTATCGGCTTTCTGTTAGAGGCATAACAATTTTCATTGGACTTCAAAATTTATGGTTTAGTGCAGACACAAAGTTAATACAAATTGCTACATAAGGAACAAAAGTGCAATATTGATGGCTTAGGCTTTGGTCAAGAAACGTCTTTCAGAATCCAGAATAACTTGAAATGCGGGTCCACAAGGTTTCAAATAAAATAAGTTACAGTGTGCTATCCAGGTTCATTTGTGGAGCTTACTTATTAGGGATAATTGTTTTCTTCATTTGTGTCTGGGGCACCAGATACAAAGCTGGTTTTAAATTGTGTTAACTCATTAACCCCTGGCGACAAGTTTATGTGGCAGGAGATAGTAGCCTACTGTTTAGTTCTGTAGCATCAAGGTCATGTATGATACACTAAAGTGGGTGGTATTATAGAAAGGTAGACAGATGTAGCTCTACAATGATGCCAAATAATCTGGAAGTTCTAGTTGCACTACAAAATAGAGGGTAAAAGCTCATTTATTGGACCAGATTTTTTTCCACCCAAAATTCTCCCGGAATCAGATTTTGTGTCCAGATTTTAGACTTTTTTGGTCTCAGATCTAAGGCAGACCGGCATGAACTGCAAGCAGACAAATGAATCTTTGCAAAAAGTTGGATAATATGGGCTTTTGGAATAAAGAGTGGTCTCAGTACAATAATAATGGGTCTGTTAACCCTTTACCTCAGAGAGCAAAGTTACCCAGTGCAGTGCGCTATAAATAGAACACCTGTTACCTATTCGACTCCATACGCATAGGCCTGCCTGTTAACTGTTAAGCAGTGCAGTGTATGTTACATTTAACAGCAATTTAACCATTTTACATTTTTGGTACACATCTATTATGTGTGAACAAATTTAAGAGTAAAGTCCGATTGTTATAGCTGTGTAATTGTTTATCATGGAAGAATTTTTTATGTGCTATAAAATCTTGAGAGAACTTGTTCACCGTCAAGTCAGTGAAGCCGTAGTTGCCATTTCTCATACTCGAAATTTACAAGTTTTTTGTCAGCGTCTGCATCACTAAGTCATCTGAATGTGATAATTTATAAAAACTAATTGCTGCCTACATCAATATCAGAGCCTTTACCTAAGTTATTGAAGCTTTCATAGTTGTGATTCTAATCATGAAAACTTTGTAAGTACTGAATGAAATCCGCGATCTCCATTTTGGACAGTGGAGATTACATCCCAGTTACTTTAAATAGCAGATTTTGAACAGAGCATAAACATTGACCTTGTGATCTGACGTAATTGTCATTTGCAGAAATGAATGTAGTACATTTATCTAATAGGGGTTTTCCTCAAAGGTGGCGATATGAAAACCCGCTTAAAATGGCTAATGTTTATAGCAGGCGTCAGAAGGCGCTTCCATGCAAATGGAGTAGAGGCATCAAAAGGTGCTTGCATGAGGTAAAGGGTTAAACAAACAAAAAAATATAGTACTCCAACTTTTACCCTTCTGCTCATGTGCGAGCCAAATCACCAATGAAAAACGCTGTTTCTAACACAACTAGGCTTTAGGTTATTGGAGAAGCATCTGGAAGTTGATGTATTAGGATGTATTCAGAAATAGCTTTCAAAATGTGTTTCCTACTAGAATTTCAGGCAAAAACAACAAAAACCTAAAAGATGAAGTTTGTTAAGTAGCATGTACTTGGCAGTTCATTTGGTAACATGTGAACTGGCCATGAATTATGTTTTCAAGATAACCACAGGTTGACATCTCAAGAAGTGGGGCCTTGTCTGTACAAATTTGCAGTGGGAATGTGAAATAGCCATTTCACAAGTAGGGATAATTAGCGCTGGCTGCATTATGTCCAGGTAAACGTGGCAGGTATGAGTACCTGTATGTCTCATCTTTTCTACCTGAATGTTCAGTACCTGTGATGTGTAATGGTTTTGCCCTGGTTGACACCAAAAATGTAAATTTTACTCTTTGAAGAGGATGTTGGATATTCATTCCATTGCCAAACAGGGTAACCTTTTTCATGGATAGTAAATTACATTTATACCTCATAATGATGAGACTTTACAGGTCACTGGTCAGGAACAGAAGAACGGAAGTTTAAATGCATTACTCTTGACACACCTGATGGATGATAATTTAAACAGAATACAAAAAGGGGTCTGTAATTGCCTTCTAAAAAATTGTATTTCTTGAAATAATTAAAATGAAGATAATAGATTCATTTTATGAAACAAATATGATAAAATTGTTTTAAAAATATATTAAATTCAGTATCACCTTAAAGGCCTTAATGAAGTACACATCTTAAAAAATAAATCTTTAACTTCTTTTTTGAAGTTAGCTTTTTTTCTTTACATTGACTAATGGCCAGTAAATGTGTTGAATATCCTTCATTCATGAACATTATATTTACAAGCTAAACATGCGCTTACATTAATTTACATAAAATAACAGATGTCATCATGGTTCATCAATTTCTAGGTCAGTACAAAAATTTTCCAGTATCAGCAACAAGCTGAAATAAACTAGTTGACACATAATAGAGTTAAACGGTTGAATTCCTGTAAAAACACCCATGTAAAGTTTTGCAAACATAACCGTTTTTGTTTTATATGTTGGTCTTGTCTGTGTTTTGTATTTGCCTTTGAAAAAGACTCATTAGGTGTTGAAAGCGTTCAGGCTAGCTAGATACTAGCTTAGCACTGTTCGTTTTCAGTTTATTGCATTTATCTTAATCAATCCCTGACACCCGTGATCCCTTGTTGGATCCAGTGCACTTGAAAGGATTGTTATTTGCCATATGATTTGTATCATATATATATATATATATATATATATATATATATATATATATATATATATATATATATATATATATATTGTGACCCTGCTATAGCGCACGCCATTATAACACGAATTCGGATATAACACGATCGTGATGTGGCTCCCGAAATTTCATGTACAATTATTTTTCTTGTGCACACAAAAAATCGTTCTTAAAAAGTACAGAACAAACCCATAAAAAGTTTATTATCATTTTGGGGAAGAGATTGCATATGAATAATACAAGATGATCGTGGCTTGGCTCCAGAAATTTTATATGTATTTTTCTCGTACATGAAAAAGTATTTTTTTTTCTTCTTAAATGTACGAAAAATAACAAATAAATTGTTTATTCTTAGATTGCGTAGGTCTTCACTAATGTCGCAAACTTGTATTGTTTTTCCTTATTGGCTGCAAAACATACCATGTGGCAATTTTTTTTTGCGACATTGTTGGCTGTTTAAACTTTTATATACAACAATTGGTTTGGAGTGGTGAAATTCAGAGGCCCCATGAAAGGAAGCCGCAAACTGGATATAAAATGCACTGAAATTTATCTATTGTTACATAAACAAATTCTTTGTCCATATTAACAAACCATCTAAACAATGCATTGTTATATCGTAATCCGCTTATCTTCACATCTAGCATGAGTTCTGTATGTTGTGAAATATCCACTTTTTTTGTTGTTTACATTTCTGGTAATGGCGATCAACCGGACGGGGCATTGTCTCGTAATTAATTTTTGGCCACTCATTAGTAATTATTATATTTACAAAGACTGACATTTGTATGTGGATGGTAAGTAAAATTCCTCTTCGTTTCACTCAGAATTAAATCCTTCAGAACACTCACATTTTCTGTAATGATCCCTCTCATCAGAACACATGTGTCTATCGTCCGTTGACTCTTTGTTAATTTTCAGACGCATGCATGGAAGGCACAAATGTAAAAATGTTTTTTATATAAATGCATCTTACTTATTGGTTTATTCAGTAGGCATGGAGGAACAGTAACTAGAATAGTCCAAATGACAGCCAATTCCTTTTTAAAAATGTACCCAGACAAAATAGTTTGCTGAAATTTCAAAGGAAACAGATTACCTTTGAAGCAAAAATTATGAAAACATACCCAGCAATTGGAAAAAATACCAGTCTCAATCATGCAAATACAAAAAGAAATGGGCATTTGTTTGGTTCTCCAAAGCTGTCCTTTAGCGGTGACTTCTATAGCACATGCACCCTTCATCAAGGAAAGCTGACTACAATCTTTAAATAACACCAAAGAACTTTTCTTCAAAGGAAGTCAGTACCAAACTTAAATAAAGTGATGGAATCTGATGGATTTTTTGCATTTTCCAATGTGACTGGAACATGTTAACTGTGCTGTGAAAGTTTCCTTTTTGTAGGGAAAAAGTTTATGCTTACAAACGCTACCAACGGCGGCTTAAAACGCAAACTTAACTTTTACTGACTTGGAACATACTGAAAAGTAAATGTGCTTCGTCATTCGTTAAATGATTGTGCTTTGTTTTTCCACTGAATTCAAACCAATATGACCTCTTACAAAATTACTGAATATTTTAAAGCTGTGTGTGTCCATAATGTCGATGGAATCACTTGTATTGTGGATTCAATGTATATGATGAGGTTCGCGGGTGAGTACACGCTGTTGATACTCTATTCATGCTATACATTCTACATTTATATATAAACAGGATTCACATATATGTATCAATTCATGGTTCTCTAAATAAAATAAACTATTATATGTCTTCTCTGTTTTCACTATAGGTGTATTTCTCATTTAATATGCATCAGTTTAAGATGGTAACTTTGCCGATGAAGCACGTATTTTATCGCCCACATATATTACGTATCCCCCACCCCCAATTTTTTTGGGGTACATTTTCTTCAACTGACCTCGTTGCTTATAACATGGTTCAGTCTATAACACGGTTGGGTTCTATGGCTTCCAACTAGCATATTATAGCTGGGTCACACTATATATATATATTGTATGTGTCACAAATGTGGGAAAGTTGTTTTCAGAATACCCATCAAATTGTTCTCCCATGCATTCTTCATTTTCATTATCTGTCACTAATTATTAAGATACAACAGTGGTGACTTTAGTGATAATGAGTGGGTCCACATCTCGGCAAATGGGATCTCTTTTAAAGTGCGTTTTCTGTTTAATGGTATCCATTTTCATTTTATCATGATAGGGTTACATATCTTAGTAATTCAGTCTATATTCAAGTCAGCTAGGTTGCAGTTGTTTACAAAATCTCTTGTGGCTTCTGATTCAACCACTGTCAGCATTAAAGATGGTAGATATTTCATGACATCACAATGAATATTTGGATACGAGCTGAATACAGGCCATGAATATTCAAATGGTAAAACCAGGTATTCATTTCAGCACTAAATATATAAGTTAGAAAAAGAAAGTTAAGAATTGTCTCATCTTTGTTGCAACTCTGAATACTGAATTCTAAATGATGCAGTCTCATTTCAGGAAGAGCATGTTTATAGGGTACCCACATTATTCTTAATTTGTATATCTCGTTTAAATAACTTTTGCATCTCTTATACTAATTTCTGAAAAATCTTCTTTTCTTGATTGATATGTATCTTTTTAACTTAAGTGGACATGTCCCCATTATGTCATTTGTTTTTTTAAAAATGCTTTTGAAATTCACATCTGCTTGAAGATTTGTCTTTCTTCCCCACTCCTATTTTATGTATAAGTCAACTTCATTGCATTTGACAGACTTCACTTTTGTTAGCGTTTTAACTATTAGCTATAGGAAGCAACAAACAAAGGAGACCATATGGGCTGTAAAATGGCATTCCTTCCAAACACCTCACCTCTGCACTTTTTGTCACCTCATTTTAAAATCCATGTAGTTTTAAAATTACAGGCCTCACCAGTGAGTGACAGCCGATTAGGTACTATTTACAGTCCGCATGATCATTGTGGCTCACTTGTTTTTCATAAAGAAGAAGCCTCCAATTGCAAATTAACGGCATCCAGTGTCAGTTCATTAGAAAGAAAAGACTTCCTCTTGAAGTCTAAACTTTTTCATCTTTTTTTCAATACCACTTTATGGTGTGCTGTTAAGATGTCAATAAACACAGCATGCATTGAATTCAGGGGTAAAGGATCTCTAGTTCTCATAAGTGGGCCTTTGTTGAACTCTGAAAAGGCATTGGAAAGAGTGTGATTTTGATTACTGATAATACTGATAACAGTATTTAGAATATGGTTGAAATTTAAAGATTGTAACCAATCCAC
Source organism: Sinohyriopsis cumingii (assembly GCA_028554795.2). Lineage (NCBI taxonomy): Eukaryota > Metazoa > Mollusca > Bivalvia > Unionida > Unionidae > Sinohyriopsis > Sinohyriopsis cumingii. Next base: position 107,898,233 of record CM068827.1, read on the forward strand.
CATCTATTTTATTCAGCTGCAGATATTTTTGTATTTTTTTTTAATGGACAATGTCATTTTTTGTATTCTTAGTAATTTCTAAGCTGCCTAAATCCAGTAAAGTCTGCTGGTTTACCAGCATATTTGTCAGCTACCATGTTGCTTGTACTTGGGTTATGATAAATAATGGATGGCTATGTTAACCTGAAATATTCTGATATACCTTTTAGAAAAGGTTTTGTTGTGAACAAGGAGTTTTAAAAAATGTTAATTGTTAATATTAGATCATGGAAATCAGTATTGGACTGGGTATTAATAAAGAGAGGATGTGATGCAAGATGTAACTACCACAGGGTTCACACGCTACCAGGAAGTCAAGAAAATATTGGAAGAAATGCTAGATTTTTTCTTGACCGTGAAAAGCCCTTTTATTTCGCAAACATTGATGACAGTAAGGAAAATACCAAGGAAATTTACACCACCACATGAAGACAGAACAATTAGTCATATCTAAACTGATTGGGAAATAAATATATTGAGTTTTGATCAGATTATTCAGAGGATGCATTCTGGATCATTTAGGTACTTGCCATAAACATATTTGTATAGTCAGTCCAAACACTCAGTCAATTAGATTCATCCAGTTAACTGGCCAGTCCATCTGAGTATCTTTTCTTGCATAGAAGGTATGAAGACCAGTCTAGCTTCACAACAAGACATGTCTTCCACACATGAGGCACATGCCAGCCATTATGATTTTGGCATAATCATTACACTTTCATAGATTAGAAAACAAAATTAAAGTAATAAAAAGGTTTGTATTTTTATCATCATATCTTTGGCCCCACACATCATAGAAATTTGAGAATATTTTTAAAAAGAAGACTGTTTCGTGTACAAGAGTAGCATAGTAATTTATCCATTCTAGACCTCCAAATACTTTCCTTATTTCCTGTTTAAACAGTTGTATATGACATTTCCAAGAAAACAGGCGGGTTTCTTCAACCTGAAAACTTGTTTCACAAATTCATTATATTTTGATACACAGTTAAGTAGTGAACCAGTCTATACTTAAAAAAAACTGGTGCCAAATGTTAAGCAGAAACAGACTTTATTGTTGTGGCTTGTTTATATTTTATGACTGACAAATGTTATTAAAGAGGAATTTTTTAAGCTCATTCAGCCCCAGCGTTGTTATCAGCATTACTGCTATCCACCAGTACTACCAAGCTGTGTCTAGCTGCTTGTACCCCAGAGAGTTTTTAGCTAATTGAAAATTCTGTAGACATCATGCACATGCATTCATTCTTATATTAATTTCTCTTCTATCCAGTTAAAATCCATCTTTTCACCAATTATTCTAAATAAATTTGTCTACACATTCTTTATTTTTTTGTGTTATTTGTCCAAATCTTTCACAAGTTATTTATACCCTATTTTCATCACTTTCATCATCATATGACAATTCAGTCTCAGAAATTTTGATGTTCAGTTCTAATTCTTGTAAAATGCCCATCTTCTGAACATATCTTTCCTCTGCTTCTTTATTTTTCAAGATCTAACCTTAGAAACTTTGTTTTCACTCTCATATATCACTATGAACTCTGCCGTTGTTTACTCATTTTCATGAATGAAACATTTGTAGTAAAAGTGCTCTTGATTCCTAACCATGGGTTATGAATAGTTTAAATTTATACAAAGAGAAGTAAACTCATTTCTGATTGGTTTAAAATGGTTAGATTCTTGGAAAATCCCAGTCTGTAACTAATCAGAGACATTACAATTACACATTCAGCTTTACTATAGCTATCATCAGCCATTGAATGCATAAAACATATTACAAGTATAGGCGGGATTGGGGCATAATGTATTAAACTTCAAAACATGTTGGATCAGAAGATTAACAAATCAGTAGCGCTTGATAAATTTAGAAAGAAAAATTCAGGAATGATGTAATATAGCATTCAGTTTGAGTATGTCATCTTGCTCATTGCAGAATTTGTAGACTTGACTTTCTGATCATGGGGGCACCATCGATCCACAAAGACGATGACATAATCATCCAGTTACAGTTATTAACCAATTACCAAGTAACATTCCACTAACCAGGGTTTTGCATTCATCTGTGAGAAATAAAAATAAGTTGAAAAAGACGGCAAATGAAGAAATTTTCATGATTTAAAGACACTGAAAAATGAGTATTTTAAGAGCAAAATATGGAATCTAGAGTTATGGAAATTGACAAATACATAAAGAGTAAATTTTCCTTCAAATGATTTGAATGCTTTGTATAATTTCGAAGATGGGTTTAAATAAACGGGTATCGGTTAAACCAGGCAACACATTTGTCAAGTGTGACTTTCAGGGACAGGTGTTATGCAATTTGTGTACAAAGTAAATAAATTACAGCAATTCATGTCAGATCAACAAAACATATATCACTTTTAAAAGAGAAACACTTACATTGCAGTGTTAACAAGTTCATTGATGTAGCCGAAACATTTGGAGAATTTATTGGTACCAGTACCACTGACTGCAGCAGCAACTGTCACATTCATACATATTGTTCCATTGAGAGCAAATACCGAGTTACATAATTCTGGGTCAGTTTTAGCAGTTTTAAATAAATAAATTGCAAGAACTTTGGGGGTGTTGCCCCCTGGCCTCTTACCAGGGAATTGTCTTCAACCTACAAGGGGGCCTATATGGTCCTCTTGACCCACTGCATATATTTGCCTTTTTTTTTCTCTTAATAACTGCTATTCACAGTCAAGGTTTTTATCATCAATGTCATGGTCAGTAATCAATTTTTTTAAATAAAAAACAAATTTTCTACACTTTTCCTCTAATTCTACACTTTTCCTCTAATACCCTTTGATATAGAGCTGTGAAACTTGGTTACTTTCATTACCTGCCCGGTAACTTCACAGCTCAGATTGTAGGTGGGAATTTACTTAATTTGCATGAATAATATTTGAAGTTGCAACATGTATGTAGAATCTTCCAAATTGTTGATAAATAGCTCGAGAAACACCAAGTATTTTCAGAAAGTTGTTCTGTCATTAGATAGAAAATAACAAGTTTACCAAACATGTTCTTGGTTGTAAACAAGATTGACAAACTGTGTTGTTTATAGGAAAAAAGAGATACCGGTATTCGTTTATCACGTTTTCAGGGGCAACAGTCTCATTATCGTCAATGCTAAGATTTTGTACAAGTTTAGTAAATATGAAACTGGATATATAATATGATAGTTTTGAGGCAGGATACTGCATTTTATGTACCCTTTTAATGGAAGTCTGTGAATCTATGGATAGTCACTAATGAAACATCAGTTTACATTTTTAGGTACATGTATCATGGTTTTTTTAATAACAACCGTCCATGTTTGCATTGGGTACATATTTGCACTGAGCAAACAGTTGATTATTTTTACTTGTTACAGGATTAAATAAATATTTCATTTTTTATAGATCTGCAAAAGGAGGGGCAGTTCTTCACCAAAAAATAACATGTACGTGTCAGTGTTTGATTACTTGAGTAGCAAATGCAATTCTGATGTACTTCTGACTTAACAAATTACCTGCCTCCAAGCAACAGAAATATGCCTGATTATGTAAGAATACCATTTTCTTTTTATTCCATCTCTTAAGAAAAGTAGGTTGGTTACATGTACACGCACTTAGAGCTGCTTCATTTAGAACTTTGTTTTTTCATGAGCTGTCTGTCAGATGTTACCAAAGCTGTGATTAATGGAAGACCAAGCCTGTTTGCTGCACAGACAACTTCATCAAGTTGCAGTAATGTGGGAATTGTTAAGGGGCTGTCATTTTCTCTTTTGTATTTAGCACAGAAACAAGGTGGGTTTTTTCCCCTACCCCATACATAGAATACTGAATATGCTTATATCATATCTCAGACAAGTTAAACAAGGAAAACAATTTCATTTGGGATTGTCTGGCTGATATGTGACCCATGTATACTGAATGAACCATCCTCCTTAACAATGTTATTAGAGCATGTCATCAGATGAGATACTCAGTAAAGATTGTGTAACATCGCCCTCTTAGTAAGAGGGGTGGTTAATTGGATTTGGCTGGCATTATCTAGAGGATGACCTCCCTCGATATTACAGCCCAGTGGGAGTGGAATGATATAATTTCAACAGAGAACTGAGCAAGAATATTGGGAAGAAATAATGCAATTTGAGCCCCTTTAGACAAAAAAAATAACAAATTTAATCAAAACATATTAATAGTGGCAATTCCAATTCAATCTAAATTATGTCAACAGAATTTAATAGCAGCATCTAATTTGGATTTATTTCATCATAATAACGAGTGGTGAAAGAGTGCAATGTCCATGACTGATTGCATCACCTTCCTCCCATGACATTGTAACAACCTCTTCCTGTTTCTTCAAGCCTTCCTATTCTCTATGCTTCACCCTTTCCAGGACTTCCTAGTCCTTTATTCTGACCTCATCACTTCTTTCTTTTGGACTTCCATCTTTGGACCGTCCCATCTCTCCCCAGAAATCTGTTCCTTAACCCTTTACCTCATGCAGGCGCCTTTGGACACCTCTACTCCATTTGAACGGAAGCGCCTTTTGATGCTTTTGCTCCATTTGCATGGAAGCGCCTTTTGATGCCTGCTGTAAACTTCGGCCATTTTTAGCGGGTTTTTGTACTGCCATCTTCGGTGGAAAAACCCTATTAGATACCTCATTCATTGCTGTGAGTGACCACTACATCAGATCACATGGTCGCTATTTATGCTCAGGTCGAAATTGCTATTTAAAGTAACTGGGTCGTATTCTCCACTCTCCAAAATGGAAGTTGTAGATTTCGTTCAGTACTTTTCATGATTAGAATCACAACTATGAAAGCTTCACTAACTTAGGTAAAGGCTCTGATATTGATGTAGGTAGCAATTAGTGATGTAGATGCAGACAAAGAACTTGTAAATTTCAAGTATGAGAAATGGCAGCAATGGTTGGTCATGCGGCTTCACTGACTTGACAATGAACAAGTTCTCTCAAGATTTTAAAGCACATAAAAAATTCTTGTGAAAAAATAATTACACAGCTATAATGATTGGACTTTACTCTTAAATTTTTCCATACATAATTGACACGTAGCTAAAATGTAAAATAGTTCAAATTGCTGTTATACATAACATACACTACACTGCATAACAGTTAACAGGAAGACCTATGTGTATGGAGTTGAATGGGTAACATGTGTTCTATTTATAGCGCACTGCACTGGGTAACTTTGCTTCATGTGTATCGGAGGGCTTAAAAGCCATACACTCTATGAGGTAAAGGGTTAAAGGACAAAATTACCCCTAAATCTCTGTATGTACCACTTTCTACATGTACATAAAATTCCCTCATTTTACGTCACTCAGAAGCCTACTAGCTATCCTCACTGCATAAATTCTGAACTGATCTGATAGAACAGCACCCTCACTTCACAGCAACAGGCCATCACACATTAGAGGTATATCTAACATTACCATATCTCTTTACCTACGCTACCACATGCTCGGGGCCCCGAGTGGCCGAGTGGTCTAAAGCGCTCTTCGTTACAGATCACTGCCATCTCACCTCTGTCTGCGGCGGTTCGAGTCAAAGATTCAGCCAATGTGGGCATGTGAGAAAGCTTGCCAGTAGCTTCTCGTGGGTCGGTGGTTCTTTCCGGGGTTTTCCGGGTTCTTCCTCCACCATTAATACTGGCCGCCATGTATAGTCTATCGTGCTGAAAAATGGCGTTAAACCCCACAACAACAACAACAACCACATGCTCGTTTACTATTGCAAAAATTTAACAGCAATCATTTACTTACAAGATTATTTAAACATCACAAAATCAGATATAAATATGCGATTATCGTTAACTCATGATAATCAAAATCATCCTAACAGACCAAGAAAATTATTTTATATAACTATGAAATCCTACACATATGAAAACTTGGATAACATGCAATCGTCAATACTATCAATGAACTAGTAACTGTAAAATTAAAGACATAAATTGCATAACAACTCTAGCTTCAACAGATTTCCATGAAATTGAATAAATGGTACATAATATGAATCCTAGTCATATCAAACACGTTTGCATAAAACAAATGATCAAAAATAGAAAATTGTGGAAAATTTAAATTGTGTACCCTAACCGATTCGGCCCCGATCCTGTCTGTAGGCATGATGAGGCTGTGCCTTACTTCCGAGCTCTGCAGCATCAAGGTCATTTAAGATACACCAACGTGGGTGGTGTTAAAAAAAAAGCAGACAGATATAGCTCTAAAATGATACCAAATAATTTGGAAGTTCTAGTTGCACTAAAAAATACAGAGGGGAAAACCTCATTTTTTGGACCCGTTTTTTTTTTTTTCCACCCAAAATTCGCTCGAGATCGGAATGCAATTTTGTGTCCGGATTTTAGACCTTTTGGCATCAGATCTAAGGCATACCGGTCTTAACTGCACACAGACAGGTGATTCTTTGCAAAAACTATGATACAGTTGGCATTTGGAATAAATTGCGGTCTCCATACGAAAATGATGGGTCGATTAAGCAACAAAAAAAAAATCCAACTTTTACCCTTCTGCTCATGCGCAAGCAAAATAACCAATGAAAAATGATGTTTCTAATACAATAAAGCATTAGTTGCATGGAAAATCTGTTGAAAGCCAATGTATTCAGAAATAGCCCCCCAAATGTCTTTCTTATGCACATTTCAGGCAAAAACGACAAAATCCTCTGGGGCCGAACAAGTTAATGCTGTTCTTTTTTCAGAATTTGTGCTGCCTAGCACTAAACCCTTTCTTTACTTACAAGACAGTCACTTGGTCCCCTTTTCTTGTTCAACGAAAGCACTATTCTTTTTTAGGTGTCCTTGGAGGCAAACTTCTCCTCAGGAATTTTAAGACTAAAGAATTTCAACTAAGGTCATCACTTGAAAGTCACATTATTTTCAAAGTGTATGCCTTGATATACTCTGGCCAATCATAAGCAGCGGTTCCTAAATTTTTCCCAAGATAACCATTTCTTTCGTCAGATCTCAGACAGCATAGAATCTGTGAAGTGTGGGCATATCAATTTCCTTTTGAAAATGATAATTTGACACGAGTTCCTATCAAGCAGTGATGGTTGGTAGCTCAAATGTTTACTTTCTCCACACAGCGTAGCAGTGCCCTGGTCAATCTTACTGAGTCATAAATTCAAGCCTTTCAAGTTTTATCACTGACATGGGGGAGAAAAAAGAACGGTCTAAGTGGCCCTTAACGAAGACTTTTCTGGCTTAAATGTCATAAAATTTTAATGCTCAGTTCATTCAACTTTAAGGTTCAATACAATTCAAAATTTGACACTTTACAGATTGTTTATAATGTTTCATAAGGACGGATTTTTTAACAGTTTCATGAAGAATGTTCTATCAAAATTAATTTTGTATTTTTCACACCGTTTATGTACATGTCGATGTTGAACATACATGTAGTAAACTATTTGTACCGGTATGATTCATATTTCATGTCAGAATTAATGTAATAATATTTTAAAACAATTTACATTTATGTAAAAAAAAATGCAGGTGTGAAGAAATTTTTTTAAACCATTAAGTTTTACCATCTGATGAGAGTGTCAACATATATTTACGTGTACCAGCTGGTGCATGATAAAAATTGCTTTGATGTGAAGGCATCATTATTCATTAACTTAATAACTTGAAATAAGTCCTGTATTTATTTGGATGGAAGTTAATTGTCAGTAGTCATCTATTTTTTTTATTAATCAGATTTTTTTGTTGATATGTTTTTCAAAATCATGTAAATGCTCATAAAGAAAATTGTGTATGTCACACTGCTTTATAGGTACATGTACAGTCTAATGTTAAACATGCCAAATAGAACCTGACTGGCTCCAGGTACAATGGCTGGTGCAAAATTGCTGTCTTATTTATTCCATTAGCAGTAACATCAGTTGCATCCTGGCCATCACTAATTTCAGAAACATTAACCTCAACTGTAGGTATTACAGATGTGACAATGTCACTGTCAGAATTAAGATAATTCAAGAAATCAACATCCTGCTTACCAGACTCAAGTAAAGCATAATGTGTCATCGCAAGGGCAGCATCATCATCATCAGCATCACTCACTGGTAATGACATCTATTTGCTGTCTTAACCCTGCCTTGACAAAACAGTTTGCAACACAATCTCTGGAAACATTACACCATGCTTAATAAATGATATTGATTTTGAACAATATATATATTTCACATTAAATTTTCATGAATACCCTGCTTCTGTTCATCATAAGCTTTGTGTCTTCAGAGACCTTATTTCTTTTTCAGCCAGTTTTACAATAGTCCAAATTTAAAATGAATCATGAAAGAGATTTAATTGTGCTTTATTCGATTAGTCAACATGCTGATTAAAGAACATTAGCTTAATGATATTTCCAAATTGTTTTGTCAAAAAGTACAAAACAAAAATTGCATTGAACCAGAACCTGTGATTCTACTGAATATTAATGGGGTGTATTTGTCATGTCTTACCTGGCATCTTTCTTTGACCTTTGTTATTTAATGATTATGAATGAAGTGTGATTTTCAAGCTTTTGTTACCTGGCATCTTTGTTGTTGCACCTGTCTTATTTAATTGACTGTCATTGTTTATCTGGCTTCTGTGTATTAGTGGTAGAAATATAAATAATTTAACCAAGTCCATTAGGTGAATGATACAAATCAAATGCTGTAACCAATTAAATGTTGTAACCAAAGAACCTCATAACAATGCCGCCTTTGGAATACCTATTTATTATGAATTTGACCTGGAAAATTAAACTCAAACCTTCGAACAGAAAAGAACATTATCAACATTCTTTAATGCCTTAACATATTTTACCTAACTAGGTGTAGAAATGCAGTAACAGATTTTACCTAACTAGGTGTAGAAATACAGTAACAGATTTTACCTAACTAGGTGTAGGGGTGCAGTAACAAATTTTACCTAACTAGGTGTAGAAATGCAGTAACAGATTTTACCTAACTAGGTGTAGGGGTGCAGTAACAGATTTTACCTAACTAGGTGTAGAAATGCAGCAACAGATTTTACCTAACTAGGTGTAGAAATGCAGTAACAGATTTCACCTAACTAGGTGTAGAAATGCAGTAACAGATTTTACCTAACTAGGTGTAGAAATGCAGTAACATATTTTACCTAACTAGGTGTAGAAATGCAATAACAGATTTTACCTAACTAGGTGTAGGGGTGCAGGCAATAGCTCAGATGATGGAGGATCAGACTTGTATGGCCCCACTCCAAGTGTGTTTCTTTTTGTACTGCTTTTAAAATTAGGGATATATAGTAGGTTTTTTAAAAAAGATTTGGATTTTTTTTATCACAGCTTTAACAATTTTTCAGTCATATCGCTGTGTGGCAGTTTATAGTGATGTCTAGCATAGGGGCATCATGCTGCAGACATGTAACATGATGTCCCACCCAGTCACATTATCCTGACACCAGGCTGATCAGTCCTAACACTAACCCCTCAATGCTTAGTGCCAAGCGAGGCAGCAGTTAATACCATTTTTGTAAGTCTTTGGTACGACTCAGCCAGGGATTGAGCCCCTGACCTCCTGCAACCAAGGCTGACTCTCTAAGCACTAGACCACCTGAGTGTTTTTTTTTTGTTTTGAAAAAGAAGCATATATACACACACACACACACACACTGCACTTCAAGTACTGAGCAAAACAAGTTCATCTTGGTGCACCAATCAATTTCAGGAACTTTTTTTTAAAGTGAATTTTTTTTCTTTGGAAATTTATTTTTTCCCAGGGGTAAAGAAGGTGGTGCTAGGGTTAGTGATGAAAGACAGAGACAGTCAGCTGACCGGGAAACATTTTTTTATGGTCTAATCCAAGGTTTGTTGGGTTCCATCCTTGCCTAGGCCAGCCCAGATTGGCTTCCTCAGTGTGTACTTGGGAAAGGCACTTAGCTTCTAATTCCACTACAAGATGGGGCCTTTCCACCTCAAGGTGGGGCCAGTCATATTTAAAAGTGCCATTAAAACTAATCAAACAAACAAACAAATTACCTAAACTGGGCTAGTGCTAGACTATTTGATTTTGTTGGGCAGAGTGTTTTTTCTTTTCTCTCCTGACTAGGGTGAAGTGGTGAAAAAAAATCGGGAGAAGCCTGTGTATTCAAAATTTTGAATGTTTACAGCAGTTGCTTACAACAGGCATTTTACTTAACCATTGAGTCATATCAAAAGAAAGTTGTTGTTGTTGTTCTAGGGTTTAACGCCATTTTTCAGCACAAGATAGGCTATTCATGGCGGCCAGTATAACTGGTGGAGGAAGAACCCTGGAAAACCTAGGGAAGAACCACTGACCCACGAGAAGCTACTGGCAGGCTTTCCCATGTACCCACGCTAGCCAAGCCTTGGACTCGAACCCATGAAGAAAGAGGTGAGATGGCAGTAATCCGGAACAGTGAGCGCTTTAGACCACTCGGCCACTCGGGGCCCCCTCAAAAGAAAGGAAACGTTCATTAAACTTTAAGAAACTACTGAAATTGTTGTTAGTTTTAGTAAAGAAGCTAACATAAAAAAACGTTTAAAATTGCCATGACAGGTATTGAGGTAATGGTATTTTCTTGCTATTGGTATAGGTTGAGCTGTGAAATGAAATTGTTTAATTTTACTAGCAACCAACCTGTAAACCTCCAGAGGGTAATATTTGCTATAAACCTCCACAGAGTAGTATTGGCTATAAAACTCCACAGTGATATTTGCTATAAACCTCCACAGTGATATTTGCCAGAAACTCACATAGTAATACAGTAAAAACTGTTATGAGCGACCACCTGTCATTTCCGACCACAATCGTAATGCATGGATCAATTTTATTATATAAATGCTCTGTTGTGAGCAACCACCTTCTGACTGCAAGCAGCGACCACAATGTCTTGGCAAAATATACATTTCAACACTGCTATAAACGACCGCATCACACCAAAAAAAAAAAATCGACATCACTAACCTTGACTTAATCCTTTGTAAACACGAGAGCTCATACATTTATTATGCAAACAAAGAGCACATTAAATTACACTGCAGTTGAACAACCATATAGCGAGATAAACACCACTAACCACCATTTAATCCTTTGTAACTATGACTGTATAAATAGTAAAGATTGTTCTAATAAGGTATTTAACCCTTTACCTCATAGAGCATAGTGACAAAGTGCAGCACACTATAAATAGAACACCTGTTACCTAGCAGACCGCATCCGCATAGGCATGCCTGTGAATTGTTAAGCAATGTAGTGGTGTTACGTTTAACAGCAGTTTTAAACATTTTACGTTTTAGGTAGACATCTATTATATATGGAAAAATTGAAGAGTAAAGTCCGATTGTTATAGCTGTGTACTTATTTTTCACGGAAGAATATTCTATGTGCTTCAAAATCTTGAGAGATCTCGTTCACCGTTATGTCCGTGAGGCAGTGTGACCGACCATAGCTGCCATTTTCCATACTCGAAATTTACATGTTTTTCGTCTGCGTCTACATCACTAAGTCATCTGAATTTGATAATCAATAAAAACTAATTGCTGCTTACATAAATATCAGAGCCTTTACCTTAGTTACTGAATCTTTCGTGGTTGTGATTCTACTCGTGAAAACTTCGTAAGTACTGAATGAAATCCTGCCTGTGAACTGTTAAGCAATTTAGTGTATGTTACGTTTAACAACAATTTTAACCATTTTACATTTTTGGTACACATATATTATATGTGGACAAATTTAAGAGTAATGTCTGATTGTTATAGCTGTGTAATTATTTTCCACAGAAGAATTTTTTATATGCTTCAAAATCTTGAGAGAACTCGTTCACCGTCATGTCCGTGAGGCCGCATGACCAACCGTAGCTGCCATTTCCGATACTCGAAATTTACAAGGTTTTCATGTGCGTCTTTATCACTAAGTCATCTGAATTTGATAATTTATAAAAACTAATTGCTGCCTACATTAATATCAGAGCCTTTACCTAATTTATTGAATCTTTCGTGGTTGTTATACTAATCGTGAAAACTTCGTACGTACTGAATGAAATCCGCGGCTGCCATTTTGGAGAGTGGAGATTACGACCCAGTTACTTTAAATAGCAGATATCGATCAGTGCATGAATGGCGACCACGTGATCTGACGTAATTGTCATTCACAGAAATGAATGTAGTATGTAATAGGGGGGTTTTCCCCGAAGGTGGCGCTACGAAAACTAGCTCAAAATGGCTGATGTTTACAGCAGGCGTCAAAAGGCGCTTCTGTGGGAATCTTGCAGAGGCGTCAAAAGGCGCTTCCATGCGAATGGAGTAGAGGCGTCCAAAGACGCTTGTATGAGGTAAAGGGTTAAAAAAGAAATTGGCTAGCTACCAGTTTTGTGAAATTTACAAGTCCAGCGTAAGGTGTCATTTGTAAACTGCAGTAAACCAGACTAAAGTACATGTCACTAACCGCCATTGTAGTGCCGAAGTCATGGGAATAGCTAGCAAGATTAACCATTATTTCATCAAAAGGAATAATGATCGACATACGCAATCAATTTAGAGGTTTGTATTTTTTCTCTATATTTTTGAAAACCCACACAACGCCGGTAGTCCTAATGCCCCAGTGAGAAATCTTTTGAAAGGGCGTCATTGCAGGGTTGAGTACATTGTTTGTCATTCCAGTTAATCTGTAATGCTGGGGTTGGGGGGTGGGGGGTGAATGAGCTCTTTGTCTTTAACACTAGTAAGTAGGAACCATTTCCATATTCTTTCTTTAAAAAATTCCTTTTGTTATAGTGTTTCACTAAGCTACCATCTGTTTACCTGCGTGCAGATGGTCCTAAACCTTTGTTTATCAAGCTATAATGCTGGTGATTTAACTTTCATCTCAAAATAAATGTGACAAGTTAATTATGTCTTTTGGTTTCATTCATTGGTACATAATATATATTTATTCCACATTTCCCCAAAACCTGATCAAAACCAAAATACATCTAGTTGTTATTATGTCAACACTAAGAACAATGGCAGAACCTCCATTGAAAAAAAAGGAAAAATTCTAACACTTGAAAGAATAAATGTAATTAATGAAGTGAAAAACGGGAGACTGCTCGCAAAATAGCAGCAAGGTAAATCAGGTACTACTCCAACTGCAGACAGTGATAGTGACAATGAGTCATCTGTTGGTGAAATTCTGGCTCAGATTATTTCACATTCTACAGTCATAGAACATTTAAAGGAGATTAAAGAATATGCTTTATAGCATGGCAATCCCAAACCTTTGCTTCTTTGCTCAGAAATGGAGATACATGTTCAGACGAAATAACTGAGTAAAAAATGTCAACAAAGTAGTTGTTATTGTTCTAGGGTTTAACGCCGTTTTTCAGCACAAGATAGGCTATACATGGCGGCCAGTATAACTGGTGGAGGAAAAACACTGGAATACCCAGGAAAGAACCACTGACCCACGAGAAGCTACTGGCTGGCTTTCCCACGTACCCACGCTAGCCGAGCCTTGGACTCGAACCCACTCAGACAGAGGTGAGATGGCAGTGATCCGTAACGGTGAGCGCTTTAGACCACTCGGCCACTCGGGGCCCCATCAACAAAGTATAACAGCTTTCTAAAAGAAAAGTGATTAAGTGCATAGAAGAGGATACGTCATAGCTAACCGTGCAGTTTTTGTAACATTTGATACACCTCTGAAATGTATGGCCATGTGAAATTACTTTATGAATATGATAAATATTACCTTTGTTTATTTTACAAATCATATACATGTACATGTACTAATATATGTACATATTCATGTGATGTTCAAATATAAATTGAAAATGTATATCTTTATTATATAAAGTTATTTTGAGAGGAATGCATGCAATATTTAGCAAGATTATGAATAAAGGATATGATACATGTACAGGGAGTATGGCTATTTTTTCTTCTTCAACAATGCTAAATATTGACCCAGGAAACCAATCCATTTTCACACACCTCTTACGAGAGACCACCTGTACTGAGAGACTGCTTTTGGTTGGCAGAAGGGGCGGTCTCTCATAACAGGTTTTACTGTATTTTCTGTTAACATCATCTGAGTAATCATTGCTTTAAACCTCCAAAATAATATTTGCACTAAACTTCTGCAGAATAATATTTGTTCTAAACCTCCACAGAGTAGTATTTGCTATGAACCTCCACAGAGTAATATTTGCTATGAACCTCCACAGAGTAATATTTGCTATGAACCTCCACAGATTAATATTTGTTTAGAAGTTCATTAATTTCTTCAATCTTACATGTTTAAATTTGGGCATTAATCTAGTAGATTAAGATATAATTGCAAAATATAAACAATTATTTCATTGACAAAAAAGTTGATAAAAAAATTATCCAGTGTTCATACTGTTTTACCTTGTTCATTGAGAAAAAGACGTACTTATAATTCAAAAGCATAATGTGGACTGGGGTAAAAAAGTGGGAAGCTGATGGGTTAGCTTGGTGTAAAGGTGTGTGATTGACATAATTGGGTGCCAAAGAGATATCCTTTCCCTTGAAAATAGAATGGTTATGTCTTTGTCCACTGTATTATCAGTAGGAAATTGTATGGACACAGTATTAGGCCACTCGCTGAACAGCACATCTCTGTAAATTAATCATTGCCCCAAAAAGCTTTGTATTTTCGAATTATGCACCTGATTTTATATAATTGACTTATTTTTCCTGAAGACTTTTTGTATATCTGGAAAATTTAGCACTCAGAAAAAGGTACAAGAGCTTGAAATATCAATTCAAGTTTTCATTATTTGTCTCCCATTTAGCATGTATGTAAGTATTAAATTTTTGCCTTGATGCTTTATGCTCCCACTGTGATAGCAGATAGGGGCATATTACTTTGCTGCTGTCTGTCCATATATATGCCTCTACATTTTTGTGGTACAAAAGAAACTATTTAACATAGAGCTGTTCAGTTGTAAACACTTTATCATGGTTGTGAGTAGATGACCTTATTACTTGTAGTTTTTCAGACCATTACAGCAATTTTCCATTGGGGGTACATATGTTTGAATTTTTTGAACAAATCCTCATTAGCAAAATAACAAAGACCACTTGAGGTAGACCAATGAAATTTGGTTGGATATATGTACTCGTGTGCAGATGAGTAGATTAAATTTTCTGGTCTTAATAGCCATTTTAAATTTTTTTGAACACATTTCTTTTTTTTAAATTTGCAAAATTTAGCTCTGGATGTTGTATGCATAAATAGATGACAAGATTACATTTTCATAATGAATGCTCCGATGGCCTAATGGTAAGTGCGTCCACCTTGGATGTGGAAGGTCAAAGGTTCAAACATTGGCTGAGTCATACCAGACATTTTCAAAAATGGTACTAACAGCTGCCTCGCTACCTCGCTAGGTGCTCGTCATTAAAAGGTTAGTGTTAGGACTGGTCAGCCTGGTGTCAAGATAACGTGACTGGGTGGGACATGATGCTACATATCTGCGGCATGATGCCCCAGTGCAAGACATCACTAAAAACTGCCACACTGTAGACATCATAGCGATATAACTGAAAAATAGTTAAAGCTACGTTTAAAATCCAAATCACACACACACACACACAGAGATTTTCATAACATTATGTTAGTTCGTCAGATTTCATGTTTTCACTTTATAGAATTTGATTTTTTTGCAGTTGGGGCACAGATGTTTTACAAATGCTAATTTATTTCTCCTTTAAAATGAGAAGTTGCACTTATCTTTGTCATAAAAAAGTAATAAATACATTCAACTTAAAGAGCTTTATGTACACTCTGTCATCAACATTAGGGCATATACTATAATGGAAACTCCAGGGATTAGGAGATTCACTTTAATTAGCTAATTATCTCAGATTTGAAGTTGCAGTGGTAATCAGATTAATAAATTTATGGGATGCAAGTAGATCAAGACAGAATCTCAGCTTACCTGTTCAGTTTCACACATGCACACCAATAAGTTCAAAAGATGGATGCACAAGAAAAGATTTATTTAAGGTAGATACAGTTTACTGCAGTTAAAAAAAGGTACAATAAACAGTTTCAGGTCTACATATTTGAGATCCTGTAACCCAATACTGTAGTTATCCATGTTGACATTTATTATAAGGTCACTCATGGCCCCATAGTACCCACTCTTAGTTTACTATTCATTTATTTCAAAGGTGTAATTTAACTGTATCCAACCATGGTAAACCACCACTCGTATATCCAGTTTAATGTTTATATTATTTTGAAATTTATAATGGAAGGTAAGATAATTAGAGACTAATATGATGGTAGTACCTTGTACGGTGATAAGAAAGACGGTCTTCAGCGCAAGAAACCATTATGTTAAATATTTACTGCACCAGTTGGGATGTTCAACTAACATCTGATGTTACCAACAATGTTGTAAATAGGAGACTTAAATGCAGCTTTAAAAAAACTTTCAGTCTTGGGGAATTTGTGTGGGTTTGCAACTGTTCTTGATAATTTATTCACCACAGAAACAGGATGTGTTGCATTTTTTTTTTCCCATTTGAAAACTAAAGTTGCACCATTTTGGTCGCAGTGAAGCCATATATGCTACCCAATGTGTACCTTCAGCTGTACTTGTCTTGGTTCCCATTTGTATTCTTTACTGCCTCAATTCAGACCATACTGAGCAGCATCTATAGAAATCATCTTGCAGCCAGTTCAGTATTACTGGTTTATTGTGTACACTACTGGATAATTCAGTTATCCAGTACTGTACACAGTAAACCAGTAAATGTTGTTGAATTGGCTACAATCAAATTATCATTTTGTGTACAGAATTCATCGGGGCATATTCATAAAAGTATTGATTACAAGACCTTGAAAGACTTAACTCAAAATGTGAATGACACAAATCCTGGTTCATTTTTAAAAATTATCCTGGTTCTAGTGTTAAAAAGTATTTCATATTATCTTTGCATATTGAAATACTAGAAATCTAGATTATAATGCAATGCACATTTAGGGGAAATTAATAGAAGCCAGGGACAGCTCAGCAGCCATATATAATATAATGAAATTGTAAATATGTACCTAAGATGTTTACCTAACATAATTTGAAACAGTGTTCATATTTCATGTCTGTAATAACCAACTTTGCCACCCTTTGATATGAGTTTATCTATTTCCTTATACAAAGTGGAGTTGTTTTTAAAAGTCACCAGGATGGGGTGAAAGCAAATTAGAATTGTAAAACGGGTGGTTTCTTGCTAAGATTCTCTGGTATTGTAATATGGTCTCTAAACCATAGGTAAAGGAATCTATTATGGAGATGTAATTGATTATATCATCGGTCATTCAGAGTTGGTGCAGCAAACTCTAAGAAGTGGAAGTTGGCCTTATAAGACAGGTGGTTGCTTAAAATACGTTCATTATGTTTGATAATTAATTTCTGAGTTCTTTATAAAGAAAAAAATGGGCTTTTTAAGGAAAACGACTGCTTAGTTGAAGTGACTTTCAACACAGGTTTGGTTATATAGATCATCCAAAATCTAAAAGGGTATTTTCATCAGCAGATCTGATTGCATATCTTATTGTGTAAACTCTGATAGAAGGTTTGAATTTTTTAATTGGGGGTTGTGATGTTGAAGGTAATAAGTACAAGATAATAAGGGTTTCAAATAATTTTTAATAGATACAGATGGATTAGATAAAACAATAATAATATTGCGCTATGTAAAATGGTGCCTGCTTTAAAATAGATCTAGTAGAAACTAATGGATAGCATGCCAAGGCCATCTTCTTATCAATATTTTGATAAAACTTTTTTTCCCCCTATATCCATATGTCAAAGATGTGAAAAGAAGAGATGAAGGATTTGCGTTTTTGGTCTCTCCAAGTAGTTCACATGCTGGATTTGTTACTGGAAGGGTGCTGGTTTGAATCCTATCATTAGATGAACCTGGGTCAGTAAGTGTAGTGCATACCTGGGCAAGGCACTTAACTCCCACTGCTGCCTCATTAAGTAACTTTTCCTGCTGTACAACTGTGTAAAACACCAAACCAAACCCTTCAGAATCACATCATTTAACCACATCCTTGTTCAGATTCCTAAAAAGTCTTGGCCCGAATGTTTAGCTACTGACATTTTCTACAGGTAGATATTGAACATATTTGCTGCAGCAAAATTTGAAGTCGCTTAATTCTGGTATGGAGTACTTCGTATGCTTGTCTTGTTGACGTAACATGTAGATGGGGAGATACAGTTTATGTGATTCACCATATCTTACAGGTTGGTGTGTGGGCTGTCAGTTATGTAATGACACACACCTCTATTAATGCAGCTAATTCTAAGGAGTCATACATTTTTTACTGCATTTGTATGGAGCAGAGAATGGCATACATTAGCAGAAGATTTTTTTTATTAATAGCTGTAGTGTCGGGTTAATGGATTAAATCTACTAATTTATGAATTCCTTCCTATGTTCAAATGATATTCAGGATCAGTAAGCTGTGGTTGTATTTGATCTTAAGAATTTATGGACGGACAATAAATCTTCTACTATAATCCCTGCATTGCATGAAGAATGGTTCATTTGATCTGTACAACCAGCATAGACCCAGAGCTGTCACTGTATAATTTACCAGTTTATCTGAGTCACTTGCATTTAATTCCACCAATGATTTGATTTGCTGATGCATTATTCAAAGCAGATATGGGTTTCCACTGTCCACATTAGGTCACAACATGGATAAATAATAGTTAACTGTAAACATCCTGATAAGAACTGCAAGAGTGATGGTGATTATACGTGGATAAATATGGTAGAAATGCTGATAAGAACTTCACAAGAGTGATGGTGATCATACATGGATAACTATGGTAACAATAAACATTCTGAGGATGAACTACAAGAGAATAATAGTGATTGATCAATAGTGTCCTTGTACCTCTTTGTAGATATCAGGGAAATCAATTTCAGTAGGAAATAGGATAATGATTGAGATATTCATTTTACAGCGCTTGAAATTTATTTTAATTTGCTGTTCATCCTTCTGGGTAAGAGACCATGATGTGACTTGAGCTTTTTGCCAGCCATAACCCACCTACCATGTGCCACAATGAGTCACAGTGAATTTTGTGAGAACTGAGTTTTTATTTTTGTTTTGAAAGAAACCATTTGTTTGAAAATTAATGCAGTATTAATAATGCTCCTTAATAAATTTAGAAGAAATGGGTTAAGTTTCCCTTTCCTTTGCATCCTTTAGTATGAATAGTTTGTGTTTAGATCTTAGTGGAAATGATCCATAATCAGTGGGGTATTATTTTGGTAATAATTATGTTCATTATTATGCCAAGTGAGTCTATAGTATGGTCCTGCTTCTTTCCATCAACACTTGTTTATTACCACTCTGGAGTCCACATTTCTGATCCAGTTTTAATCAGATTTTACATCATAAAATTCTTGGATGAGTTCAATACAGTGACCCCACCCCCCTTCTGCAACAGGAAAGTGGCTGTATAAGACAAGTGGCATATATGTTTATGCAGGAAGAAAGCTCTGTGTAACTTCAAACCATTTAATATCTTCATTTAAAAGTAACATTAATTATTAAATGATTCTTCTCGTCTTAAGAATTTACTTATTTCAGGTGCACGTACATTAATAGTTCGTGATTCAATAAGCATGGAATGCAGGTGGGGTAGTGTTGGCACACAATTGCAAAATTATTTTAAAAAATGTCATTTAAATCTTGGCACAAACATCGCTTGGCATTAGAATCATTACATTTACTACATTTTCCCACTGCTGCAGAATATTCTCCTTATCAGCTATAATGTTGTTTATTTGAGTCTTTCCAGCATCAAATTTTTTGGCAGGAATTCTTGAACTCTCCCCATTTTTGTTGTCAAATAACTTTTACTAATAATTTTTCATTTATATGCTGACATGTTAAAGATTTATGGTGATTTATTTCCATGTTTGCTAATTATACTGTACTGCGGTTTAATCATGTAGACTAAGCTTTTGTAGAGTAGATAAATGCCTTGTTGATAAAGGAAGTGATACACATTCTGTTATGTGATTTTTTGGTCTTTGTCTGAAACCCTATTTTGTTCAAGGTTTATTTCACTTGTTAATCCATAAGAGTTAAATTTAGCCTATGTTGACCATGTTACGATTTTGACAGTTATGTCCATCTTTAATCAACCAAGAGAAGAACTCTGCCACTGTGTGAAGGCCAAAGGTCATCTTAAAATCATTTTAATATCAGTAATCCATCACCTGTTGCTGTTGCGTAGGTCCCGACCACATGATGAAAATTCAGGCTCTAGAAGGCAAAAAAATCTTGGTTCAACACACAGATACTTTGCCCATGCATAGTGTTTTCATTCTTTTTCTAATTGTTGACATTGCAGCTGCTTTAAGTTATATCAAGAGAAGAATTGCCTTTGTTTCATTATTATTTTTATTTGAGCTTATTTGTCATGTGAATGTTTTTGTCCTGTGGAATTAACCCAGATCAAGCAATTTTTCGTTTTGAATTGATTTCTCTTGAGAATTCTTTGCATTTTTTTTTCTGTTTATGTTTTTGTATAACCTTGTATATACATTCTTACCCACATTGATGTTAGCATAACTATTACTGTTGAGGATCATTTTAACTCTAAGATGACTAATTCTTCAGTTTTGGAAGATCATTTCAGGGTCCCAGGAGATCATGGGATCAATCACTTTTGAGCCAGTTCAGACCCTTTCTGTTGGAGGGAATGAACATTTGAGGAGTAGATCACCCTCTGTAAAGAGAAGTAAAAAAAAACTTGTAACATTCACAATAGCATGTTGCTCCCTTCCGTGAGGAAAGAGCTGCACTGCACCATGATGAGTGATGATGATAAACTAGACTGAGACATACCTATGTTACCTATATGGTCACTGACCGGTTGCCAGTCAATTCATCCCATTGACTAGTCACTGTACAACAGTCAATCTTATTCAAGTCGCTTACTTTCCACCAGTCATTCCTTGGTGTCCGTATGGTATGGGGATATGGATCAGACCATGTTAACCTCTTTCCCCACTCTTCCATCACACTCCGTACATAATTGGGAGTCTGCCCAGGGGGTCCAGATGCCTTGTCATCACCTCCTCATCAGTTGGCAGCTGCCAGGAAAGCTGGATGAATAGCATCATCTAAGTAATATCAGCAGTTTTGCCTGACTCCTGGAATTTTTAACACCCTACCATAATGAGATATGGGAAATGGCACAGAGTGCTCCTTTGTCACTTCACCAAAGGACATAGTGATGCTAAGCCACTCTCGTGCTTTGAGAATATGGATGATGATGTCCTAACTATCCTTGTTGACTCCAATGAATTTGAGGTAGATACAGTTAAATTGACAACTGTCAGGCCCACCATCTCCTCTTTGTTTGAAGAGGATGAGGAGATCAGGTCCTTTGATACCACAATAAATGAAGTTTAGTGCACCTTACCAGCAGATTTATTGTGCCTGAAACCATTTAGCACACTTTACTGAAAACTGCTTTAACGTGAAGAAAAAATTGGCTGCCTTAGTGAGCTTATTGTTGGGTTGGCAGGTCTGCCATATGCACCTTCTACTGTTTCTCCTAACAAGTCAGAAACAACACAGAGATTCTCTATCAGCTTTGATTCCTCCAAGTCCAGATTTTCATCACCATTTGTGTTGGAGGATGGAAATGGGACAGATTCCTGATGGAGTTCCCCATGCATACACCCAATCCCAACTCCTATCTCTTTGCCATCATGTCAAATTATGATGGTGTGCTCGTTGGAGGGGGGGGGGCATAATTTTCCAGGGTGATCGGACAAATTGTCCCTCTACATCAACAATATAGAAATTAAATCTCTTATTTCTGGCTTTGGAAGGGTGCATCGACAGAGTAAGTGGTTGATGTATTTTGGTCTACTTGGACAACACGTCCATCACAGCATATATTTAATTTCAAGGAGGCACACATGTCCCTTCACACTAAATGGAGGTTTGGAACCTCCTTTGCTGGCCTTCACACTGCATGGAGGTTTGGAACCTCCTTTGCTGGACGACCTCAGAGAACATCTTCCACATTCTGGGGAAGAAGAATGTATTAGAGGACATTTGATCCAGGACATGGAAGAATCTCAAAGAATTGTCTCTTTACAGCTCCGTAACATAGTCCCATTTCACACTGAGGGAAAAGCCTTTGGTGGACTTGTTTGCAACCAGACTCAACAACAGACTTATCTGCTCTTTTCAATTCTCTTCTCTTTTCTTCTCTACTCTACTCTTCTCTTCTCTTCTCTTCTCTTCTCTTCTCCTCTCCCTTCCCTCCCCTCTCCTCTCCTTTCCTCTTCCCCCACCTTCCCTTCTCTCTCTGCCCTCCTCTTACCCCCCCCCCCCCCCAAGATCACACCAGACCAGAGACTATGGGCAGTGGATGCATTCAGCTCCCAGCGGGATTGTCTGTTTGCATATACCTTCCAACCATTCTCATTACTACCTCACGTTCTACAAAAAAAACATTGGAACTTCAACTGCTCACATCATTCTCATAGCTCCACTGCGACCACAACAATTGTAATTAAATGATCTTCTAGACCTTTTGATCATCTGAGGCGTCTACCTCACCTCTTCTGTTGCAACTGAGTGGCTCCTTACTCCACAACAACCCACACATTCTCAACCTTCACATTTGGCTCATCTCTGACAATCTATCCACCAGAAAAGTTTTTTGCTGGATTGCCAGTTACATCATTCAGGCCAGGAGAGCTTGAACAACTTAAGTCTGTGATGCCAGATGGAGAATCATCTGTGATTGGTGCAGTAGGAAACCTTGTGATCTTAGTTCTGTTGTCGATTTCCTTTTGTTACTTTTTGAGAACAAAAGATGTTCAGTATCAGCTTTAGATCTGGAGCTACCATTTCCAACACTCAAATTCTCTAAGGGCTCTGATTCACACATTGCCTTTCTTATTAAGTATTTTGAGCTGCAGAGACCTGTCTCACACTATTATGCCCACAAAATCTTTCTTTTATTTTGTGGTCTTTGACCAAACTCTGTATGAACCAATGATTGAGGCTTCTCTCCATGACTTGGCATTCAGTCTCAGTGCTTCCAAGGGAAAAGGAAGGGTCGAAAATGTCTGTTTCCTGTGAAGGTATTCATTGATATTCAGCTTCCATCACTGCAGTGGATTGTCATTAACATCAAGAGCTTATCATGAGGGTTTCTTTATGAAATTAAAAAGTCCATGAGGTACAAGATATTGCTGCCTCATGGGCCTGTTTAAATTATACTTCTTTGGTGGATGTGATGATGGCACAATTTTGGCAATCACATACTGCTCCTCGTACCTCTGCTGTTTAGCACAACAGGGTATTTTTTCTCTGGGACCTATAGTCACTATTGTCAAATTCCCTCCTCCTAGCTCGCTCTGATCTCATCAAAAAGATGACTGTTCTGTGCATACTCTGCAAGGTACACAAATGGACCCTGTCTTATGGGCAACTCTCAATATTACTATATGGTGTGCAAAGTTTGAAAGTTGTCATGACAGCTGATGAATAAGTTACCAGACTCCTGTGTATTTCCAGTTGAGTTGTAGAAAAAGAACTACAAATCTGTATGAAATGAGTGAGGTTATTAACATAAGGAATCTAAGAACAGGACTATTGAGACATTCAAGTTTTCTTTATTTCTTTTAAATAAATAATAATAATAATGAGGACTTTGTATAGCGCCTAATCTGTAGAAGCTCTAAGCGCTTTACAACATTAGACAACACCTATAAGATAAAAAAACATATAATAATATTATTACAAAAACAAACACCATGAAATCAGAAAAAAAACATTTTTTTAAAAAATATTTAAAAAATGCTGAGAATATTTCAGGTAGGAAACATTATTAGATCTTTAAGTTTGTTCTTGCAGTCAAAATAAGTGAGTTTTGAGAGCCCTCTTGAATGTGATCACTGTGTCTTTGTGTCTAAGTTCAGTGGGAAATTCATTCCACGTTACTGGGCCCTGGTATGCAAAAGAACGCTGTCCATATGACTTTGTTTTCATAGTGGGAGACCGCTTCGGTGGCCCAGTGGTTAGAGCGTCTGCCTCGGATGCGGGAAGTCGTGGGTTCGATCCCCGGACAAGTCATACCAGAGACTTAAAAAATGGTACTAACAGCTGCCTTGTTTGGCATTCAGCATTAAGAGGTTAGTGTTTGGACTGGTCGGTCTGGTGTCAGGATAATGTGACTGGGTGGGACATCATGCTACATGTCTGCGGCATGATGCCCCTGTGCTAGACATCACTATAAACTGCCACATTGCAGACATCGTAGCGATATGACTGAAAAATTGTTAAAGCTACGTTAAAAATCAAAATCAAATCACATCACTTCATAGTGGGAATAATGAGTATGATTGTCAGAAGAGGAGCATAAGTATCTTGCTGGTATGTACACATGGCTTATATACAGTGTAGTTGCAATGCAACAGATTTAATATTTCAGGAGTGAGTGTGTTTTGTTGGCAGCTTTAGTGCCATGGTCCTTTTGTCAGATTTACATGTACCATTCTTCAAAGTAAAATGAAAGATATGTATGAAATGTGTACGTTATACCATAATATGTTAGATAATACATTTTTGAAGTGCATTTAAGACTATGTTATCTGTTATTTTCAGCCCAAGAGAGTCAAGTCTGCGCCACCATGACAAGTCAAATCAGAGTCTTTTACCACCACCGATACATTTTGGAAAATTCTTGAGGCTTATTGAAGAGGATTTCAGACTTCCATATGATGTATGGGGACTTCATATAAATGGTCAGGTAAGCTGTTCAGTTTTCACTTGTATGGACATTTATTGTTTCAACTGTTTTTTTATTGCATAGTTTGTCTTGTCAAATTCTGTTTAATTATACATACCTTATGCAAATCATATTCACAAATATATGAATAAAACCATAACAGATATTAAAAGACCCAGTTCAGTTCAATAATAGGGAACAAGAAAACTTCACATTTCTCAGAAGTGAGGATACATACCATAGATGCATTGATCTTAGATGCAGTGATACAGCACACCTATATGACAAAACAGAAAAAAAAAAAGTTTTAATAACCAGATTTTAATTTGGCCAGATTTGACAGAAAGAGTCCAGGCATAAAGGCCTTTCAGATTTATTGAAATACCATCGGACAGAATTTGGCCAGATTTGACAAAAAGAATCCAGTCTTTTTAAAACGTTTAAATGTCAGCAAACATCATACAAACCCAGAGTTTGGGACCAACTGCCCTTACAGGCCCACCTGAACTTCTTTTTCACTCTAGGACAAAAGCAGATGGTTAAAAAACCACGCAGTTTTTCTCCGTTTTAAAGCGGAAATCTGATCCAGTTTTTTAAAAACAGTCTGTTTGGTCCCATTCCACAACGACCCTTGTAACATATTCGTTCCATATATTAGTTAGCCCACAACTTGTAAAGATTATTCTGATTGGTCAAAAGTTTAAATTCATCCAATGACTCTTCGTGTAATGGAAACTGATGGCAATGGAAAAAAGAAACATGCTTGCAAAAAATGGCAGCCCAAGTTTTTTTAGATAGATCATGACACGAGAAGTTTAGATAAAGGTTAAAAAAAACGAATGGAAATAGGAATGGCTGGAGCAAAAAGTTGACAGAAATTTAGTTGGTCAGTTTATAAGTAAGCTAGAGGACTGGCATTTTGTGACCTCTGCTCTACATTAATCCCTGTTGGAAGAGTTCGGAGAGGCACCTACAAAAGAAGCTGTGTACAGAAAAATTGAAGCTATGAAGGCATCTGGAAAAAGTGTAGTTAATTACTACAAGAAGAAAGATTTCTCGCATGAGAGAACAGACGTAGCTCTATCAGAATACGCATACTGCATGTTGCCAATACAAGCACCAGCTTGAAAGGAAAAAAGGCTCTCATTGAGAAGGAAAAGAAATGATTGCACATTGAGCAAAAAGTCTGTCAAAAAGGAAGGCTAAACAAATCTTTGCCAAAGCCGCAAAAGAGCTCAACTGTGTCCATTGGAGAAAAAGACAAGTGAATGTATGGGATTATTTGTATATAGTTGATGTGCTTGAGTGTTTATTTTACAGATTTGTTATGAAAAGAGAGAGGTATAATAATTTTGCTGCAAAAATTGAGAAATTATTTTGGCTTAATTACGATGTGAACACTGACATGCACATGAAATAACTTAAGCATCAATAGTATTGGAGAACAAATTAATGTGACAATAAATATTGTGAAATTATTCAAGTTGAAATTTTTTTGTATGTTTATTAGTTTTTCAAATGATTATTCTGTTATATATCATGATCATAAGTTTCCCCAGGAGCAATTTTTTATGATTGTAAAATGACGGGGGACTTTGGCTTCCTGGACCCCCCCGATCGGAGGCGCTGACCCTCAAGACACCGTTGGGGGAGGACCCCCAAACCAACCTTTAAAATTTTCCACTTTTTTGTGGAATACCAAAATCATGTCTGCAAGAAAGTATAATGGCTATATTTCATTGAGTGGGTGAAAAATTCTGGAAAACCACACATTTTTTTATATTTTATGCTCAGATGTATTGGTTGCATACAGTGTATAGCAGATATTATATGGCATTGTCAACTGTTTACTGTTTATGATCTGCTGTATGTTGTGTACATTCATACAGAAAACATGAGTAGTAACATGATTCTCTTTCCTAATTCAAGGTTAAAAAAAAGTATGCAACTGGAGAAAAGTTCATAGTGAGATTTAGATCACAGGTTGATTTGTGTTTCCACTGAATCGACAACTTGATGGATGAAATTCTTTGATCATAATATTATCAATGTCTGTTGACTTTGGTGAAAAAATAAAATTGATAATTCACTCCAGCATAAAATAAAATCATATATTTTACCATTTACCATTTTACCATTTCAGTTACGGAAGAAAGAAGGAGGACAGCTGTATAGAAGAATACGAAATAGTAAGTTTTCATTTAATTTTGTCTCCATGTAAATACAAGTTTTATACAACAAAAATGGCATTGAGTTTCTTCTTTAAATATGTTACCCAATCATAATACCTTAGGAGAATTACTACTACCTCGCAAATCCAGCTTTCCCAGATAAAACTTTTTAGCTAAGAGAGCTTAACATTATCTGCCTACGTCAGTGGCGATCAGGCAGAGTGATCTCTCCATGATATAGGGATTAGCAGCAAAACCCATGAATATCTCGGTTACTACTTCCGCTTGTGCCAAGAAGCACACGCAGCATGAGACCTCACAAAAGCCAGAATCAACAGTGAAACAAGTTGGAGTTCTCACTTCACAAGGAAAATATACTCCATATATATATTTCCATCTTGTCTCTCTTTTCATCTCAGCAAATTTCTGCCTTTACAAATTTATCCACACTTTGTCTTTTTACACATTAATTTTACTTATGCAATTTCACAAACAAGTTTGGGCTGTACTTCTATTATACTAACTAGCAAGTCCCTGAGACCCTTAGAAAACTCTCAGAATAGTTATTATTCCACAATTACTGGCTACATACAGATGAGTTTTCTCTGCCAATACATTTAGTGTCCAGACATCACACTTCATTGTATTTACCAGTACCTGTCATCTCATTCTCATTGCACCATTCAGATGGGAGAAGTCATGGATGAATGACCTTAATCTCACAAGGGAAATTCCATAGAAAACGAATTTCCATCATCATCTGAAAACAACCATGTCAGTAGTTGTTTCACCCTGACCCAGAGCTACTGAACCTGCATGTCTGGATTATATTTTAAACAGGCCCTTGGAAATAACCAGTTCTCACAACCATTCATGGAGAGAATTGCTCAAGCAAGAAGGCCCTTGACTCTTAAAGTGTACGAAGGCAAATAGATAATATTTACACAGTGGTGTTTACAAGAACACATTCTTCCTCTACGGGCATCTATACCTGAAACAGCTGTTTTCCTCCTCTGGCTCTTTGATGAGACAAAATCAGCATGAAGCACAATTGAAGGTTATCGCTTCATGATCGCTGACACCTTCTGTCATGGAAGAGATGATATCAGACAAAACAAAGACTAATCTGACCTCCTCTCCAACTTTGGTTATACACAGCCAAAAATGTTGGCTCTGTGCCAGAATTGGAACCTATAATGGGTACTGAACTGCTTTCAAGGCCACCTTGACTCACTTTCATACAAGACCTACTTCCTTATCACATTAATGATGGCAGGCTTAATCGGCAAAATATATGCCCTATCAGGGGACCTGAATAACATTTAGTTCTGAAAAGATGGGTCAGTTTCACTGATGGCAGTTCCTCTTTCATCACCAAGAACAGGCTTCCATCCATGGGCTACCAAACCAAATGAAGCAGTTTCTTGAAAAGACGGAGCTGCTGCATCAAGGGAGATAATACCAATTTTTATCTATCAGATAGGAAACAGGATGATACAGCTGCACAGACACTTTCATCCTGGATAAAGTTGGGTTATTTACTCTGCATACCAGGGAAATTACCCTAACTCAGATGAATCTGTTACACATTTCGGCTCATGAGGTTAAAGCAGTTGCCACAAGCATCAACTTTGACCATAACTGTTCTTTAACTGATGTTATCCATGCCGTGGGATGGAGATCTGAGTCCACATTCTCCAGTTTTTACCTCTCAGATCTTTCATCCCAAAGGCCTCAAATCAATCTGATGGATCCGATAGCCATGGCGCAACAGGTCACCTTTCCAGGTCATTCAACAGCTTCATAACATGCAGCTTCATGACTTCTGCTGGATTTGTGGGAGGGAAAATGTTCCCTTTCTGAAGCTGCTTCTTGACAGATGGAGTCTTCTCCAGTCAGGTTGCCTAGTAGCTATCTAACATACCTTAGGAGACCAGAGATGGCATCTTCGGGGTATGAGGATGTACTTCCCACCACCTCTTCCCTGTTCTCATAAGGTTTTATGATTGGGTAACGCACTTAAAAAAGAAACCAATCTTTTCTAGTAAAATGTTTCTTCGTGAATACAAATGCAGTCACATTACACATACCACATCCCAGCCTCCCTGCAATCACATCTATATAGAGAGCATGCTTTAGGCTCCAGTAGTGACTGGGATAATCATGGATTTTGTTGCCAAGCCCTATATCAAGAGAAGATCACTCTGCCTGACCACCTCCTGGGTGGGCAGATTAACTTTTATGCTTTTTGCTAAGAGTTTTTTCTGTTTGTCCTGGATTTGTGAGGTATTAGTTGTTCGCTTAAGGTATTATGATTGGGTAAGTATTCACATAGGAACATGTTATACTAGGAAAAATTAGTTTTCACCTAAAGACTTCAGATATTTAGTTGGTCCTGTACAAAAGTAGTGCTGATCTGACATCCTGTATAGCTGCCACATTGTTATTCCTACTCCTACATGGATGGTCATATTGAGATGGGATTTTCACTGTGAGACATTGTATGATATTTAGTTGGTCTTATTGAAAGTGGTCCTGAACTGACATCCATTATAACAGCATCTTGAAAATCTTGCAGCCATTTCTGAATGGACAGTCATGTCAGCATGGGGTTTTCACTAGAAGACTTTATTTCTAGTTGGTCCTAACTGAAAATGGTGTAGATCTGATGTCCAATATGGCTGCCACTGCTGCCATCTTGAAAATCTTATTAATATTACTCTTCCTGAATGGCTGGTTGCATCAACTTGGGGTTTCAATAAAATGCCAAAGCTCTATATGTACAGATTGTCATGTTAATGTGGGATTTTCTCCAGATGATCTTAGATATTATCCAGTTGGTCATAACTGATAATGGGGCCAATCTGATGTCCAATATGGCCACTACAGCAGCCATCTTTAAAATTATGTTATTGCAACAACTCATAAATGAAAAGTCATATCTTTAAAAGTTATCTCATCTCCTGTCCAAAAGGATGGCTATATGAACTTAGGGTTTCAGTAATGGACTTATTATGATTTCTAGTTGGTCCTAAATGAAAAAATGGTGCCAGCCATTGGTCCAACATGGCTGCCATGACAACTCTCTTAAAATTCTTCTTATCACTAAACCCCATGAATGGATGATGTTGATGACAGGATTTCACAAAGTCCTAAATGAAAATTGTGCTTATCATGTATCCATTTTGGCTGCCACATCAACTTCAGAAAAATCATGTCATTACTCTCCCGTAATGGATGATCAGTATAACAAGAAGTATTCACCAAAAGACTTCTACTGATGTCTCCTTTGTCCTAAATGAAAATGGTGCCAAGCTGACATCCATTGTGTGTACCACAGCAGCTTATTAAAAAATCTTGTTATTGTTGAAAAATATCAGAGATGGTTTCAACACTTGACAGTCAATAGGAAGAAATGGTCTTATCCTGAATTTCTGGAAATTCTTTTTGCCCAGTAGGGTGTCAGTCCCTCAAGGGACTCTTGTTTTGAGTGTCTTTCTGCTTTTTCCATGTATATTTCACACTTCCCATCTGCACATGACTGGAAATGGTGCTGCATCCAATATAATATTACAGCAGCCACCTTAAAAATCATGTTATCACAACTCCTCATAAAATTGATGGTCGTGTCAACGTGGTTTTTTTTTGCTGAAAGACTTTTATCATGTCTAGTTAGCTGTGAATGAAAATGGTACTGGTCTGACATCTGTTATGGCCAACAAAGCAACTCTCTTCAGAATTTTGTTATTGCTACTCACCTGAACAGCGAATCATATCAACATGTGGTTTTCACCAGAAGATTTCTTACGGCGTCTAGTTGCTATTTTATAAACTTGTGCTGATCTTTTATCCAAGATGGTTCTCACAGTACCCATCTTGAAAATTTCATCATAACTCCTGTTTCAAAATAGGGTTTTCACAAGATGACTTCTTATGATGTCTACTTGGTATTAAATGAAAATGGTGCCAGTCTGACATTTGCTAATGCCGCCTTCTTGAAAATCTTGTCATTGTTTACTCTTCATAAATGTAAAGTCATATAGATATGGGGGTTTTACCAGCATACAAATTGTGATATATTGTTGGTCTTGAATGAAAATGGTTCCAATCTGACCTCAAATATGACTGCTACAAAGAACATATTGAAAATCTTGTCTCTAATTATCTGTATGGAGTTTTCCCCAAAAATCATCTGATGGTATTTATTTCATTCTAAATTGAAATGTTGTCCTGATTCTGCATCCAGTTTGCTGCCACTGAGCTAATTTGAAAATGTTGTTGCTCAAGAATGTCAGAGATGGTTTAAACACTCCACATTAGAAAAAAAAAGGAATGGTCTCATGTTGAATTCTTGGAAATTCATATTTGACAGGAGAGCCTCAATTCATTCAAAGGACTCTTGTCATTAATCAAGGAAAAAAAATTTCTGCCTTGTGTTACAAAAGAGCTCAGGTGTTCAATATTTTCACTGTCCTCTATTTGTGTTGACCTGTTCTTTATGTAGTCAGAATGTTCTGCCAGAATGCTCAGATTTTTTAAGTCTCAATGCAGTTAGCTTTAGCCTCAGTGAGATGAGTATATTGATCTCTTATTGAAGAAAAAAAAAGTATGTTTTGAATATTTTTTTTGCCATGGTTTGCGTAATGACTGAAGTGAAAAAGCTTATACTAATTGGACTAATAGCCTTTTTAGTAATCAGACCATTGTTATGTTTCAGATTATTATGTGGATGTAAAACAGCAGTCCTATGAACCACATCCATGTAATTGTAAGAGGCCATCCACCAAAGATGAAGCAGGATGTGGGGAAGATTGTCTTAACAGGTAATGCTAAACCAGTGTATCACCATTTGTCTTACTGCTCCAGAAAATCAAAATACACCAGAATTTTAATTTAGAAACATGCCATGTATATTTCATAAAAATGTATTGCAACTTGTTGTCTCTAAAGTAAAGCACCCTGATGTACATAATTTGGCACTGTTATACCTGCCAACCATTATGCTTTTGGCATGATCATGATGTTATTTTTAACTGTATGGATTATGCTTATTTTGGTACACCCTCACTCCCAAAAGAAAAGCAGTAGTTTATGTACCCATGCAGCATGCCTCAAATAAAAAGACTTTTCCGAATTGATGCACAAAAATAGTTGTCAGTATGTAAAATTGATGCACCCCAATGTTACATTTTACTCATTAACAAAAAACAAAGGTTCAGTCTAAAAATCGTCGCCGGTAGGTTAATTGAAGCACCCCAATATTATGTTTTGCTGATTAAAACAAGAGCAAAGTTTAGTCTAACTATTTTAATGACTAGATTACAACTCTCCCAAACGGAAAACACATGCACATCAGTTTCTTATGCTAATGTTATCATAACACATAGGGTTAAAACTGAGTGTGGAGCCTGGAGCTGACCTTATGTGACCTATAACTGTCACATCATTTGTAGAACTGTATAATCATGATACCCAAGAAAGAGGCAGAAAATAAACATGTGATTTTAAAGTGATTCTAACGAGAAACTATTATTTTATGTACCTTTGTCATGCAATGAAGCAATAATTTCCATTCGTTCATTTGAAAATGGCGTCCAAGGCAAAAAAATTAAAATAGATTCGAAACAAAATTATCTTTTGGACAGCATTTATGACCTTCTGATGATAATAGTATTGTTGTCAAACCAGTGGAGCCTTCGTCATCCAAAGATGAGGTAATGGTTACTCGTAAGATAAAACACAGTTTGTGCAGCAATGGTTGAAAACACAGCTGACTACGTTTTCAAAAAGAAGTTAAGTCGAGTTAAGACTGTGACAGTTAAGACATCTTTATATTTTGCCATATATGTACAGAGGCTTAAGAAAAACCACCATGACCAAATGTGCAAATAACAATAACTTGCAGATTGAAGGTCCATAACACCAGGCAGATTTGAATACAGGGTTACAAAAATATTCTTCCAACAAGGCATAGCAGTGAAAGTGCATCTTAAATGTGTAGATTGGCTGAGCGTAGAAGACATCCCTTGTTTTAAAATACAAATCTCTTTTTAATTTAATACACGACTTAGCGGCTTAAGAATTTTATGCCATTTTCAATTTAAAGAATTCTGACAATCAGTATGACTAAGCTACTACATTTTCAGAGTTACTGGAGCACCTATCAAATGTTGTTGAGGATAGTCTTAGATGTGACATGCAAAACTCGTCATTTGTGACAGCAATGGCAGATGAAATCACCAACAATAAAGGCAGCATGATTGATCTGTGGAATGCATTTTATGATTTCTCATGTTGGTAGATACAAAGAAGCACATAAAATTAACTCACTAATTCGAAAATTAAGGGAGCTGGGTTTTTTTGCAGCAAAATTCAAGTGTAGACACCAGTATGAGAAATGCAGAGGTATTATGTACCAATTTCTTAATAGAACAGGAATGTACACTAGCAGTAGCAGAAATGTTGGTCTTTTGCTTAAATGGATGTTCCCAGACTACAAAATTGCAGAAGAGTATGCTTGTAAAAGAACAAAAACATCTAATATTGTTCAATGTTTCTCCAAAGAAAATAGCAAAGACTAAAAATTGAACCTTGCAGTGTTCTTACAGCTTGCATTTTATAACTAATGTGATTATGACAGGAAAAGGTTCTACTACTTTGATAATCATGAGAGTTCCTTCATTACCAAAATCGACATTAGATAAGTAGTTTTGGCTTGCATTATAATGCTTTGAAAAAAACTTGATACAAGTTGGCAGAACTGCATGGGGTTTTCAGATGTAAACCATCAATGATCAGGAATTCATAAAGGAGTTGTGTCCTATATCGTCAAAAACATCTTGCCAAGTTTATGCAACCAATTGTCCCTGTCATTTGATGCACCTTGCTGCAGGAAATGCTGCTGAAGAATTTAAATTAGATATTGGCATTCTTGTGAAAGGAAAAGGGTATTCAGGCCTTTTTGGAAGCAAGTTTGAAGAGCATACCGTTCTAAAGTGTGTGTAAAAGAATTGGTTGTCCCTTGGCAAATGTATTGGCAGTCTGTTTAAGCTTCAAGCTTGGCTAGCTTTTGTTTAAAATGAAATGAGTCTGCAGAGAGAAATGGGGGAAACAAAAAGTGTAGAAGAGTCACACTAAAACAAAGGCTGTTTTTAGAAGTCAAGATATCATGAAAAAGAAAGAAATCTAAATCTGTGTAATTCTTACTTGATAAGCTTATATCCATTTAGAGCAAGAGCCTCCAAGCTCAGTCTGACATGGTCATATATAAATGTGACCATATTCCAGTCAGTTGTTAGTTAATGAAAGCAGTGGGCTGGATCTTCAAAGGATAATTGTATTACAAATGAAGTTTGTAAGAAGCATACTGAATCTCATTCTTCTATGTGATAAACTATAACAGTGGATGTTAAGAAGTCACAAAAACAGACAAAGTTAAGAAATTGACAGCACAAGTGTTTTCTAACTGAGCATCCATCTTTGTTTACAGTGAAAAAGTAGCTGTGAACACTCAACATAACATTATCAGACACACACACACACATCATTCACTTTGAAACTATGTAGTATGGAGAAATACTGCATAGTTATGTCAGTGATAAAGCAATAGAAAAAAATTGAGCATATAACAATTTACTTGACTGGTTCCTCCATATAATACTGTTCATTGGAGCTATCAAAGTGACTTGTATTAAAAGTGGGGGAATATGTTGCTAAGTGGTGTTCTAATAAAGGCAGCCATAATAGTGAATAATAATAATAATAATAATAATAATAATAATCAATTGGTTTTTAATTATGTCTGATCACATTATAATTGGTTCTTGTGAGTAAAGAACTAATGCAAAGTTAAATGATTCAAGTAGAAATGATCAAAATTCAAACAATTTAATGGGACCCATGACCATACCCTAGTTATTCTGGTATGTCTGAACATTGTAATATTACATATATTGTAACATATAAGCGGTGTATGTGTGTGTGTGTGTGTGTGTGTGTGTGTATATATATATATATATATATATATATATATATATTGCTAAAATAACTTTTTTTCACCTCAGAATGATCTACACAGAATGTCATCCTGAGTACTGCCCCTGTGAAAATCAGTGTTCCAACCAGAGAATACAGCATCATCAGTGGGCCCCAGGGCTTCATAAATTCATCACTAAGGATAGAGGCTTTGGTGTCAAGTCTACCAAACTTATCAAAGCAGGTAAACATCAAACTAATGATAACAATTTATAATTTCTTATTTGAAGTTGCAGTATGTTCAAAATGGATCTTGTTTCTTATGTGTTAGATTTGTCTACAGATGTAGCTGTATTGCTGTCATTTGGAAAGGCATAGTACCTTAGAATTTCTTCAG
Source organism: Sinohyriopsis cumingii (assembly GCA_028554795.2). Taxonomy (NCBI): domain Eukaryota; kingdom Metazoa; phylum Mollusca; class Bivalvia; order Unionida; family Unionidae; genus Sinohyriopsis; species Sinohyriopsis cumingii. The sequence goes on from CM068827.1 coordinate 107,933,655, forward strand.
TATGTTTAAGCTGCAATGATTTGACTATGGCATGTAAATATAACTTAAACTGCAGTGTGTGAATGCATATATATTTTTGTCCCCCCAGCATTAGCAAATGATGAGACATGGGTATCACTCTCACAATGATGGTATAGAGTTGAAGCAACTCTTTTTTTTAATAGCTGCAATTACTTACCTATTGCGTATTGTGCAGCTTTTTGCTTTTTCATGCTAGAAAACCACAGTCTGATGTGAATACATCCTCCTGCTGAGTGGACAATCATCAGTATGGTGCAATCCACTCATGCACCTGGCTTGGTGCATGCATAGAACTGTCATCTTATTCAAAGACGCCATGCTGTATGAATGTTATGCATAGATTGTCACCTGATAAAATTTACTTGAGGCAAGTGTTTACCACATTAGCAGTCTCCCTTCAACAGTTAATTTGATTCTCAGTGTTAAACTATCCATTCTGTAATTTATATTATGTGCTGGTAACATTTTCTCCCTTTTGGAATTCAGTTCTTTAAGGGATGTATTGAGTTCCCTTGTGTAATCCACCCTTTACGGGTTTGGGTACACCATAATACTTTTAAACATACAACTAAGGTTGTGGTAAGTCCTTGTGTTAAGGAATAACATTACAAGCTGCCTAACATTAAAGGGAGCAAGAGGCTTGTGGATTCCGCTCTCTCTCTCTCTCTCTCTCTCTCTCTCTGGGGTCCCAAGTGGTCTATAGTGCTCACCGTTCTGGATCACTGCTATCTCACCTCTGTCTGGTTCATGGGTTCAAGTCTGAGATTTGGCTAACTTGGGTATGTGAGAATGCTTGCCGGTAGTTTTCATCATCGGTGGTTCTTCCTGGGGTTTTCCCGGGTTCTTCCTCCACCATTTATACTAGCCGCCATGTATAGTCTATCTTGTGCTGAAAAATGGCATTAAAACCCCACTACATCTCTCTCTCTCTCTCTTCATCTCTCTCTCTCTCTCAAAAGATACTTGTTATTGTCATTGTTTTCTTCAATATGTATAAAAAGAATGCATTCTCACAAGAGAGAGAGGAAAACATCATCTGTTATTGCATGTGTGTCTGCATCTTTTATTTTTCCTCAGTAAAGGATGCAGTGAGAAATACAAAAGGAAAAAGGTTAAACAGGTCATCAATTGTTTACCTAGTGCATACAAAGTAGTTTCCTTAGTATGCATTGCATAAAACTGGGTGAGTGTACATGTGACATTTAAATATATTGTCATTATTTCTTTTTAGAAAATCACAATAATGTCAGGATAGACCGTCCATAGGGCACTGTTTCCATAAGAAGGACTATTGGAACACTCGCCTAGATATATTTATTACAGTGCAACCCTGGCATAGCATGCCTCGTGATAACACTAATTTGGATATAACATTGTTGTAGCATGGCTCCTGAAATTTCGTATAATCATTTGCTTTCGCACATGAAAAAATATTTTTTGTTCAAAGTACGTGAAATAGTGTATAAAAAATTAAAAATTTTTGGGGGAAGAGATCGCATATGAATTTGAATAGAATACAATCGTGGCGTGGTTCCTGAAATTTTAAATACATGTATGTGTATTTTTCTCATGCCGAGAAAAATGTTTTGTTCAAAGTATGTGAAATAATGTATAAAAAATGTATTATCGTTTTGGGGAAGAGATTGCATATGAAGTCGAATATAATATGATCATGGCTTGGTTCCTGAAATTTTAAATACATGTACATGTATTTTTCTTGTACTGGTAAAAAAAAAATTAAAAATTTTAAGTACGACAAATAGTGTGTAAAATGTTTATTATCATTTTGGGAACAGTTCGCTTATGAATTGTAATACATGCGATCATTTCATAGCTTCTGAAATTTAACAATTTCACCAGGTTCTTGAAATGTTATGCCAAAATAAACATTATCGGAAATGTTACTTACTACTGATCCATGAGTAAGCCAGTAAGTCGTCTTTGTGATTGTCTGCAGTTAATTCTGTATGCAACCATTGCTCAAACAATAGCCAACATGTGTTTCTTCTTTAACTGCATACACAACCAAGCAGCAGACAGTGCAGTGGTTGATAAAGATTCTCACAATTTAATAAACATCAAAATAACGAAAGCCGCCAACATGTTTGCTGGGCTTGGTGGTGTTATTAGACGCAATCAGTTGACCAGTAAATAATTTCTGCTGTATTAGCTGGAAATTGAAAGGGTATGAAATTGTACATTCGTTCAGCTTAAAAATTTTTTATAAAAGTGACTCGTGACCATTGCAGGCCTACTTCACTTAGTTCTTGGGTTTTACATGTGTATGGTGTTTGCGTATGAACTCATTATTAATTTCCTATTTCTCCTTCAAATACATTCCCTGATCACATTAACGTTAGGAATATAAGCCTGCTACCTCTCAAATCCAGCCCTACTAAATGACGAAAATTTGTCTTTTCGGTCTATCTTATATAGACCAAAGGGCAATAACTCTTGCCCCTTACCTCCCCTTGCCACCGTCAGGTGTCGCTAGTTTTTAAGCTTCGCTTGTACTGATAACACGTACATTATACCTCCAAACAATCCAAGCCATCTTAATGTTAAATTGGACCATCCGAAGTTACATTTGGATTTATTGCGTTGGACAATCATTCTTCTACAGGTTGTATACATTATTTTAACAATTTTTCTCAAAATTGAGTGACTTTGTCACCCTTACAGATTTCGTTTACTGAAGACCATGTTACACATGCTATCGCAGAACTCGTGTTGTTAATTAAGAATTAATGTGACACTGACTAATTTCGCTTACTCCGTTAGTAACGGTTGTGGTATTAGTGAATTAATAACATGCTGAATTGCTAATTTGTGCTTTGTTTTCTTTTCTTGTGTCGTTTCAGTAGAAATGTCAACCAAATGCATGAAATGCAAAAAGTTCAAAGCAAAAGAAGACAACCATGACTCTTGTATTGTATGTACCAAGTGTACATCATCTATACCATGCAGCGTGTGTAATACTTGGACAGAGCAAATGTGGGCTGATGTAGTCCAGAAGGCAGCAAAAGGGAGGGATAGACGGAATAAGTCAAAGAAAGATAGCATTGATGTCCTCAGTATACATCCGAAGACAGCCTCCATTGCGAGCCTTGTGGGGGACGTTGGGGTCCCCTCTCCACCTAAAGTTCGTCGTTTGCAACCGTCAGCCACAGTAACATCAGCGGCAATGGAGGGAAATAATGCTGACAGGGTACAACAGTCCAACTTTGAACAGATGCGTTGTTTGGTCCAGGAAACGACAATGCAGCTATTGACATCAGGCCAGATATTACCCTTATTTCCCTCGCTCGCTAACACAGCTTTGTCTGACTCTTTGGGGGAATGTTCCCCCAATTTTAGGCTGCCCAGTGGGCGTAAGTCCCCCCGCATGTCCGAGCATGGCCTTCGGGCCTGTAAGTCAGGACGCATGGGGTTTTTACCGGATCCATCAGATCCATTTCTTTAAACAACCTCTACGTCACTGGCCGTCCAACCGTCCCAGCATCGGGACCCTATTGGTAAAACGATCCAAATATGACTTACGGGGATTTTAGTGGTAAATCCATCCGTCAAGCTGTACCGCCGGCAACATACCAATACTATGGCAGAGATTTTAGTGAGAAATCTGTCCGTCCAGCCAGGCCATTGGAGCAGCCGGTATCGGTGATAGCAGGACCGTCGCCAACATTCAGACCGACCACAAGCCAGACAAACCAGCCGGCAGGGCCGTCCGTCCATATGTTCACAGCTTATCCACAAGGGAGAGTTAGTGACAGTGTTAAGGATGACGGAATCGCGTCATCTATGCCACCTGGTATGCCCTATCCAGAAATGCAAGCTATTACAGAACACAACTCGGCACACAGTGAGGGTGACGAAACTCCTGCAAATCAGCCGTACACAGATCCAACCATGGAACGGACTGAGTTTGGCTTCAAGGTGGCAGTGGAAGAAATTTATAGGGTGTTGGCAATTTCAGAATGCCCTCCACCTCCTACCGCCACTCAAGACTACACTACAAAGTTAAGGCGTCTGTAGATCTTGACAGGGAGGAAGAGACGCCGTCCTTCCGGCTCCTTCCCCAGTCGGCAAAAATTAAGGAGATCAATGATCGTCTATCAGGACAAATAGGTGATCAGGGGAATACTAAGGCGTTCTTTTCAGAAAGCCAAATACCAGCGACGTTTTCGGGTCGCTGGTACAAAACTCATTCAGACGCCTTCAGTACGGATCTTCTGGCCCTGGACAAAAATATGGCAGCAGTTCACCTGTCCGCTCCACTGTTTTACAAAGCAGACAAAAATGTGTTCCATGCCACGTCAAAGTTAGTCAGGAACGTAGTCGCTACGTCTTCAATGTTAGACTTGGCTTCATTAGCCATTTTCCGACTCGCAGAAAAATCCGACAATGACCACGCTTGGGAAGCAATGGCCTGGATTGCTAGAGTTATTAACAGGGCAGCTCACCATTCCATGGCTAATGTGTTGACTGCTTCTGCCAACTTAGACCTGATACGACGTGACGCATGTCTGAAGTCCACGTCGCTCAAGCCCCATCATGCTCTGGCATTACGGATGACTCTGTTTGGTCACCATTACTCTTTGGAGGAAAAATTGAAGAAGTTCGGAAGCAGGCAGGTCAGGAACTGCCCCTCCAACTCGCCTCTCAGCCCTCGCAGGCGTTTAGAAAAAATCAGCCCCTACCACAGCGGAGCGATGATTGGCGGACCAGGGACAAGGGATCCTTACAATCAAATGTGCAGTATAGATCCCAACCCAATGCCAGGAGACAACAGTCTAATCAAGCTAGGAGGCAACCATACAGAGGAGGTAAGAAACAAAGTTTCTCCGTCTTCAAGCCTCCTAACTCTAAAAATTGACATACCCTCTCCACCACCCGCGGGCAGCCTACCTGTGGGCGGCCGCCTCCTGCAATTTCAGGACCACTGGACCACCTTTTTTCCTCAGAACGATTGGGTGATCCAGATCATTTCGGAGGGACTTCAGATTTCATTTATCCAACCCCCTCCCCTGTCCTCCTCTCCCCTCTTCACGGACGTACCGTCCGATAGGGAGAAGGATATATTTCTACAACAGGAGATACGGTCGCTCATAGAAAAATGGGCGGTGGAGATTGTGAAAAACCCGCAATCGCCGGGGTTTTATTCCAGGCTGTTTCTTATCAGAAGGCAAACGGCAAGTTGAGGCCAATCATCGACCTGAGTCGCCTCAACCAATACATTTTACCACCGAAATTCAAGATGGAAACAGCGAGATCAATCTGTCTTTCCATCCTTTGGGACGAGTATGCCATCAGTCTAGATATGACTGACACATATTTTCACGTCCCTATCCACCTCGCTTCATGGAAATTTCTCCGATTCGCTTACCGCGACGTGGTTTATCAGTTCCAGGTCCTACCCTTTGGCCTCAACATCAGCCCTTGGGCATTTACCAAGGTTATGGATTGCGTTGTCACCCTGTTCCGCTCGACTTCATCTACAGGGATTTCAGTGTACTTGGACAACATCCTCCAGAAACATGGTAAGTTCTATTCTGCTCAAAGGCAGAAACGATCTTTTAGCACTTTTAGATCATCTAGGCTTTCTCGTGAACTGGAAAAAGTCCGATCTCCGTCCATCTCAGCGTTTTGTCCATCTGGGTATGGAGTTTCTCACTGATCTGAATCTGGTACGACTTCCTCGCGCTTGCGTAATCCGGATTGTCAAACTCGTCAAGTCTGTTTCCAACAGGACATGGATTTCAGCGAGAGAATTCTTGCAACTCCTCGGATTATTCAATACGGCAGCGGACTTGATCCCGCTTGGCCGTCTTTTTATGCGTCCCTTACAAATGACATTAATGGCACAATGGCGCCCCTTTTCAAGTCCCCCCAATCAAACAGTAATGATCACGCCCGAGATATGATCATTCCTGAGTCAGTGGCACAACCCAAGTTGGCTGTCCACGGGGATTCCTCTGGAGATGCCCCAAGCAGAGATAACGGTATGTACCGACGCCAGTACCTATGGTTGGGGTGCCCACCTGTTGCCGGACATCGCTATAGTCAGCGGCACGTGGGAGCCAGGGGAGAGGTCTCTCCACATCAACCTTTTAGAAATGAGGGCTGTCATCAATGCCTTTCATTTCTGGACGGATCAACTCTCAGGAAGAACTGTCCTCATTATGTCAGACAACTCTGGGGTGGTGACTTACCTCCTCAAACAAGGGGGCACCAAATCACCAGACCTGTGCATTCTGTTCTGGCAGTTTCTACGTTGGTGCGACAACCTCCACATCAATGTACAAATCAGACACATTCCCAGCAGACTCAATGTCTTGGCCGACACTGTATCCAGGAAAGGTCAAATCATTCACACGGAATGGTCACTCCATCAATCAGTCTTTCTTCGGATTTGCACACTTTGGGGGCGTCCGATGATCGATCTTTTTGCGACAAGGTGGAATTGCAAGTTGCCCACCTTTGTCTCTCCGGTTCCAGACCCAGAGGCTTGGGCTGTGGACGCTTTGTCAATCAGCTGGGAGGGGTTGTGGGCATTCGCCTACCCTCCCACGGTTTTGGTACCAAAAATAATCAAGAAGTTAAGGGGTCAGAACTGTCGGATGATTCTGATTGCCCCTCTCAGATGGAACAAGTCCTGGGTTACCGATCTACTCGATCTAGCGATAGATCTACCCAGGAAGATTCCAACCAGCCCAAATCTTCTCAAACAACCACGGTCATGGGTGTTCCACTCCTGCCCGGATCGTCGTCTTCTTCACGCTTGGCTCTTGTCCGGGCAGCCTTGCGAGACAAACAGTTTAAACCTTCGATTGTGGAGAGAATCTCAAGAGCAAGAAGGCCCTCCACTCTGAAGGCTTACGAGGGAAAGTGGCGTGTTTTCAGGGACTGGTGCCATATCAATAACATCGTCCCTTTGAGTGTCTCAATCCCTCAACTGGCCGACTTTTTTCTCAATTCTCAAGAAACAGTTGGCCCCAATTACTATCAAAGGCTACCGCTCCATGATATCAGACACATTCCACCATCATGGTAGATGTGACATTGGGCATAACAAAGATCTATCTGATCTTTTAGCCAATTTTGATTTCAATCGACCAAAATCCCTCACCCTGTTTCCAAAATGGAATCTGTCCTGGGTTTTAACATGGCTCAATTCAGACAAATTTGAACCTTTAGGCCACACTTCGTTAAAGCTACTATCATACAAAACATGTTTCTTGATAGCCTTAGCTTCAGCATGCAGGGTGAGCGAGTTACATGCCCTTTCCAGTGACCCGAACTTTCTTCAGTTCAGATCAGATGGTTCGGTGGTCCTCCTGACACAGCCAGGCTTTGTAGCCAAAAATAGGTTCCATCCATTGGCAATCAAAGAATTGTCATTCGCTCGCTCTCTTCCATAGATAAATCAAGAGCAGCAGCCATGCAAGATCCTGTTCGTGCACTCAAGCACTATTTAAAATGCACAGAGGCGTGTCGGGACACACGTAAGTGCCTCTTTCTTCCAGTCAAAGCTGGTAAACGGGATATCACCCCTCAAGCCCTTGCTTCATGGTTGAAGTTGGTTATACGCTCAGCGTACTCTGAGGTCTCACAAGATCAGAGTCGCCTCATGAAGATTACGGCTCATGAGATTAGAGCAATCTCGGCGAGCCTGGCATTCGAACGCAATGTTTCGATCCGAGATATAATAGAAGCTGTTGGCTGGCATGCAGAGTCAACCTTCTCCAGCTTTTATCTCAGAGATTTGGCTTCTCAGAGGCAAACCTTGAATCTGGTAGGCCCGGTGTCGGCAGCCCAGATGACCACCAGACCCATTTAAAACAATCAGCACAGCCTATCAGCTTCGCTGGATTCGCCAGTGAAATTTCATAGGTAAGAAGATTTCAATAACTATCTTCTTAACCGTACATAGGGGTCACATATCACGTGACCCTAGGCTGTGTTGCTGATGAAATTAGGAGAACGGGTTATCGTTCAAATGGGGAATCCAGCCATCATTCCCTAGAAGGTACCCGGGGTGGAGGTAGGATGCTCAGCATTCCCTCCTCCTATTACTTATTCTCCTAACGTTAATGTGATCGGGGAACGTATTTGAAGGAGAAAGCAAATACTTACCCGATCACATTACTTAAAAACTCTCCCAACCACCCCGCTATGCGAGCATCCTCATATAATATATATCGCTCAGCTTAAAAAATCTAGCGACACCTGGCGGTGGCAAGGGGAGGTAAGGGGCAAGAGTTATTGCCCTTTGGTCTATATAAGATAGACCGAAAAGACGAATTTTCGTCTTTTAGTAGGGCTGGATTCGAGAGGTAGCAGGCTTATATTCCTAACGTTAATGTGATCGGGTAAGTATTCTCAGAGAAACATAATTTACTAAAAATTTGCCTTTTTATAAAAATGTTTTACTGTTATGGAAAAGCAAGTTCACAAATGCAAGTCGTTCTCAGCACTTTGGTCAATGATTAGTATAGTAGTTTTCACACCTTTCTTTCGATATTCACAAAATCTGAAGTAAAAGTTATATGAAAGCATATTTTAATTGTTAATTATTCTTGATGTAGTCTTTCAAACAAATAGGCGTAGAAGCATTAATTATTGGAAATTTACAATGGATAAATATACATGGAAATGCATATGAGGAAAATTAAGCAGCATTGTACAGACACTGTTCATAGACCCTGGAACGTAATGAACCATACACATGCTTTGTGTTTCTTAACCTAATTTTCCTGTTAATTTTTTTCATTGAATTCAGACACATAATGATCTGTGACAAAATTATTGAATAGTTTAAATATGAATGACATTTTTGCAATGGAATTACATATATTATGGATTAATTGCAAGCCCCGATGGTACGATATCAGACGGCAAGTAAATGGTGTTAATACTCTGTTCATGCTATATATTAGACGTTGAATTCAGACAATGATTTGGGACAAAATCACTGAATATTGTAAATCTGTGTGCAATTTTTCATTGGAATTAAATGCATTATGGATGAACTGCATGCCACGATGGCACGATAGTAAACAGTGTTGATACCCTATTCATCATATACATTAGACATGAATACACATATATGTGCCAACAAGTTCTCTGAAAAAAGTAAAATACTGTAAAACCCTGCATTAACGCAATCTAATTTTTTGGACCCCAATTATCGCATTGTAGTGGGGTTCCACTGTACTCAAAGTAACGAGACAGAAAAATCATTGTGCACATTGCAAATTATGGCCTTCTGAAACCTGTAATCAAGCTGATTCCAGCCATACCTAAGGGCAGTGTAGGTAGTAAAAAGTCCCCTCCCCCTCACTGTATTAAGTTTTAGGTTTTTCTCTCACAGACCCCACCCCTGCTTGGAGAGGTTTGAAAAAACAAAACAAAAGCAACAGCTCTGTTATGAAAGAATGTCTTGGGTGATAATGTGTTCTCCAGATATCTTGTGGCAAACATGGGCAGATTTCTTAAAATTCTTAAGCCCTGTCATGAAAGCGGAGTGCAACACGGTGCATATGAAGCAGGGAACCAGACTCTGCCTATGCTCGAAGTATACATGATGCCATCCCTCATTTTAAGCTTTGGCTATTAAATAAATCCTGATCGATTTATGCAAATTGTTTGTGTTAAAAAAAACATACGGCAACAAAGCATGTGTGTCGGTTTTCTCCAGCATGCATCCCTGATGCACAAATGTGCGTAAAGGAAAACACTGATTTTCTCTCTCTTTGATTAGTTACAATGAGAGCATCAGCCTACTCACCTGACAAATTCAGCTTCACAGTAGCAGAAGATAAGAAATTGCTGCCATTAAACTGTAGTTGAGATGGTGGGTGAACCTAATTTTAATTGTACAATACTTACCCATTTGTTACTATTGTCAATTGCCCTCCTCCCACCCTGCTCTGATTTTTTGGCAGAATTATTGTCTTTGAAAAGATGACAGTTCTGCATATGTCCCAAGCCAGGTGCATGAGTGGATTGCATCATACTGACAGTTCTTCACTCAGGGGAATGATGTATTCATATTGAACTGATGGGGTGGGGGGTTGGCACACAAAAAATCATCAAGTTGCACAATAGCGTCCATTTAAACAAAATGCATTGGGGTAATTTGTGAACACTGCATAACATGACAGATGCAAGCTTAAACTTCCAGACCAAGCCTTAATTATCAAATGTTAATTCTGCCTATCTGAACACATGATGATGATCAGGATTAATTCAGGGACTTTATTTGGCTGTTTGAGTGTTCTCACTCTGTGTCAGTACTGTCACTTATTGAATATCTGGAACTTAAACCAGTTGCATAGTTTATATTGATTGAACATGCCATTATGCAGCATGAACGATTTTAACAGCAGGACAGTATGCTGACAACTTTAAACTTAAAGCTAAAAATAAAATGTGACATTAATTTGGACACATTAAAAAATATCTTCATGAATTTTAGTAGATTTTTCTGCATAAAATACACTGCTTATCTCAATCTCTCCATTATCAGAATTAGGATTCTGTGTGAAGGTGTTGTTGAAATACAGTAGTTGTATTTCATAGCACAGAAGACACAAGATGGCACAGTTTCATAGAACTCTTGTTTGTTGAATGCACAATTTTACCACAGATAGTCTGAAAGCATCTTATTTGCACATTATCTGGCAAGAATATCCTGTACTTAAAATTTTTTTTATATTTACTTTGTAATTTACAAATTCCCACAAAAATTTGAAAGTTGAGGTTGATAAATTTGATTTTATGGATGTAATATAGTGGAAACTGCCAAGGTGTCAAACAACTCTGACTCAAGATTAGAAAGTTAATATTCCAGGTGCAGGTGCTTGGTTAATATACATATAGCCACAAATAAAATTGCTCAGCTGTCCATTGGAATTTACTCAGAAGGAACAGAATTTATTTAAAAAAAGTGGAGAAGGATACAATACTGAACGGAAATACTTTAATTTGCTTACTTTTACAATTGCATGCTTTTTTTTAAATCCATCTTATTATATAAATTGAAGAATGGGTGAGGTATTTAGTGACCTCGTGGAGAGAAAAGTGACTTTCTCTTCAAATATGACCTGGTCTAACCTCTCAAAAAGAATATCCACGTGATCATAAACCTTCAATTTGAGATGGTGTTGTAAATATTACACTTCTTAGATATTAACTACATTTTCAGGTGAGTTAATAGTGGAGTATCTGGGTGAGGTGGTGAGTGAGCAAGAGTTCAGGCGGCGGATGACTGAAGAATACTCTACAGAGTGTCATCACTACTGCCTCAACCTGGACAAGGGGACTGTGATAGACAGTTACAGAATGGGGAATGTAGCTCGGTTTGTCAACCACTCCTGTGAACCCAACTGTGAAATGCAAAAATGGTATGTTTTGCTTTGTTTCAGTAGTTTTTCACAATAAGATTATGAAATGAATGATATACCAGTAATAATTGGCTCATTGTAACCACAATGAAGCAACACAAGAGATGAAGTTGATTTTTTTATACTGTGCTTATACTTAAGTGTGGCGAGTTTTGAATGGTGTCTTTCAAAAACCCATGGTCAGCACTTTCAATTATTTACATTTATTTTACATCTTTAAAATAAATGATTGTGTGTGTGCTTTGGATTTTTAACATAGCATTTAAAAAAGATTCAGTTGTATTGCTATGATGTTTGCAGTGTGGCCGTTTATAGTGATGTGTAGCACTGGGGCGTCAGACGGCAGACATGTAACATGATGTCCAACTGAGTCACATTATCCTGACACCAGGCCAACTAGTCATAACACTAACTTCTTAGTGCTGAGTGCCAAGCAAGGCAGCTGTAGTACCATTATTATAAGTCTTTGTTAGGACTCGGGGGTGAGTGGGTGTGTGTGTGTGTGTGTGTTTCAAACGCATGACCATCTGCATCCAAGATGGACGATAAAACCACTATGCCACTGTAGTGGTTAAAATAAATGATTGGTTCTCAAATTCTGTATAGCTTATTTCTTATAGTTACAAACCTCACATAGTATCTTTGTCTTCTATTTTGCAAGTGTAGATTATCATTGAAGCAGAATTGGACCTGCCGACCCAAAAACCTTTTCAGGGAGGCAGTCTAAATTTTTCTGAAATTTAAACCCAATTTTCAGTCAGGTTTAACAAAACATCATGTACTGCTGTTATTTTGAATTAAACATGCATTTGAAAAGATGAGAAGTGTGGTCTGATGCAGAGAAAACAGCATTATGTTCAACCTCCAAGTTTGTAAAGTATGCTTCAGCCTTAGTGATCTCTTCAGTTTCAGAAACTGCATTTACAAACCCTGTGGAGGTCATGACTTCTTACTAGATCACCCAACTCAAGATAATTTTGAATTGTTATAATTCATCAGCAGTCATTTCTCTCACTACGAGCAATACTCAAAATCAACACAATACTGTCAAAAATGGAATTGTAACCCTTCCTGCTTTTTTTCTCCCCAGGTACAACATTGTATATGAATATTGTTTTCAATATTTTTATTCCATTAGTTTTGAACTTTTTTTAAAAGGCTGTCATTCAAGACATTTCCAGACAATGTTAAAACATTTATCATGAACATGAGTCAAATTAAAGCATCTGAAGTACCCCTTGTCAAGTTAGTCTGGTTTTCTAACTCTACTGAATCTAAAACTTGGATCCAGACCAAACTCTGACAAATTAATATCCAGATTTGACCACAATGATCATATTTTTGTATATTTTGCTGTTGTTCTGTAAGTGTGTAAAATATGAGTCGCTTCCTTTCAGCCTTGTGGTAATATGGTTAGGGTTGGCAGATCTGTTTACTTTGTTCAATTTTGAAGGGTACCACTGTAATAAACAACTTTGTGACATAGTTAAATAAGTCAGCTACAGTCTGGTAACCATTGATACAACACAATGACATCAAAAATATCATACAGGCATACATGTTGGGATAAATGGGTCAACTTTAGAGGGGCGTGAAATGCATCTTGTGAAAGTATGGGACACATGGAGTAGGATAAACATGTTTCTCTCTTTGAATACTTCTGTAATGTTTTTTGACTTGGAGGAGGGATTTCATGCTTCCAGAGCCTGTGCTGCTGACTCTATGACAAAGAACAGTTTGTGTTTCTAACAATAAGGCACTTGCTGTGTTTAACTCTATGCAGGGTTCCCACGCTACCGGGAAATCTGGAAAAAGTCAGGAGAAATGATAATTTTTTTCCCGACTCTGAAAAGTCCTTGAATTTTGCAAATATTGACGAAAGTCATGAAAAATCCCAGGAATTTTCCCCCACAACGTGACGCACGAAACAATTATGTAATTGAGTCGTAACTGAACTGATCGTGAGTTTAATTTATCAATTTCTAACCAGAATATTAGGAGATTGCAGTATTGGATCATTTGGGTGCCATAAATATATTTTTTGAGACAATCCAAATGTTCAGTGGATTAGATTCATCTAGTAGACTTTTTGTTTCACAGACAGCTCGATATCTGTAATTTTTTATTATTATGGAAGGTATGAAAACCAGTCTAGCATCACAAGTGGCCAACATGGTGGTGTTAAAGCATATCCCGTTAGCGGATGGAATAGCAAACTAAAACGTTAAATCGAGTTATACCTGCATGAAATCGATATGAAAATTATTTATTTTCTCAGAAATTGTGAGAGTATTAAAATCGTTATGTCTCTAATCTGCTGAAAGACGAAACTAATGCGTTAATGAAATGTGAGCTGGTACTAGCAATTTTGATAGCATGTTGCACGAGCACACAGAATCTCACAACCGTCATTTTGAAATATTATAGAAAAAATATGAAAACCATATACTGGTTGTAATAAAAATACAAAGACGAAAAAGCACAAAATTATCTATATATATTCCGAGACCAACTTCAGAGTTTTGTTGTATCAGGTGATTACCACGTTGACATGTGCTCTCTCACGTAGGGAGCATGCGAAGCATGGAACCAGACTACTCTCCTTGACGAATCAGACTGGCCAAGTTTCTTGTAGTTCTCGAAATAAATATGTTGAGAATTATATGTTCTTTCTGGTTTTTACAAAAGGTATCAGACTTTCATTTAATATAATTGAAATTTTATACAACTACATTAAAAAGGAGTTTGTTGTTGATATCACATGCCTATTGGACTTCCGATGTCGCTGTTTGAGATTTGTGAAGTAATGTGATTATTAATGCAAATGGCAAGTACCGGGTCAGGTTTCATCTATGCCGAGTTTTGTCTAGTCTATCAGCGGGTTAAAGACATAACGGTTATAATACTTGCCATTTTTGAGAAAAAAAATAATTTTCCAATTGATTTCATGCAGGTATGAATCGATATAATCCCGTCTGTAGGCATGATCCGGTTTCTGCATTCAATGGCCGATCCCGCCTGTAGTCGTGATTTGTTTACTGCATTCAATGGCCGATCCCGTCTCCAAGCGTGATGAATGTGTGTTAGATTCAACGTCTCTGATTGGTTAGAAATCGGTTTATCCCAAGAACTAACAACTATTAAACCAATCAGAAATGATTTTACTTTCATTTGCGGAAATTTGAATTGTTCAGAAGCTAAGGGCTCCTGTTTTGAAAGCGGTTTAACTACACGTGTTCTGGTCATGAAAAATCGTAAATGATGGCGGATGTAAGAGTGATTTTTGATGAGAGCAAAAATGAGGAGTTTCTCGGGTTTGATCTTGAAAATACTGAGCAAGCTGAGGAAAGATATGTTTGGCAGTTGGATATTTTGTGAGATTTCGATTCGGACATAGAAGTTTCTGAGATTGAATCGTCCAAAGATGAGGATGCTGACAGCGATGATGATCGAGTTCTTGCGGATAAACGTTGCACATAATTTTGTAAATTCTGTATAAATAAGCCGTGAAAGACTTGGACAAATAGGGAAAAAAAATACATCACTGTGTAGACAAATTCATTTGCAATAAATGGTGAAACTTTCTTGGATTTTAATTGGATATAAGCAGAGAAATTAAGGTAAGAGTGAATGCATGTGCATGATGTTTACAAAATTTTTGAAACAGGTAAAAACTCTGGGGCACACGCAGCTAGACACAGCTTAGCGCTGCTGGGGCATAGCAGCAGTGATACTGATAACGGGTATGGGGCTGAATGAGTTAAATTTGCTTGGCCCGCTGGTAAGCTATCTTACGGTGCTGGCAGATTCCAAATTTGATATGTAATTGCTCTGAACCACACTCCATCCAAAATGTCCAAATGTGAAAAATGGGGTTGAAATATTCTGCAGAAACCTGGATTAGAACTTTGGTACAAAACTATTACACAGTGACATGTAGCTTGAAGCATTGGTTTCACATCTTAAATGGAATGCTGGAAAAATGAAAAATTGTCATCCCTTGTATTATATATTTAGAAACGATAATAGCCCATGTATCATTACAGGTTTGGGGACTGGTTTATTGAACTACAAGAAGACAAGTAGATTTTACAGAAAATTCAGTCCTTACAACAATATATAATTTTGAAGATCTTTTGTCAAAATTTAAATCAACCCTTTGTAAATGTCTTCAAATGATGGAAGTTTTAACCAAATCATCTTAAGAAGTTTAGGTTGGTTGAAAAATCTTGTTTGAGATTTTATTGGCACACATGATCATCATTTCTGACATATATGTTTTGGAGAGTCTTGAAAGAGAAACATCTTCGGATTTGGAAAATGCATATTTTATCATCCACAATGTTCTTTAATTGCATTCAGTAATGGTCATATGTAAACCTTGAAAAGATTAATTTCATCCTGGAAAAGACCTGGAAATTTATATTTAGAAAAGCGTGGGAACCTTGTCTTATGGCTTTTGACTTATAAAGGCCAATCATGATATGTAAAGAGATGTGACTTGAATTCTAACCCTGAAATGCAATGATTATGCATTGTTATTGCAGACTGATTCTACTTTTAACATGTTACAGGAATGTGAATGGACAGTATCATATGTGTCTCTTCGCCTTGAAGGAAATATCTGCAAACACAGAGCTGACTTATGACTACAACTTCCACTCATTCAATGTGGATTCTCAGGTAAGCTGCATTCCATATGTAAATGCAAATATACAAAGAGTTAATAGTTGCAGAGCAACTTAAACTGTCATTTAAATAGTCACACCAAGCTGTAAATTTGATTCATTTGGTCTTTCTGTTTGTATTGTATGAACTTGTTCTGTTTAGTATCCACTGCTAAATATAGGTCATCATCTCTTAACAGTCTTTGCTGTTTAAATTATTTTTGTCTCATGTGCAATAGCAAATATGTGATGTAGCAGTCTGTTCTTGGCAGTAGTGATTTTTTTCATTGTCAAGATAATGATTTGGTGCTGAATTGTTTTGCAGATGTACACCATGATTTCATCTCATCCATCCAACTGTTAACAGTTTCATTTCTTCACAGTAACAGCAGTTTTCCACCAGCTACAGTTGGTAGAGTTGGTGGATGGCTTTCATTTGGAGTAGGAAAGAACCCAGTTGATTTTGTGCTTAATAGGTCTAGGTCATTATGACTGAAAGAAGAAAAATGACTTCTGCAGAATTATTTCAGTTCATGGTTGTTAAAATGTAAGGAAGTTTTGAGGTCAAAGATTAAGGTTACTATACATAAAATGTTACTATACATAAAATGTTTGTATGCCTGGACCAAACTTTGTGCGGGGCTGGTACTTGTGGTACTTGGGGCACAGAAGAAGTCTGTTTATTTGGAGGTAAATGGTCAGAGTCACTGTGCCTGAAAGAAGAAAAATTGTCGTCAAAAATGTAAATATTACTAGAGTAGATGCCATAGAAATTAGTAGTAATGTGTTCCATGCAGGTTGACCGAGTTTCAGCCTGTTGGCTTACCAATATATGAACTTAAGGTATTTAAAAGGGGTGCTAATATATATATATATATATATATATATATATATATATATATATATATATATATATATGAACAAGTATTATTATTTACCTCAGGTTTTCTCCACAACTGTAAATGATAGGGGTTACGTCTAAGCTCGCTATGTTTAAAATTTACTGAATCTATCACCAGTCTGCCATCTCTACTTGTGGCACAAGTTGTGGTTTCCATTGGATACATCATTGATTTTCATGATTCATTGTATTTGTATAAAGACTGCCTATAAAAACAGTCAGATTGGGATCAAGTTGGTGATGAATATGGAAACCATTTTCAAATCTACTGCTATTCATTGTTTGTTTTTAGTTTTTTTGTCAAGGTTACAGCTAAACATTGCAAGTTCCAGTAACATTTTCCATTCTACTTTGTGGCTTGGTAGTTGTTTGAGATGAATGAATCAAATTTGATATCCCTTTATATTTTCACAAGATGTGTTACAATCCATATCTGGGGCTGTATACTCAGAATCACAGTCACAGGTATATCTTTCTTTTATTTTTTCTGCTTTATCTCTTCAAAGCTGTTTGAGGTTATTCATGGACTTTAAATATACTTTTATTTCTCATCTTGATGGCTTCTTGTGTATCATATCACAGTACTCCAAAACAGCTTATTGATCAATTTCCTATCCTTTTCTGTACTTGAACTCTAATGCCCTTAAAGACAGGAATGAAACTTTAAACTTTCCATGTCCTCCTAGTAACTGTACAACTCTGACAGAAGGGTCACATCCATATGTCATCACTAAATACTCTTTGTGACCTCACCATAAAAGACACACACACACAGTTCACTAGGAATGACGACTCTGTTTTCACTTGTATCAGTCAGGTTTTCTTGCACACGAAAACCCAACCTCCTTCAGTAATGCCATCCCTGATGGAGATCCCCTGTCTCATTTGTGCTGGGGACAATCAAACTAGACTCCTTTGCCCATTTAGGTCATTTGGGTTCTAGTTGGTATCTTCAAACGAAGAGAGAAGGGTTGGAAATGGCTTTACTTTCCCTTAAAATGCTTAGCTGATAATTCAGCATTCACAATCTCTTAATGGATTTCACTCACTGTCAAGAGAACTTGCCACTTGCTCACTGAGGGAGACCTTTGATTTATGAGAAGTAAAGCCAACAAAGTAAAAGCTGTTGATACTTCTTGGGCATGTTACAGCATGCGACACAATGAAGGACATTATGAAGGCTTTTTTTTTTGTCAACATTTGCATAAAACCTTCTTTCACCTTAAGTTATTATCAAACCAGAGCCATGATATAGTCATGGCACAGTGACGCAACATACTGCGAATCAACAGTAATGGATACTGCTACATAACGTGCAAATTTTTGTTCCCATGGAGGCCATCTGTCTTCCTACTAACTGACCAATTCAGCTGAACTTTAATTACATGTTGCTGATATTGTTGGGGGTGGGGACAAATTTAAATTATACAATACTTACCTGTCATTGTTAGCTGTCCTACTCCCAAATTGCTCTGAAGTCCTTCAGTAGTCACAGTACAAGAAAAGAATGAGGATGTGCAGTCGGACTGGTTGATGCACGTATTCTAAGAACTTCTAGAACAGATGTATGGTGCATCTAGCAGTTACAAGGGTTTTTCCATTGCAGAAAGGGTAAGCTCAACGCTAGTGACAGTTATGTGTCACATAATTAAAATTAATTTGATCCCCTCAAGAAACTAAAATTTTTGGTTTATTGTACCTTTATCCCCCACTAAAGGACCCAAGGGGATAAGTTCAAAAATCACATTCTTGTTTTAGATGGCTACCACATGGACAGCCTGTGAACCAAGTTTGGTGAATTTTCATCTGGCAGTTTAGGTGATCAATGAACAGATGGATGGACAGACAGGGTATCGCAATTATATCCCCACTAAAACTATGGGGATAAAAAGTAGTAATTTGAACTGGATTAAATTCCATTTGATTTGTTTTTATCCTGGTGAATGAAATTTAGTCATCCTGCTTTCAGGATTATGGTAGAGTCTAGCTTTAAAACAGAAGTATGTTGATTTAAATTTTTCAGCAAATGTGCAAGTGTGGCAGTACCTTCTGCAGAGGAGTCATTGGTGGAAAGACACAAAGGCAGAATGGTCAGATGAAAGAAAAAATCAAGACCAGGGGAAGACCACCCAAGGATAAAAGAAAATCAGAAGAAATTGCTAAGGAACCATTAAAGGTATTTGTGAGTTGATTAAAGAAATTGTTTTTAGTTTAATGTGCTTCTTAAATATTAGGACGAAGTTTATGTCTCCAGTTGTTACTTCCTAGGAAATGAAAAGTTCATTTTATATCACTTTCACAACTTAATGCATATTGGATCACTTGGGAATGTTTTGAATGCACTTTAAGCTGGGGGAAACATAAAAGACCTGAGGCAACCACCGAACTGGACAGAGAATCACATGTCTTGACCATGCTGAAACCAGGATTCTAACTTGGTATTGGACAGGTGCCAAGCAAACACAAAAATGCTGTGCTATTGCAGACCACATGAAGTAGGATAGCATCATTTAACTTTTTTAATTTACTCACCAATGAAGTTTCATGAGGATATAATATTGTGTCCATTTGTTCATGTGTTTGTTAATTCATTCATGCATTTGTTTGTTCATGTTTTCAATCATTTGTTAATGCCCTCATTATCTTGGAACAATTTTTTTACATACATTCATGAAAACTGGTGTGTATATGCAACATAAATAGAGCAACTCAGCTTTACCAATTGACCTAAATTTCATAGCTAAGTGACTTTTGTATTTGTAGCTATCTGTTCATTACTCCCTTAATATCTTGCACCTATTTCACTGACACCCAGTAAAATTTGTGGATGCATCTCAGGAAGAGTAAGTCAACTATATCAAAACTAGGTCACTGACATAAGTTTCATACTTGAATATTTAGTGTATTTTTTGCTGTTGTGCCCACAAGATCTTGCACTATATGTTACCAAGTATGTGGATACAAGGAGAGTAATTCAGACATGCTCAGATTAAGTCACTGTGATTCAGGTGTCATGCTTGAGTAGCTTCTGTATTTTGACTATTTATGTAAGTCACTGTCTTGGGTTTCATTTGACCAAAAGTCGTAAAAGAAAATTGGACATTGATGCATCTCAAGAAGAATATCTAGGTCATTTACAGTTTTCTTGCTTGAATAATGTCTGTATTTACACCATCAATATCTTGAACTCTGTTTAATGAACGCTTGGTGTGTGGTTACATCTCAAGGAGAGTAACTCCTCCAAACCAAAACTTGGTCACTGTGACTGATTTTTATGCTTGAAATATCTTAGATCCTGTTTCACTTATGGTCTGTTTGCAGCACCTTGACTGCTGTAAAACTGAAAATGTGAAAAGTACAGGAGAAATAACTATGTTAAAGCTTAATTAGTTATAAGCACCTTTGGATGTGGATTTGACAGTTTTTTTAATTTCAAGTTTAACAATTCTTTATCATCATTTTTAGCTCTTCTGGCAATAAAATGAAGTGAGCATATCATGTGGTTCTTCAGACATTGTGCATTGCCTGTTGCACATCTTGTGTTGTCCATTTGCTATTTACATCTTCTCAAAAACCGCTAACTAGAATTTGACCAAATTTGACAGAAAGCATCTCGATAATAATGCTGATCCTCTATCAAATATGGCTGCTATTACTAAAAATAGAATTTAAAAATTCAATTTGACTGAAAGCCTCCTGGCAGACAAATCTGTTCAAATGGAACTGATTTGCCATTTCTAAAAAATCCTTTCTTTTATCAAGAGCCTCTCTACAGTATTTGACCAAATTTGACGAAATAGAAAAATGTTAAGATGATGTCTTCTGAAGAACCACTCAGCAGAGTTTGACCAAATTTGACAAAATACAAAAATGTTAAGATGGTGTCTTCTGAAGAACCACTCAGCAGAATTTGACCATAGCATAGATGGCTGTCAGGGCATTTAACTCCATTGCTTCAGAATCAACCTCTGTACCAATCTGTATATTGTATGCTACTCCTCTTGGCAATGGGATTCATGTTTACAAGAAAATGCCTTGTTCAAATAACACGATGTTTTATTCTTGCTAACAAATAAAAGAAAGAATTTTATTTCTGACATTTAAAAAGTTTTGTCATACAAAAATCATCTTATTTGAGGTAAAGTAGTTTTAGAAACTCTTAAGCTTATGTGATAATTGGCACATTTGCAGAAAAGCATTTATTTAGAGGTTAGGTAATTAACCAATTCATCGCAGTCTAATTCTATATCGTGTGAGCTTGTTTATTTTTGTTGTCATGTTTTTTAAGATAAAATTTTGTGTATAATGCAGTTTCCTTTATATATATTGAATACATTTTCAACATGAAAATATCAGGGATATTGTGCTGGTGATGAAGGGATAGATGAAAATTCTCTATCGGTCATAACAGATTGCCTTATAGATGGGTTTATGCTCTTAAATTGAACGATACAAATTGAGATATTGGGATTTGTACTTAAACATTTAAATTTATGTAACCAAATCTTAGGAACAGGACATTTAGTTTTGGCGCTAGGCATAACAGTTCTAAAGATCCATAATAAATTAGTTTGGGCACTAGACTTCAATGAATAACTCAAGATATAATCTGTATGAAACTGCACTGTACAGTCAGATGTAACAAGAAGTTCCAGCTTAGCATAAGTTTGCACATGCGTTCACAGTGTTCACTGTGTGAGTACATAACGTGCTCATTATAATTGGAACAGCAAATGAAGCGTCAAAGTCAAGCCAGTGCCACCACAGGCGCCTCTTCTGGTAGTGTCCACAATAATGTCTCTAACAACAACAACCACCCTATTCCACGATACTTTACACCGTCGTCTTTTAAGCCTTTGACCAAGAAAGAGAGAAACTTTGCCCGCAGTCACAGCATATTTTTGGTTCGCAATCTGGAGAGAGTGAAGACTCAAAACAAGAAGAAGGAAAGAGAAGATCAGAACAGACAGGAAGAGAGGGAGGATCTCATCAAAGGAACCAGCTTCACTAAAAGAGGTACTATATATAACAAAGTTTCTAATAAGTATTTTAATTTGAAGTCAGTTATATACTAAATTTACCAAAATCATGTATTAATGATATGAAAAATTTGATTTACAATTATTTATTGAGTCATCATTAGCAGGTATAAAAACCTGTACTGAAACAAGTCTTACAAAGCTACTACTATGAAAGACAGTCTGTGTAATCAATGTACTGGTTGATGAATTGTATAGCATTCTGACTGTTACACCTGCCTTGTGAGACCACATTTTATTTTACAGAAGGGTTGGTCTCAAGACTAATTCTGCTGTTCAAGTTTTGTTAAGTCAGATATAGCCGATTCATATCATAGCATGTTTCATAGATAAGAGACCTCAATGTATGAACCTTTTTTTTGTTGAGGACTTCTAATTTACATCTTCAATTAACATCATGATAATTGACATCATGAATTGACATCAAGATAACTAACCTCAAGAATTCATGTTAATTGACCTCATGAATTAAGGTCATGATAATTGACCCCATAAATTGAATTAATCAGCATGATAATTAATATCATGAATGGATCTGATCATTGTCTCATGAATTGACATGACAATTTGAATTGACATCATGAATCAGTATGATACTTTACATACTGAATTAACATCATGAATCAGCATGATAATTGACATCATGAATGATATGATGATTTAGATCATGAATCAGCATGATAATTGACATACTTGATGTGATAATTGACCTCATTAATTGTTCAGTTCATGCCTTTAGAATTAATATGGTTGAAATCAGAAATGTCAAAGAACATCAGGGTTTATTAATTATCTCTCAACAGAAATCTTGTGGTGATGTTTTTTGTTAGATAGTGTAATAGTGTCTTTTATTTCCTCACTAATGTGGAGATGGTCCCAAGGTGCATGATTCACACAAAATTTGTATGAATTTGCATACTTGGAAAGCAGTGATGCTCAAGAACTCCATCAATTTAGTTTTGGGTTGTGCATACGATAATGTGCTCAGCGCAGTATAGTTTTATTCGGCCATTTTCTCTTAATGTGTTTATCATGACAATATTCAAACCACTGGAAATATTGTAGCTTTTGTCGCTATGTGTATTTTTTTATATCTGTTTACACAGCTGGTTTCTTCAGCTTGAATAGTCGTTAAACTAAGTTTGATTATCACATTGGGCCCTGTAACAAGCATTCTGTCAGAGTTTGAACCTTGCATCTGGAAGTTTTACAAATGTGCATTTATAATACGGGCTATCTAGAAGGCCCAAATGTCCCAGAGTGGTTCATATTTAAAATAAAAGTCCTGCAGGTAATGTAGGCAGTCAGATCTGGCTGTTTCATTAATGACTGTCATTTTTTAGAATTTGATTCCGCATACCTTTAAATGGCAATTATTCACTTTATTTGGATACTTTATCTCCATATTCCTTTGAAAGCTCATTGTTTACGTGTGTGGAGAAGTACATACTGCAGAATCAATGTTAGATTATGTGAACATTTTTGGACAAATTGAACCTAAAGGTGTGATCCAGTACAAACTGGATTGACTGTTGCATGCTGTGATGTCACAATGAAAATAGCTCATGTTGACTTAAGGTTCATACTCCCCTGTTATCTGTTATGATTGGTCTGACATTATCTTTAATTGACCCAGTTTAGTACCTAGCTACCATTGTAAATGTCCATAGTGATCAATAATTTTTGTTCAAAACTTTGTCATGACATTGCAGAGAATTCAACAGTCTGGATTGAATAGACATTGGTTCAACTATTTCAGTATTAAAATTTAGAATAATTATGTTTAATTTAATTTGAATAATTGTGCTTATATGAACACATTGACATTTTAGATGATGATTTCTTTCAGCAAATAAAGATTGATCATAGTGATGAAGCAATTTATTTTTAAAGTTGGGAAGTATATCAAATTATTGGAACTAGGAAAGTGCCAGTGGAAAGACCAACAAGTGATTTTGAACCCAAAATGGTGTTAAGTACAAGTCAGATGTACTTTCTTGATGGACAAAAGCATATGGCATAACTGTCAGTCCCTCATTTCAGTGATATTTTGAAATGTAGAAAAGGCAGACAAACAAACCAAATTAAAATAATGACAATTTAAAAGTAGAATGCACTGCACTTTTCTTATCACATTGTACTACAAAACCATATAGCCCTAGCATAAAGGTTATGATAAATCTAATAAATAAGAATCTAAGAATGAAATTAAGAAGAAAAGATATTTATTTGATCAAAATACTGATTTGAACAAGTAGACCATGGACTTAAAATCCTAATACAGCATTATGGAAATGTAAATCTGGCATTGTAGTTAGTAGAGTGCTAATTCAGGAAAGCTAAACTTTGGCAAAGCTTATGTTGATGAAAAAATCTTATTTTAGAGCAGACATATCCAAAGGACTATACCTGTGAGCTGTGGAAAATTGTACATAACAACCATAAAGAACAATTTTTCAAACCTGTTTAGCTAGCTAAGCTAGCTCTATATATTCCCCCTCAGACTGCAGACTGAAAGGGGTTTTTCAATACAGCAACATTTATGCACAAATAAAGAATGGATTTAGTTCAGAAACAATCAACAGTTTAATGCTTGTACAACTAGAGGCAGCATCTTTTCAAGATTTTGATTTCAGTAGGGGTCTTACAGAGTAAAACAGGAAGAAAGATAAACATTGAAGTGTAAAGTAAATATTGAACTAGGGCCATTTTCTTCCCCTCATTTTTTGTTCTGCTATGCCCTTATATTTGAGTCTAGAGGGGAAATCGCCCCTTATGATACAATTCTGGGAGCATCTATGCCAATGAATTGTCATCGTCTAATGACAAAACCATGTTTGATGATATGCCAACCTCCTAATTTAGGCAAATATTTACTAAGGCCATCCTTGATTATTCAATATTCTATATGTTGATCTTACTTGAGCATATTATGTTATGACTTGGTGCTGTCCGTGTGTTCATGGACATTTGCCTGTCCTGCCAATAACTTTTTAATGGTTTGAAAGACTAGACAGCATGTTGTGTATCATACCCATGCAACCAGGCTCACTCACAACCTGGCTAAAAGTCAAGGTCACGGCAAACTGTAATTATGTGACTTGTATTCCTGTAAAGACTATAATATTTGAACCAATGACACTATTTTTAATGAACTATATATAGAGAGAGAGAGAGAGAGTATGTACACTGTATCAATGATATACCATGAAATATATAAATTTTTGATTAAAAGCAAACAAGGCTTGCAGAGAACGGGAAAAAAGCAAGGATTGCAATGATTTGTGTACCATTTTAACTTCATTTAGAAAATGTGGACTATTAATATATTTCATCATTATTTTCATACATCATTAAATCATTAACCCCTGGAGGTTTTTGTCATTTTTGCCTGAAATGCGAGTAGGAAACACATGTGGGCTATTTCTAAATACATCCTAATACATCAACTTCCAGGTGATTTGCCATTAACCTAATACCTAGTTGTGTTAGAAACATCGTTTTTCATTGGCTATTTTGCTTGCGCATGAGCAAAAGGGTAAAAGTTGGAGATTTTTTTTTTTTGTTTTTATTTTTGCGTAATCATTTTCGTATCAGGACCACTCTTTATTCCAAATGCCCATCTTATCCTACTTTTTGCAAAGGTTCATCTGTCTGTGTGCAGTTCAGACCGGTCTGCCATAGATCTGAGACCAGAAAGTCTAAAATCCAGACACAAAATCGGATTCTGACCATGGGATAATTTTGTGTGGAAAAGAATCAGGTCCAAAAAATGAGGTTTTTCTCTCTGTGTTTTGTAGTGCAACTAGAACTTCCAGATTATTTGGTATCATTGTAGAACTACATCTGTCTACCTTTCTACAATACCACCCACTTTAGTGTATCATACATGACCTTGATGCTACAGAGCTCGGCAGTAGGCTACTACCTTCTGCCACGTAAACGCGGCACCAGGGGTTAATGAGTTAATGATTAATGAGTAGAAATTCATTATTGATATTAAGGCATGCAGTTGAAAGAATGTTTATATATTTGTATTATTGCGCCATGGGCAGATCACAATTTGATATACCAATAGTATTGGTATATCAATTTGCTTGATACCAACACTTTAAATGCCATGTTATTTTTAATGTATGTGGTATATCATATGACAGCCATGCCTTTTCTACCTTAAGGTAAAAGTCATAGCATGAGATAATGGATAATGTAATTCTGGAATATAATATTTGGATCATTAATGATATTTTAATGAAACTTTTTCCAGCAGTATATCATGAATATATGGTGTATTACGTACCTTAAACTTTTCCCATGCCTCAAGGGGAAGGACACAGCAAGGGAAAAATATCTGGATCTTTGTCAGAAGTATAACTTACAAGCCACTGATATCCTGACTATAAAGTGTCATATACCAGAACTAATCACCATGCAACAGGGTGAAGGTGACAGCAAGGGAAAAATAATTATGGCATGTATCAGTGTTTGGAGTCTTACTTTTCGACCACTGATGATATTTTTAAGGAAATTTGAAACATATATATTATGACTAGAGAGTGTCACAATCAAAAGAAATATATATGTGATCTCAAGCTATTGACTGGCATCACTTACACTAATATAGCTAATTTAATGAGATTTTAGCCTTTATATATGTTCACTTGTTAATGTCTCACATTTTCTAGTCATACCCCTTAACATAAGATGAGGTCACAACAAGGGAAAATGCAAGTCACTGCCCAGTTTCCTTGTCCACACTGTCACTCTTTAACCCCCCATAGATATTATAATGAAGTTGAACCTAAGTCTACACCTTATTATACATTTGTTGAGTCACTAGATCAAAGGTCAAGTTCACAAGAGTGGTCTGTTGTGTGCTGTTACTAATACTACTGTCAGCAGATTTATTATGTTTTATGGCAGAAAGACTGTAAGCATGGTGAGACATGGGTATAACTTTAATGATGATAGCAGCAGAACCGATGTTGAAGCTTTGTATAAAAGGTTTAGCACTTTATAGGTTCAGGGGTTGGAGTGATATGTCAGTGCATGCATGCATGAAAGACTTGGTTCCATTGAATGCTTTTATTCATTTTCTGGACATTTATGTTGAGCTTGTGTCAGCAGTGGAAAATTGTTGTTGCTCTGTTCTTTTAGCTACACTTATCAGAGACCATGAGAGTTTTAGGGATGGCTTTTTGTCTGTCATCCATCCTTCCATTAGGACAATTTTGTTATTGCTACTTCTAAAAAAATACTTGCCATCAGACTTCATACATACATTCATCTGATTGAAAATGCTGCTGCTTGGACATCCAATATGGCTGTTAGTTCGGAATGGATGGTTATATCAAAATGGGGTGTTCACTAAAAGGCTTATAATGTCTGGTTGGTCTGAGTGATGTTGATCTGACAGTCACAGACTATATAGCCAATATGGCAGTCAGCTTGAAAACAGACATGATACCTAGGGAAGGCAGATTTTTAAAAATATATGCCAGGGTACTCTGATTACTCAATGATTTCCTTTGAAAATTTTACAATTATAAATTGCAACCATGGATGACTACTCCAAAATGAAAGTGCCTTCCTTGGGTCCCAGGTATATTTTACAGGAACAGTCATGACTTCATTACAGCAAAGCCAGGTAAAAGAACAGTTAACTAAAACAAGGTATGCATGAATACGGATTACTGTCACCCACTCTCAATGAAATACTGTTGAATTTTTGTATGCACCACAAAAGAATATTTGAGCACTGAACAGAAATCACTTATCTGTTAATAAAATAAGACTTCACAAAGAAAGAAAAAAATCCCACAAGAGCTGATTTTGTGCAGAAGCTCAGAAGATACCCCTGCTTCTGCTGCATGAGCCAGTCTAGGAAAGAAATTATCTATGTCCTGGGATATGGATGACCCTAACCAGGTGTTGGGTTACACCACGCATCATCTCAAGATAAATGACCACAATGAAAGTTTGGTGGCAACTGATGTCCCCTACAATATGTACCCTACAACATGTTTAAAGCAATGTTGAATTGACCCTGGAGAGAAGGTTACAGCTAGTTTATGTTACTCTTCATGAAAGGAAAGTCCTATCTTGATGGGTTTTTTACCAGGACACTTTATATGATGTGTTGATGGTCTTAAATGAAAATGGTTCCACCATGATATTCAGTAGCATCATTGAAAATCTTTTTTTTTCTACTCCACCATCCAGTATATCTGCCACAGTGGCTAATTTGAAAAATTTTCACTCAAGAATATAGGGATAGTTTCAACACTTAGCAATGAAAAAGAACAAATAGTCTTATCTGGAATTAATTCAATGTAGATATTTTGCATTAGAATTGTTTAGAAGTCATCTATAGATAGAGTATATAGTATATTTGTGCATATTTAAAGAAAGAGTTTATAATATATGTTTGTATATTTTGGTGAAAAGAAGAAGAATAGCAATAAATCTTGTTCATATTGTTGTAAATTTTAAACATGATAGATTTTTTTCAGTTGAATACTGTTTTGTATGCCAATCCTAAATTAGTCCACACCATGCTGGGCAAGAAACAAAAATATTTGATTAATCCAACTCAGTTCGATTTTCTTCAGTAATATTTTCTTTTTTTCGTTTTGTGTTTTGTATGACATATTCCATATTCCTTTCTTATTCCTCCATACTTGCACATTTGAGGGAGATTTTACTTTAAAAATCAAGACCCTCTTGAAGGGTGAGTTAGGGCAAGAGGCTTCAGAATACATTATGGATATTTTCACATTTAGTTTTCTTCTTTCAGATGTATTTATTACACAGCTGACCGCACTGAACACTGCCAGATCTGTGAAAACCAGGTAAAATAAATATAGAACTTAATTTTACTGTTGAATATTTGGAGTCAACTTGGAATGACTTAGGTGGTTGGATTGTTGGATTCTTCTAGAAACATTTCCTTGTTTCTTTCCAAACCAGTGGATTTTTTATCAGCATAAATTGTACATTCTTTTTGGGGACAGAAAACAAAACATGCATTTTTTACCATAATATGTATTCTTTTCATAGTATTATAAAACAGCAAGTTTTGAAAATAAATCAGATTCAGATTCTGAGGGCAATTTTGCAATAATAATTGAGTAGGCATCTTGTCAATTGATGAAAGTATGTGAGTTGTTTATTTTATATTTCACTGCAAAGGTAATTTTTTTTAATAACATCCAACAGCATTTTTTTCATCATAAAATTACTGTCTAGTGTGTTCATTAATTTACAAGTACTAGAATTTTCTACAAAAATAGTTTTTTTTTGTTGTCCTCAAAAACATTTATTGACTTACTGAATATAGATATGCAGGTGCTAGTGGCAGATTTGCCAAGCACTTAATGAAACCACTGATGTCAAGTGACCACTGATGACATCCACTGTGATTATTAAGCTTCATACTTAACAAGCACTGAATAGTTTTCTGGTCCACATTTCCCCTGGAATCATTTTGTATTTTGCAAAGAATGGAAGATGTCCTATTTGTATCAGCATTAGAATGTTGTATCGACATGACATCTATGCTCATCCTGCGGTGAAGTTCTAAAATTCAGTGTTCCTGTTGCTGGGTTTGTAAGGTTGCTGACTGCTTTCCAATACTCATCCACATTATGTTCACTCTACAGAGGAAGTTCCTGACTTGGAGTTTAGATGTATACCAGAGTCTCATTTCAAGGGCTTCTTTGCCTTCATGGCTCAGATCCAAAAATGTGCTGGCCACTGTAAATAAAAAAATAATAATAATAAAGATTGATTTAGAACTGAAATAAACAATGAGAAAATATGTATTGTATTTATGCTTTTATGAATAATTTATCCCAAAATGAATTCTCTTGTAATATGTTGTTAACTGGCTTATTTATCTAGGGATTGAACTTAATTTGTATGCATGAAAACTTCAAAAAAAGTTTATGAAATACAAAAGATGCATACTATTGAAATGCTTAGTGCAAGCTCAGGACCTTTACTACTTGCCTGCACACACTTAAATTATGATATACAAGCATTCTTCAACTTATATTTGTTAACCTATGGTTTCTTAGCATTTAGAGAAAGAACATGTTTCATCATTTTGAAATGAATTGAACAAAATACACAAGAGCTGTCCTTAGGGCTGTTCCATTCAAACATACATGGCACCCAGGGATCATCATCATCAGTCTCTTGGCCTAATGTGGTCGTTGAGGCGCTGTGCTGCTGAACATCTGACCAGTTTCCTCCACTTGTCTCGATCATGTGCCAATGCCTGCCTCCGCAAAACTTTTCCTGGTCCATTCTGTGATGTTGTCAGTCCAGTTTTTTCTTTCTCTACCTCTCCTTTTGCCACCCTGGACGCTGCCCTGCAGGACTGTTGTGGATAGACTGTTGGCTGTAGTGACATGGCCATACCATTTCAGCTTTCTCTTTTTGACGGTGGTGAGGAGGTCTTCATATTGGCCTACTTTGCGCCTGATGGTGTTATGCACGTCTTCATTTGTGATGTGGTCCATGTAAGAGATGCCAAGGATGGTTCTGTAGCATCAAATTTCAAGTGCCTGGATTTTTCGTTGTAATTCTGCTGTCAGGGTCAAGGCCTCACATGAATACAAAAAGATTGAGATGACTAGTGCTCGCAATAGTCTGATTTTAGTTTTCAGACATATTCTTGTCTCTCCAGATGGGTCTTAGCTTTGACATAGCTGCCATTGTTATGGGTTTCTCGTGATAAAATTTCTGCTCTCTATCCCTCTTCGGTCATTATGGAACCAAGATATTTGAACTTGCTCACTGTTTCCCATTCGTCTGACTTTAATCTTGGCTGAGATTTGCTTGCCACTATTTGTCATCAGCCTTGTCTTCTCAACGCTTAACTCCATGTCAGATCTGGAAGATGTTTCATCCAGGTTCTTCACTAAGGTGGCAAGCACCCAGGGAAGGCAGTTTAAAAAAAAATATATATGCCAGGGTACTTTGAATTCACCGAGTTCATATTAAAATGATAAGAAAATTCTAAATTGCATCTATGGATGAGTACCCCACATTAAAAGTGCCTTCCCTGGGTCCTGTGTATGTTTTGCTGGAACAGCCCTAAATGTTCCTCTTTGAACATCTTGAACAATACAGTAATGGTTAAAAATGACAATAAAAATAAAAATACTTACTCTAGAATGTCTACCGAAATCATTTAGTATTTTTGGTCTCCATCTTTTCTCTCTCTGCCGAAGGTCTGCTGATTTTCATCTGATGATCAGAAGACATTGTGATCACCTTTTATTTCTTTAATTACTTGTAGCACCTCCAATAAACATACCGCATTTGGCCTTAAACTCTCCAAAATCCAGCATTAAGGTAATCAATTAACAGCTTGTTGTGTACACATCATGTTATTTAACAATTCTAATCCTTTCTGATCTGCAAAGAAAAAATAGTGGATATGGAGTTTTGCATGAGTACTGTTGTTCTCTGTGTATCTTCATGTACTTAATTGGAACAGCTCAGACCTTTTTCCTATGAGAATTTATCATTCGCCAGAGCATAGATAGTTCCACTGCCTCATTTGCATATCAGTTTATATATTTTCTTTTTAAAAATTGTTCATTATGACAGAACTTCCATCAAAAGTACAATGAAATCTTCTTATACAGTGGACAGTTTACGAAAATTAGATGTAATATTTTTGAAGGGTCTAAAGGTCAAGGTCACAAAGAATACAAGTGGTTTTTACACAAAATTTACTTATCAATACATAGGGCTGGTCACATAAGGTGGGCATGTTATGTGCCATTTATGGTGTTCTTGTTTGAACTTGATAACATTGTTTTGACATCTTTTGTGAGCAGAGATAGTATTCATATGGGATGGGGAAGAGCGTGATGAAAAAAATCTGGAATTTTCCTGGCACGGTTTAGTCCCATTTTTCATTTGATGGGGGGAGGGTAAATTTGGCCTTTTCTTTCATTCATCTGCCCATCATTCTATCAGTCTTACTTTGAATTCTGCACAATAACTCCATAAATTATTATTGGATTTTAACCAAATATTGTATGCTGCTAGATACTGATGAGATCTTGGCTGAGTTCAAATGTCAGCATTCTAGTTCACCATTTAATATATTATTTGACCTATCCACAATAGTTCTTGTTCTTAATTATTAAATTTCAACCATATTTGGTATGCAGCATGATATTGATGGTACCTTGGTCTAGTTTTATTGAGCACTGGTGTGGACCCTGATTGTCAAACCCACCCTCTTCTGTTTGTGAAGCAATGACTTTGTTATTACTATTGGATTTGAACAAATTTGGTTTGCAGCTTGATTTTCATGAGACCTTAGCAGTGTTTGATTGTCTGTGTTCAGCGCTGTTTAGCAGAGTTATTGCCCCAGGTTGTCAGTTCCATCTTTTCAATGTTTCCACACAATAGTCACTATTATTATTACTCGGTTTGAGCCACATTTTATAGGCAGCTTGATATTGATATGGCCAGTGCATAGTGGGGGACATCAGTTCACAGAATTTGCCTGTTCCACATTGATTCACATCTCATTGTTCCACGTTGAGTCACATCTCATTGTTCCACATTGATTCACATCTCATTGTTCCACGTTGAGTCACATCTCATTGTTCCACATTGATTCACATCTCATAATAATTGTATAATGCATGTTTCTGAAATCTAAGTGAAGCTGGTAGTTAGGTGGGAATGCATGTTCTGTAGTGCACACTAGGTATTGCATCATTCCTGGATATATTTTTCATATATTTAAAATTCATACCAAATAGTGTTTATCTATGTAACACATTATTCTCCATCATTTAGACGCTTGACGCTAGCAGAAGAAGATACTGAAATGGCCAAGATAGCTCGGCTGGCACAGATTTTTAAGGAAATTTTTTCAGCTGTAGCATCATGCAAAGGTGAGTTACCTTTCATATTTTCTTGAGGGTTATTTTAACTTTATGTATGATCTTGTTCTACTGCTTTTTTATGTCTCAGCATGAATGTGGATGGGTAATACAGTGCTATCCGTGTTTTGTACGTTCCATGCATCTTTCAAGATTTTGCCTTGAGATTACTGGTTGGGCATTAAAGTCCATGAAGATCATTCTAGTTTGCTTGATACCTGCAATAAAGTTTGGATTATTTCATTTCAAACTTTCCCAATATTAGCCTCAAATTTGAAATTGTTTTCTTTACAGTCTCTTGTACTGTCCCATTAATGATTAGTATATCAGAGGATTCGTTTAACCTTTGAAATTCCTGAATAGTATGGAAAATATTATGATCAACAACAAAAACGTCAGATATTCAAGGTTAAAAATGCATTTTGACCTTTGAAACCAATTGAAATAAGCATTTTAAAAAAAAAAAATTTGAAAAAATGATGCAGGCTTTACCATGACCCCCCCCCCCCCCCCGAAATGTTCTTTTGCACTTGGCTTTTAGTAAGGCTAGCCAAGCAATTGAAAAGGTGTACACATTTTTATAGCACTTGCAGGTGTTTGCTGTTTTAATTATTTAATTTCACTTTATTTTCATTTTATTTAGAATCAGACTCTAAGCATGCTTGATCAGACTGTTAATAAATGTTATGCTCACTGTGGAGTCTTGTAACTGCTTGTGTCTTGAACCTCAATTTTTTTAATAAAAAAACCAATAAATAAAAAAAAAATTAAATGTTCAGTTTTAATTTAGAAAGGCACAATAATTAGTTACAGTATTTTGACTCAAGTCTGAGAAAGGCTGAGTGATAGTCCCACACTGCCTGGAAATCATGAGGAAAAATGAATAGGTTTGTTGTTGACTGAGATAAGCCCTTTAATTTTGCAAACTCAGAATCGGGGAGGGGGGGCATGCACATTTTGAGCCACCACTTCATGACAGAAAGAAATACATAATTGAGTAATTGAATTGACCTCGATTCTTACTGGAATTTTCTGAGCTTGTGGATGTCTCAGCAGAGATAAAGTTGATGTATGGATTTTTGCAAGCTTGCCCTTACATATAGTCAATACAAGTGCTCATTTGGACAGATTGGCAGTATAGACTGGTTACCCTTTAATCCACTCCATATTGATATCAGAAGGTATTTTAAAAAAAAAAAAAACAGTTTTGTATTACACTGACAAGATGCTTTTTTTATATACAATGTGATCTTGATAAATGTTAGAAAAAAATAATAATAAAGCTTATGTTCCCCAGTTCCCCATAGGATGTACAAAGTTAATGAAAATATGTTTTTTGGATTTGCTTATTATTGTGTATTCCTCACAGGGAACATGATGTTAAGCATTGTTGTCTGCAGCAACCTTTGACACAACCCAACTCACCTTTGCAGCAGATTTTACTATCAGACCATGCTAGTAGAAAACTACTCACTATTGGGACAATTTTATGCAATGAAACAACTAAATGTATCAAATGGGTGATTTTGGTCTTTCTTTTTTGCAGATATGTCTTCAAAATTTAAAATTTCTCTCCAATTAAAATTTCCTGACTTTAAAAAAAAATGAAATTTCTTGTTCCATTTAAATAAATGGACTCTAATTGCACAGGTTTCCTGCATGGTAATTTTTCATAAGGACCTTCCTTTTGCGAAAATAAGTGTCTTAATTTATGTGTAGTTTTGTGCTTCAAAAGTTTAAAGAATACAGGACCTCGGCTGATAGCAAAAAAGATTCTTCAAGTCTTGCTTTTGTGATTTAGGAGTTTAGCCAATTTAGTTTCGGTTGAAATGTTTTTCTGCAGATAATGATGGAAATCTACTGGCATCAGATCTGTTCCATCTGCCATCCCGTAAAAACCATCCGTGGTACTATGAGGTTATTGAAGAGCCAATTGATCTGAAGATCATTGAGAGGAAGATTCTGTCAGGACAGTATGCAGATCTGGAGAGCTTTGAGAAGGACTTCATGTTACTCTTCAACAATGTAGAGGTACACAATTTTGTTTAGCTCCAGGGGATTTTAATGATACGTTTGAATTTTTTTGTAATTCAAGTCTCTTTCACAAAGAAAATAAGAACACATGCATATAAATAAATATCACATGACTTGCATCATTTATAAATTAAATTCCTGGTCTGTGTAACTCACATATAAAAATGTTTTATGAACAGTTCTCAGTGCATGCAATCCAAGCACTGTACATGACTTTGTGAATTGGAAAATGCAACAAGCAGTGTTTTGTTGTGCTCGTATATTGCAAAATTCTTTTTTTATTTGTATCTTATGGGAGTCTGTATGGTGAGACACTTTCAGTGATAACAGCCAGAGCAGCATAAATAATGTTAAAACGATGCCAAGTCTCTACAAGTCCATCAGTGGAATACTTCAGTACACACATGCATATGAGACACCAGTCCCCTCCATCATAGTAATAAATGTTATTCTAGACTTTAAAATATTACTCAGAATGTTTAAATGCGGTGTTTTGATTGGTCATACAATTTTAGAGCAAGATTTGAGTCTAGTAAAGTTTTATGATAGAGGAGCCATGTTTCCACTAACAATTTATTTTAAAACAATTTCAGGTTTCATCCACTTTCAATCAATGGAATCTTTATCTTACTGAGATTTATGTGTTATCATGCATTTTGTTTCATACAGTTAATACTGAATGAATGCTCATGAAAGATTTTGTAAATATCTTTATTTGATGCAAATTTACCTGTCCATCAACTTTTCTAGCTCTGCTAGATAAATTACACTTGCCTTACAGACATACAATGGGAAGAAGTACCCCTTTGCCCAGAAATTGAAGCATGTGAAGATGGTATACAACATGGCCAAACATGAAGGAATAAAACAACTAGAAGAAATACTGGGGGAGGACAATGTAGCTTTCTCTTCCTCTTCAGAGGCGGACAGCTCAGAACTGGGAGATAACAAAGGCATGTAGAGAAACCTTTAACGATATTGATGTTCTAGTACAGTAAAACCTTATTTGAACAACATCCTCTCATTCGGTACTGAAACCTTCTCAAGCTTTTATCTTGGGGATTTATCTTTGCAGAGACGAAACCCAAATTGAATGGGTCCCATGGCTGCAGCCAAGACAACCACCAGACCCAGTTAAATCAATGCATCCTCTTAGCTGGATTTGCTTGTGAATTTTGACAGAAGATTTCATTAATCATGTACTTAATCTGATAGAGTGGTCATGGTTCATATGATCATATATTGCTTTCCTTTAAGTAGGAGAATAGGCTACCATACACATAGGGAATCCAATCTTTCTGCCCTAGAAGGATACCTGAGGTATATGTAGGGTGCTTAGCATTCCCTCCTCCTATTACCTATCCTTCTAACATTAATATGATCAGAGAACGTGTTTTGTAGGAAAAAGCAAACTAAGTAAATTATGTTTCTCTGGTAATACTTACCTGATACTTAAAAACACTTCAAACTACCCTGTCATGGGGGCATTCTCGTTGGTGTATCACTCAGCTTAAAAACTAGTGACACCTGGTGGAGGCATGGGGAGGTAATGGGCAAGAGGTATTACCCTTTGTCTATACAAGATAGAGAAGACAAATATTTGTCTTTTTAGTAGGGGTGGATTCGAGATGTGGCATTTTTATATCCTGCCATTATAATGTGATAAAGTAAGTATTATCGTAGAAACATACTTTACTTAAAAATTTGCATTCTTGCTTTATCACAGTTACTGCTATGAATCAGAGATCTTATAACCTTATTGTTAACTTAGTCTATATGTTATAATGTCATCAGACTGTATAAAATTCAGATCAAAATTATAAAGTTTATGATAGATGTATTATTAGTGTTAATAATTTTTATAAAGGAATGGATGTAATTTGAATGAAGAACAAAACACATGCACAGTAATTATTTGTATTTCTCTCTTAAACTCGCAACTTTATGCCTATCTGAGGATTCTTTTTGTGAGCAGAAGAGTCATGTTGTTTTGCCACAGTCCATCAGTATGTCTTAAAATCCACACATCTGTACATTCGTCCTAAATCTGCTTAGTACACTAATACAAATCCTATTAGTCTTAGAGCCGTGAAAATATTTCACAATTTATCAGAGGTGTATGTAGATTCAGACCTGCCAACCCTTGCGATTTTTCTGCAAGTCTTACAGAAATTGCCTTCAAATGGGGGCTTATGGAATAAAAACACAAATATGGAAATGATATTGTTTGCAATAAAATCCTGATACTGGCTTGATTTTGGATCTGGGTTTCTTATTAGATTCCGTGGAATTGATCAGTGAACCAGACTAACTTTACTGGAGTACCTCTGATGCTTTAAATTGCACATATTTTGTGATGCACAATTTCTGCATGAACAAGCTTTTCTTTTTTAATTAAATGTCATCCAACAGGCAAGCAGTTGGGATGAAAGGGACAATAAACATCTTAAGTTTTAATACTAAAAAGAATAAAAAGGAATATTCAGATTCTTGAGGGGAAAACAACCAGGGCAATACTTATGTTTAATGGACATCATGTGTTGATTTGAGTACATCACATGGCTGGAAAGATAATTGCCATCACTGTGGCTTTTCTTAAAAAGGATTTCGTTTAGTTGAGAGATATCAAGAAGTCATTGAGCTCCGTAGCGTTTGGAACTGCAGTTTGTGAAACTATTGGATTAAGGTTAAAGTAACTATACGAATTTTGAGTTGGACATGATGTTTACGATTGGTACATCAGTCTTGAAACTTGACAATAGTAATACATTATGTTTT
Source organism: Sinohyriopsis cumingii (assembly GCA_028554795.2). Classification (NCBI taxonomy): domain Eukaryota; kingdom Metazoa; phylum Mollusca; class Bivalvia; order Unionida; family Unionidae; genus Sinohyriopsis; species Sinohyriopsis cumingii. Next base: position 107,971,422 of record CM068827.1, read on the forward strand.
GTTACACCTTACTGAAAACTGGCCCAACTTGCTGAAAAACAGTTTACTTGCTGGGAAGGTCTTACTAGGGTTGGCAGGTCTGCAGGTGACCTAGTTATATTTTCGGGCCATTAAAGCTGGCTTAAAAAGATTTATACACATTTTCTAATATTAATCATGTTAGCAAATGAAGCATTAACTGTTTCAGGTACACAGAAGAAATCTGAAAGGCCAACTGTTACATGTTTAGGCTGTTTAAACAGTAACTAGAAAAGAGTGAAGACAACAAGCTTTGTAAAATTTAACAAATAATTTATTTCCCTAGAAAAACAAGTTAAAAATGAGAAAAAGACCTTACAGTTCTACGAATCAAATAAAAAAACAATCCAAGAATTAAAAAATAGAAGTCCTAGTAATAAAAAGTCCTAATAAAACTGAGTTTGAATCCCGATGAAATCCAAAATGGAAGGTGATGACATATGCTGTAGTCAGCATCGTTCTGATGTGTCAACGGTTCTTTGTTGAATCACAGAAAATAATATTCAGTGTTTGAATTGTGTGTAAATTTTGATAACTCTCCTTGTCATAGAATTAATTTAGAGCAAAAGTATTTCCAAGGGAAAATAATCTCTTGAAATTCAAATATTTAAGAAAACAAAATAATTAACCCAAAAACTGGTCACGACATAAAACACCTAGATGTCTCCAGTGTTAAGGCAAGTAATGACTATTCTTTCTCAAAACATCAATAATAAATCCAGCTACGGCACAAAACAGATGCCCAGATGTGGGTCAATCCACAGGAAAAACCTAATTGATACATGTTATGTGTCACATACTCCAAGTATGGCCTCGATTTCACTTTATGAATCTTACTCGAAGAAAGAATATAAATTTTTGCTAAAACAAAGTTGTTTGCTTCAACTCTTACTCATTAGGAATCAAGGTCAGGAACTAGGTCAGCATTAGATACAAAGTTTGTATTATTAGTTGTTTACGAAAAACAGGTTAAATGGAACTGAACTGAATTTCTGGAAAATGTCAAATCCAGCAAATAAAGTTAATTACAAAAGCATGTAATGTAATAAATATTTTTTTATATAAAACTAACAGACAAAAAATTAATTCAAATATAAATTAAATCCAATATACATAACACCAACCTTTTGGATGTGGACTTTCTTTATTAAAAAAAACCTTCCTAGTATGATTAAACAAAAAGCACTCAAGGTAGACAGATGAAATTTGGTATCTATATATAGATGACATGTTTAGATTTTCATGCAGTTATTAATTTTTGTATATCTTTGCACAGATCCTGCAGAAGGAGAAGATGAGGAAGAGGAAGTCATCCGCTGTATATGTAACATCTTCAAAGATGAGGGCCTTATGATCCAGTGTGAGAAATGCCTAGTGAGTATGCACAGTCATTTATGTATGTGCAGTGTAAACTAGTAAAGCATCATGCATGAATATTGTGAAGCAGTGTTAATGAGGCTGAGGAAAATTTATTCTCTGTTCCCACCGCTCTAGTTGTTAGTGTCCACCTCGGATGAGAGAGGTTCAGGGTTCAAATGCCAGCTGAGCAATACAAAAGACTTTTAAGAAATGGTACTAACAGCTACCTTGCTTGGTGCTCAACATTAAGAGGTTAGTGTTAGGACCAGTCAGCCTGGTATCAGGATGATGTGACTGGGTGGGACATCATGCTACATGTCTGCGGCCTATGCCCCAGTGTTAGACATCACTACAAACTGCCACACTGCAGACATTATAACAGTATGACTGAAAAATTGTTAAAGCTACATTAAAAATCAAAATCACAAACATACACACACACACATTCTCTGTTCCAAAAGAAAAGTTAAGTTCTGATTTTAGCTCAAATGGCCATGAGGCCATGTGAGTTTATGGCATGGTTTTGTATCCATTGTGCATGTTATGTATCATCTGTCAATCAACAGTTGCATGTTACCTCTCAGGAGTCTATATTTCTAATTTCAATCAAACTTGGATTATTGGTTTATAGCCAGATATTTTGATAAACAAGCCCAATAATGTGCAAATGAAGTGATCTTGGATCGGATTAGTTAAATTTGTTACAATTCTGGAGGCCATATTTCTGATTTGATTTTGATTAAACTTGGAATGAGTAAGTGTATAATTAAGATTTCAGATGAATTTGATAATGTGCCAGATCCATGCGTACTTAATGAGGTGATCTTGCATCTCATAGGCTGACCTTGTTACCCCTCTGGAAGCCTTATTTCTGATCCCATTTTGCTAAAGCTTGAAATACGGGTGTATATAAACAAGTTCTTTGATGGGTTTCACTATTAGCAATAATTAATGACATGCTCTTGCATCTGATTAGCTAAACTTTTTACTGTTGTGGATGGCATATTTTGTATTCAGTTTTGAGCAGATTTGGAATAGAATTCCATGTCTTGAAGATCTTGGGCAAGTTTGATAACGAGTGAGATCTTACATCTGATTGGCTGAACTTGGTACAACTCTGAAGGCATATTTCTGATTTGATTGTAATCAGACTTGGAATATATTCTTGTATCATCAAGAGCAAGAGACTGCATAATAAATATGCCTTTAGAAAGAATATTCATCAAGATATGTCTTGTGGGTCAGTGGTTCTTTCCAGGGTTTTCCCGGGTTCTTCCTCCCACTAATACTGACCGCCATGTAGAGCCTATCATGTACTGAAAAATGGCATTAAACTCTACAACAACAACAACATCAAGATATGGTACAATAGGTAAAATCAATGTGATAATAAAGCTTGGGAAAGTTTGCACAGGGTGTGTTCTTATGTGTTTACATAAGCCTGTTTAGTAAAATGTTCAGCTGCTATGTTCTTTAAGCCAGGTAAACAGTCTTGGGTCTACCTGCGTTTCTGGTTTATATTAGTAGCACACATAGATTCTTCCTTAATGGCAAGGAAAACAATTGGGGTTATTTTGAAATGGAACCATTTTGTTTCAGATATGGCAGCATGCAGACTGTGTAGGAGCATCAAAAGATACAGAGCATTATCTGTGTGAGCTGTGTGAACTTAGGCCATATGACAAGGTCAGTATATAAATCTGAGTATCTTCTGTGTGAGTTCAGTGAACCTAGGTTATATGATGAGTTAGTATGTATGATTTAGCATTATCTGTGCGAGTTCTGTAAACATAGGCCATATAACAATCATCAGTATCAATATATAGAAGTCCATTTGTATTCTTTTTGCAGAATGTTTGAGAAAATCCTTAATTTGCACTTATTTACACATAAATGTTTTTATGTGAAGAACAGCATATTTTGGGTAAAATTACAAATTATGGATTATCAACTGCAGTAGAAAGAATTATTTTTATGAATAAATAGACACCATCTACAAGCAAAGATAACTGTCGTGAATTTTTAAATTTCATCTTTCCAGTTCTGTTAGTGAGAGTAACAGGCTTAACTTCAAAAGAAAAATGTCAAAAATATTTTCTTACATATCCTGTTGATGTTAGTTTTTTTACACTTAAAATTGTATCTATTACAGGAGATAAAGATCCCTAATCAGCCTGAGGAAGATGAGCAAACCTACTACATGACCCTTATGAAGGATGACATGCAGATTCGAGTCGGGGAATGTGTCTATGTCATGAGGGAAAATCAGGCCAGGCGCTACTCCTACAAGAAATCGGGCACATTTAACAGGGACAAGATGGATATCTTCAGAATTGAAAGATTATGGAAGAATGAAAAGTGAGTATCATATAAGGCAAAAGATATTTAAATTTCTTAATGTTTTAGTAATTTTTCTGTGACATTAAGAGTTCTATGTTGCTTGTCAGTCAGTTGCTATTTGATGTTTGTTACAAATGACATGATAATATCTGTCATTCGTAGCTTGCCTGTACAGAGTATTGGAGAACTTGTACTATAAACCTGTCCTCTCTGCATGAACATCAGCAGATATATACAGGAGGTTGAAGTTCTGTTAGAGGTTTTGATTATAGATTAAAGTTCATGTTAAGGGTTTTGTTTAGTGCTTGTGAAAAGAACTAAGCATTAAATTCCACTTCTGTACATTAAGTCGCGTATACATATCATTATTAAATACTTCTTATATGTTTGCTTTTAGTGTATTGTGTTGACTGGCTGCTATCGGTTTGGTATAGACACAACAAGTTGCCCACAATCGACAGTTTTCAAACTTTGTGGATGGCTTGCACTTGAGCTAATTATGAACCTTATCAGTTTGGGGATTAAATGGTCAAATGCCCAGCTCACTTTAACTGGCCCTTTCATGTTTTTGTTCATCAACAATTGCTATTTTAAACTACTTAAAACCCACTAGACCAATTTGTACCAAATTTGGCACAGATCATCTTGGCATAAAGGACTTGAAAATTTACACAAATAATTAAAGTCCACTGTCAGACATGGTCATCATTACTAAAATTAGTAAAGTCCCTTTAAACGACTTCTCAAAAAACATGGAACAAAATTTTACCCAAATTAACAGAAAGCATCCAGGCAGAAATACCTTTTTCATTTCCTCAAATGATTTTGATCTCCCTTCTAATATGGCCATTATTTAAAAAACACAGATCAGTCACTTTTAGTGAAATAGAGAATAAATTTCTGAATAGAATTTGATTAAACATTGCAGAAAACATCCTGGTATGAAAACCATTACAGATGAAGGCACTGTTAAATAAATGTAGGAAAACCTTTACACAACACTTTCTTCAAAACTGCTGAATAACCTTTGCCAGATTTGACAGGTATGAACCTGACATGTAAATCTTCCAAGTTTGAACAATGATGCCAGTCAGGCACCAAATATGGCCACCATTACTAAAAATAGAAAACCTTTAAATGACCTAATCTCCCAAACCGCTGGTAGAATTAGAGTTGGGAAAATGCCATCAGAGATATGGATGAAGATAGAAAAATTATAAAAACCTTGGAACATTTCTTGTCATAACATACACAATCAATAGCATTGAAAGAAATTTCAAAAGAAAGCATCCTGATTGATTGGCCAACTGTTGTTTAATTTGGATAATATGCAGATATCTTTGGCCTCTTGTTCATCCCCTTCTTGTGCTCTCTTTCCCCCTCCTGATCAGGATGAACTGATAATAAATATTGATAAAATATGCCAGCAATATACAAAAATATTACCAAAAATAAATGCAAGATTGACAAAACAAGATTTAGATTTCACGTACTTGCTTTTAAAAAAAATAGCTTTCCTCATGAATAGTGCAAATTATTGTTTACTTGCTGATCTGTTCATATTCCATATTCGTTGTCATCTGTTCCTTTCATACACTGTTGCAGTCATTTTAGGGCAAAACCCTTGATTAAAGACGATACTAAAACTTTTTTAATTGGCAGTTTTAACTCTCATCCCAATAATAACATTCTTTGAAAACCATGGAAAAATTGGAGATAGGTGAATGTTGATCAAAATTACATAATTTTCCAAATTTGAGTGAAGCTGCAACCTTGTCAGGCCACAGAATTCACATTTAAATGCAGAAATAGCAAAATGATAATAATAACAATTCAGATCTTTACTTCAAAAATGTTATGCTTTGAAGGCTGTTGTATCCAAATGTTCTGTGAGGGGCACCCCCTTTGTGACACTCTCAATCCATGAAGGAACATGTTTGAAAGAATATGTTTCATTTTTCATGTGAAAAGTCATTCAGTAAAATCAAGCATTAGTTTTGGGAGGAAACATTCTAGGAAAAATTACTGTCCTAAATTGTAAATTCAGAACTTTTAAATCGATGCAGTGATATTATTGCCCAGCATTGTTAACCATATTGGGACAGAATTGATACAGATCAGCATTTTGTGCCTTAAATATGTACAAGGTAAAGAAAATGGGGGGAGGGATTATACATAATAAACGTTTCACTCATGACAATACAGTAATATCACTTAAGAAGTGTTTCCCTATTTTCCTTAAAGTATGTTCCCTGATGACATTAACACATTAACCCATAGCGACGACTTAACGGGCCGAAGGTAGTAGCCTACTGCTGAGCTCTGTAGTGTCATGATCATGCATGATACACTAAAGTGGGTGGTATTATAGAAAGGTAGACAGATCTAGCTCTACAATGATACCAAATAATCTAGAATATCTGGTTGCACTACAAAATACAGATTTAAAAAAAACATTTTTTGGACCCGACTTTTTTAAACCCAAAATTCGCCCATGGTCGGAATCCGATTTTGTGTCCGGACTTTAGACTTTTTGGTCTCAGATCCAAGGTAAACCGGTATGAACTGCAAACATACAGATGAGCCTTTTGCAAAAAGTAGGATAAGATGGCATTTGGAATAAAGAGTGGTCTCCATGCAAAAGTAATGGCTCCGTTTAGCAAAAAAAAATAATAAAAAAATTCAACTTTTACCCTTCTGCTCATGTGCGAGTCAAATAGCCAATGAAAAATGATGTTTCTAACACAACTAGGCAGTATATTATTGAAAGATGACCGGTGATTTGGTGTTTTCGAGTCTATTCAGAAATAGCTTTCAAAATGGGTTTCCTACTCGATTTTCAGGCGAAAATGACAAAAAGCTCAAGGGGTTAATGTGTTAACATTATGATATATACCTGCTACCTCCTGAATCCAGTGGCCTAGTGGTTAGAGCGTCCAACTCGGATGCGGGAGGTCATGGGTTTGATCCCCGGCCCGAGTCATACCAAAGACTTACAAAAATGGTACTAACAGCTGCTTCGCTTGGCGCTCAGCATTAAGAGGTTAGTGTTAGGACTGGTCAGCCTGGTGTCAGGATAATGTGAGTGGGTGGGACATCATGCTACATGTCTGCAGCATGATGCCCCAGTGTAGACATCACTATAAACTGCCACATTGCAGACATTGTAGCGATATGACTGGAAAATTGTTAAAGCTACGTTAAAATTCCAAATCACATCCTGAATCCAGCCTACTTAAAAGATGAAAATTCCTCTTTCTCATGAAAAAAGGGCAATAACTCCAGGCCATTACCTCCCCTGGCCTACACCACCAGGTGTTGCCAGTCACCAGTTTTTACTTTTGCTTCCATGTTTCCAAAAAGGCATCTGTCCTGTTTTTTATATATATGGCTCTATTCAGATAAATTTGAACCTTTATCCCACACATTGCTCAAGCTGTTATCCTGAAAAACATGCGTCCTGCTGGCATTAGCTTTTGCATGCAGGATGAGCAAGTTATATGCCCATTCCATTGACCCAAACTATCTAAATTTAATGTTTGATAGTTTGATGGTTCTCTTGATGTGACCAAGCTTTATAGGCAAAAATAGGTTACCTTAAATCGGTAATTGGAGAGTTGTCATATATTCCTTCTTGTCAGTAGACACCTCGAGAGCAGAAGCTGTGCAAGACCCTTTTTATACCCTCAAGCACTATTTGAAGTGCTCAGAGGCAAGTCATGGCACACGCAAGCAGTTCTTTCTCACTTTGAAAACCGGGAAGCAGGATATCATCCCTCATGCCCTATCTTCATGGCTGGAGTGGGTTATGCTCTGATGTCTCAAAACGTTAGAGTTGCCTCAAGAAGATTTCAGCTCATGAAATTAGAGCGATCTGAGTGAGCCTTGAATTTGAAAATAATATTTCATTCTGAGACATAATAGAAGCTGGTGATTGGCATTGTCAACCTTCTCTTGTTTATATCTTGGAGATTTAGCCTCACAGAGACAAACTTTGAATACGTTGGGTCTAGTGTCACAGCCCAAATGACTGCCAGACCCAATTAAAAATTCAGCATAGCCAATTCACTGGATTCACAAGGGAAAATTTATCAGTAAGAAGGTTTCAATAATCATCTTCATAACTGGATATAGGTATCATAGATCATGTGACCCTCGGCTGTGTTGTTTGTCAGATTCTGTGAATGGGTTATCATTTGCTTGGGGAATCCAGTCATTATTCCCTAAAGGGATACCTGAGGTATAGGTCTGATGCTCAACATTGGCTCCGATTACCTATTATAATGTTAATGTGATCGTGGAACATACTTTGAAGGAGAAAGCAAATTTGTAAGTAAATTATATTTCTCCAAGAATATTTACTTGACATTACTTAAAAACCTCTGAACCACCCCACCATGTAAGCATCCTTGTTGGTATATTGCTTATCTTGAAAACTGCAAGAAATGGTGACAAGGGTAGGTAGTGGGCAAAAGTTATTGTCCCTTGTGTGTGTACACATACACACACACACACACATATGAGACAAAATAGGAGAATTTTGGTTTTTGTAGTAGGGCTGGATGCAGGAGGTAGCAGGCTTATATCCTAATGTTCATGTAATCCAGTAAGTATTCTTGAAGAAACATAATTTACTTGAAAATTTGCTGTTTCTACTTTTTTTTTAAAATCATAGATTTCTTACATTTTTCCTGTGTATGGCAAAACCAAGATATCACTTTTGTGATAACAGCACCAGAAATGTTAAGATTTCCTGTTAAAGCTTTTAAAAGTTATATCTCTTCTACATCAGTAGCTGTATTCAACAAATTTTGCTTGTATATTAATATATTCTTGATCTTTATCCCTAGATATACCAAGATTTCCTCGCCTGCATGAGCTAAAATTTACATTATCATAATGCCGATCACAAATTCACAAGACAGATGCTTTTTTCCATGAAACCCCTTGGGTTTTTTTGTGTGTACAACCTTCATATTTCGTCAGATGCATTCATATTTCATCCATTAAACATTATCTATTGCAGTGGAGAAAAATTTGCATTTGGGCACCTGTATGTCAGACCCCATGAAACATTCCATGAACCAACACGCAAATTCTTTCCAAATGAGGTAAGAAAAAGTTATTGTATTACCTGTTATAAGACCTAAAAACTAAGTATGTACTAGCTGAGACTTGCTTTCCATTGAAGGAGGAAATGAACTTTTGTGTGAAAATTTAAGGAAAACAGTAATATCAAGGTTATGATGGAACTGATTGGCTTGTGTTTATAGCAGTATGTATGTATCACCACAATAATGGTATGGTATATATCATTATCCTTGTCTGTCCTTCCATCAATCACATCATGGTTATATTTTGTGTTTAATCAAGTTTTCAGGCACTGTTGTGGCAACCATGTGATTTTCTGCTAGTAATTGGTGTTATAAAACATGAATATACCTCAGTTGATGAAATATTTTGAGCCCTGCATTGAGATACAAGAGCCTTATTGTAATCACATTTTCCCTCTGTCCATCTCTTTGTCCATTTACACATGTAATCAACTTAACTCTAGAACCTTTGGATACCATATGGTAGGTGAATTTTCTGTTTATGTTATGTACCTTAAAAAGGTTATTTTTTTTAGTTAAATTTTTGATGGAGTTAATATAACTTTCCATCAGTATTACATATCTACCACAGCACATCCATTGTGACCATCAGACTTAGATGTACCTTTTGTCGCATTGGCTCCATTTTGAATAGAGTTATGGCCTTGACAATAAACTCAATATTTTCACATGGGATGTTGCTTGTAACCTGCATATCTCTGCAAGCCTTACACATATTTCCATGCCATTTGGTTTCATACTTTAGGCCCAGTTTCAACAAACTTTTTGATTTTTTCCATCAATATTACATTCCAGTATATCATGTCTTTGTAAACAGCATAGCCCAGTAACCATTCAACCTGTTCTATTACAATTTGGTATGTACTTTTGCTTATAGTCCTAGATGTACCTTTTATGGATTTTATCTTGTGATCTCCATTTTGAATATTTTTTGTCCTTGACATTTAACTTAATATCATCACATGGGATGTTGTTGCTTGTTAGCAACACAATAATTTGATGTCATTTGGTTGTTGAATTGCCTTTTACATGCAGACATGCCTTTGAAAGGTTTTGTTCTTTAGGATCCAACTTTTGATGGAATTATTTCATTGCCAATTTTTCATCACTATTAAATATCCACCACAGAAAATCCACATGACCAGCATGGTTCAGGAACCATTCAACTTATTCTAATTCAGTATTTGTAGCAACAATATGCAAGATAATTTTAGTAATAGTAGTAAAAAATCCTAGTTTGTCTTTAATGTGTCTTCTTTTGTCAACTCCATTTTTGATAGAGTTATGGCCCTTGATAGTTATCTTAATGTTTTCACATGGCTGGGGGGTGTGTGTGTATGTGTGTGATTTGGATTTTTAACATAGTTTTAACAATTTTTCAGTCATATCACTATGATGTCTGCAGTGTGACTGTTTATAGTGAAGTCGAGCACTGGGGCATCATGCCGCAGACATGTAGCATGATGTCCTACCCAGTCACATTATCCTGACACCAGGCCAACCAGTCCTAACACTAACCTCTTGATGCTGAGCGCCAAGCGAGGCAGCTGTTGGTACCATTTTTTCAAGTCTTTGGTATGACTCGGGCCGGGAATCAAACCCATGACCTCCCGCATCCAAGGCGGACGCTTTAACCACTAGGCCACTGGGACGTATTTATATAATTTGTATGAACACTGTCTCGCATATTTACATATATCTTTTATGGTTTTAGTCTCATTTAGAAGAGCTGTGTCATGCTGATTGCTCACCTGCCTGACTTTGGTTTCCACAAGTTAACTTTACCAAAATTGGTTAGATTTCAGCCAGATTTGGCATGAGTTTAAGAATTGATGAGACCTTGAGCGAGTTTAATTTCCAGCATTCCATGACAACATTTACAGAAGCTATGACTCCAGAGCTCTAGTCCTGAATTTGCTTTCTGCAGCATAACATGACTAAATTTTGTTGCATATTTTGTTCTCCAGGTATTCCGAACACCCCTTTATGAACTTGTTCCTTTGGAGGCCATCATGGGATACTGCTGTGTAATGGATCTTCTGACCTACTGTAAGGGGCGCCCCAAGGGTTGCAAAGAACAGGACATTTATATATGTGAACACAGGCTTGACAAGACTCTCCATCTATTCTACAAAATATCACCCAGACAGAGGTGAGTATGGTGCATTTGCTGTTTCTGACAAGCTAAAGTTACAGGCAGTTATATAAAATTATTGTTGTTATATGTTTAAATGCTTATGTAAGAATTTGTGGAATTGTACATAGACATTCATGTCATGTAAGTTGTGTGCAGGTATGTACATGTTAGTATATATGTATGCATCATGAGCACCATTAAAACTGAAAGGTTTTAAATAATTAAAAAGTGATTTGAAGACAACTTTTAGAATTGGTTATTATCTAGAAATTTTCAAATCTGAATTTATTTTTTAATTCTTACTTTGAATTGGTCATGCTTGTGTAATATTTTGGACATGTGACAATGGATTTAATATTTGTTTCAGGTATCCTATTAACACCAAGTCATATTGTTTTGACAAATTTGAGAAGAGGCTGAACCCCAAAAGAACCTATTCTGTAAGTTTACATTGTTGTTAATACCAACTTACTGTATAATGCACTATTAGAACTGGATCTTTGGATTAATTGGAAGAACAAAAAACAGAGACCCTGATCTACTGGTGCATTGTTGTATGCATTGTTTCCAGTAACAATTCCAGTGAGATATGTTAGACATTATAGTTCAGTCAAGATTCATTAACCAGACTGAAATTCTGTAAATATCATCAACCCATTGATTAATTAATGTGTGTAATATCTGTCAGTAGCTGAGTGGTCTAAGGTACACGTTTTTAAAGAATACTCACACATCTGACTCTGTATGCATGAATTTGAGTATTGGCTCAAGTTTGAAAACAAGTGTTCAATCACACAAAACCAACAGAATTATACATATACCGTTATCTCTATAACAATCTTTCTATCCATCTCCCTAACTATGTTCCTACCCACAGTACTATTAAAACCCCTTCTGGGTATTTACATTTGCTTCTTAAAAGCAATGTTGTCATTAATAAAAGTTACTTGACAGTGTTTGAATGTTGTAACAACGTATGAATCATGTGAGTCAAAAGTTGATGCAATAACCCAGAAGTAATGTGAAACCTAAATAAGCATTACATCTGTGTTGGAAGTTTTTGCAGAAACAAGGAGAGGAAAATAAATTTTACCAAAACTTGAAGACAGTAATATGTATTTTTTATAAATGATACAAAATGTTTTTTTTTTTAATTTCTTGTTTTCATTCCCCTCTGTGACATTTTTAGGGCATATAGTATATCCCTGTCTCTTTGTCACATCTTGGTTAAGTTTTTCGTTTAGGTCAGTTTCTGACATATTAGAGGTGGGTTTTTCGAGGTGGTTGCATCCATGTTATGTGAACACTTTTCTAGTTTCTGTTTAAAATCACCTGGAAAGAAGTAATTTTGTGGGTTATTTTGCTATTCTTGAGATAGGAATCTTTAAAGTCTCTGTTTTTCTATTTTAGCCACACGAAGTGCCAGAGGCATACAAGAAACACTGCCGGGAGAAACAGTTGGAGTATGGGGAGAAAGAAAATAACAGTAGTAGTGATACTGATGAAGATTTACCTTTAGTTCGAGTGCAGGAGGAGAAAGTAAGATATTTTATCTCCACATCCATTATGGGCAAGACATAGATATCAATTTCTAGTAACATAATTGATGGTGGTGTGGTTCTGGTTTCAGCCATTAAGTTCTTGCATTAAAATCTCTCTCTTTCTCTAAAAGCTGCATAAACGAAGACGTCTGCAGAGCCCTGTTGAAAGTATGTCACTCCATTTGGCTTTTTATTGGTTAGCTCAGTAGTTTTCACACAATAGTTTTAGTAGGAAATGTTGCATTTTAAGAGAATTTAATTTTCAGCTTGATATTGTTGAGACCTTGAAGGATTTATTATTTCCAGCTTTCCATTGCCTCATTTAGTGGAGTTATGGCCCCAGAATGTCCAATCTTCTTTGTTCCCAATACATCTCTCTCTGTTCAGGGGCCCCGAGTGGTCTAAAGCGCTCACTGTTCCGGATCACTGCCATCTCACCTCTGTCTGCGTGGGTTCGAGCCCAAGGCTCGGATAGCGTGGGTAAGTGGGAAAGCCTGTCAGTTGCTTCTCGTGGGTCGGTGGTTCTTCCCTGGGTTTTACGTGGTTCTTCCTCCACCTGTTATTCTGGCCGCCATGTATAGCCTATCTTGTGCTGAAAAATGGCGTTAAACCCTAGAACAACAACAACTCTCTGTTCAGGCCTTTCCTAATGTATTATAGCGAACTAATAGCTCATGTGAATTTTCCTCAAAATTTCCTGACTTACAAGTGCATTACCATAATCAAAGGAAATCTTTTTAGCCTATTCATCCTTCCTCGTTTACTTTGAAGATCAAAGATAGTAACTTATCTTATGTACAATTTGAAGTACATCAAGAGGTTAGTTTTGCATAGTGTTCTGATAAATTCAGGTTTCTGTGTAAATTACTCATTTTTTGTTGTCGATTTCAGAGGAAGCAGAAGCGAGAACGTGTGAACCAGATCGTGGAAAGTTTAACCCCTTCTACCAGCCCGTCCAAGCGTATAGATCTGTCCTACTTGCTGGATGAAGTAACCAGTAAACGTGCTAGGAAGAAAGCTCAGTCACACCATTAAAAGTTGAAGGATGATTGGAAATACTTTTTAGTTACTGCAGCATTGGAAAAGAGAAGATAGCTTATGAATATAGCTTGTATAGTGTAAAAGAATGAGGAAAGCGGTCCATATGCCATGCAAAAAAATAAGAAATCTGAATATATTCTAGTCACGTCAGCTCAGGGAAGAGAGTAAGAATGCTTGCAGAATGACAGTAAGAGGAGATAGTAATAGCCTTGGAGTAGAGCATTGGCCCAGGGTGTGAAGTCTCTTTTTTTAATTATTGTAGAAACAATCAATGAAAGTGAATAACTCAGTCTTGTCATCATCTTGACCTTTTGACTTACAGGTACTCCAGCTAACTCGGAGGAAAGGTTAGTCATATTTGTGTTGCAAAAAAACGTTTCCTCTCACACTAACCCATTCCAGCTTTGTTACTATTGTGGATTTATAGCACTATTTGCACTGATGAGACATGACCTATATGATAGGCATGCCAGGATTTGAAAATAACACTGGACCCCTGTAAGTATTTTGGCAGTTCCAGAAAAAGTGCAGGAACAGTATTAAAAAAGAAACCAGTTTTTCAGAGCCAAAATAAATGCTATTACTGCAGAAAACCACTTGCTAGTTAGCAAATGAAAAAATATTCTTCTCTCAAAATAGGAGTATTGCTCTGAATCTTGAAACAGCATCAAAGAGTTGTAGTTCACATAGTTAATGTGATGCAACTCTTAGAGATAAGGCACTATGAGTGAAAAAACAATAACATGGAGCACATTGTTGGATCCATGCTTATCTTTCTTGACCACTCCAAAAGTGAACAAGTATCAATTTCACAACCTAAATCTGTTTAATTTCTACATAAAAGACTTGTAGTTGAACAGAAAGTTGACAGAAATGAGAGGATTTGGTTCCAGGGTGCAGGTTTCATGCCTGATATCACTTGATCAGGAACTAGTACTTGATCAAAAGGATAGTGTTTATCTGAGAAGTTCCAGAACATGTGCAATAGTGTTGATACAGCATACAAATGACATTTAGCCAGATTTTCCATGAGGTAATAGTCTAATCACTCTAATCTGATCCAAACAATTTCCATTAAAAAAAAAGCTGCATAAACCATTTAATCAGATGAACAGATTCAACTTCTAACAGTATATAGTTTATGAAAGCAGTTGTAACCCAGATAAAGAAGTCTTTGTTTTAAATCAATGTTAAAGGCAAGCTAGATATAATAATGTGTTATTAAAACTGGAATCAATTACCATATTTACAGTTTACAATTTTTCCATAACAGTCCTTGAGCAGCAAAACAGTAATCCACCTCACTATTTTACCACAGCTGTTTTATTTTTTATTGTTAATTTTTGGTCTTTTGTGTGATTCATAACTGAGACATGTATCACTTTTACAGGAATGCTACTATTCCTGGTGGCCATATTCATCATGGAGGGTACTGCTCATCACGGGCAAAAGTAGGTCAGAATAACCTACTTTTCATGATCCAATAACTGTTGGATATTTGTAATATACCTCGGTGGATCAAGCAAGACACAGCATTCAGCAAAATTATTGTTACTGTCATTTACTATTAGTTGTCATGTTTATGGAACAAAATCACCTGTTGTAGATAATTACTCAATGAGAGGGTGAGTTGGGATGGAGAACATTGTATTAACCTTCTTGCAGCATGGACACGTATTATGGTACTTGTTATGCTGGCTGATTTAGTTCTTTGCTGGTTGCTTAGACTCATACCATGGTATAACTGAGTAAACTGTTTGCAGTCATTCACATCATGCTTAAGACAATGTAAGAGTTTAATTTTCAAGAAAATGCAAACTTGTCTTTGCTCATTTTGCTGCCATAGTCACGATAAAGTCACTTTTAGTTAAAGAGAATGGTTATATTTCATATTTTCATGCAATTCTTTTTATTTGAAGGAAATCCACCATTGCTTGGTGCTAAAACCAAGAGGGCTTTTGTTAAATATTTGAAGTATTATTGATTGTTCATCAATCACTTTATTTTTTGCTTTTGAATATTGGTTGTTTATTTTTGTTATCATTGTTAGGCGGCTATTTTCTGATCATTCTGACGTCAAACAGAATGGAATGCTAATATTTGTGTATTTTCTGCAAAACAATACAGTTAAACCAGAAGGAAACAAATGAACTGTTAGTCATAGGAAACTGTACATGAAGGAAGACTTCAGATGTACATTTTCCCATTCCTGCTTTAGGAGTACCATTATAAGAAAGTAGTTCAGCCATGACAAAATTTGTGTACCATCAGAAACTTTTTAAAGTTTAAAATTGTGTACACATCATGAGGCATATAGTAAATTTGCAGAGTTTTCATGTTATTTTATGTTTGGCCATACCATTTTTATGCAAAGTCTGTGTAAATTAATTCGAGTTAATATCTTGGAGATGTTTTTATTTCTTTCCTGCCTGTAATGTTGGAAGGATTTTTTGTACTTTTATCGAACAGTGAGTACATTCTGGAGCCTGTAGTTATTTATTTTATGTTCTGGGCAGTGTACATCTACTAGTTTGATATCAATAATTTGCAGTGAAAGAGGAAAATGAATTGTGGAGAGGAAAAATTTCTGGTCGAGCTGTCCAAGACAGTTAAAAAAAATTAATTTGCTCAGAATAGTATATAAAATCTACATAAAAATTCTGACATTTGTGCTGTTTTATGGGGGGGAAAAGTTTGTTGGTATTGGTCTATTTTAGGATTTTTCTAGCTCAAGCCTTCTATGAAAATGACAATTGTACTAAAAATGGTCTGTCTCATTGTGGTCTTAAAAACTTGTGCAGAAAACTTGTATCCTCTAGATATTTCTTTTAGATTTGAGTTTACATTTCCACCAGCATTTTTACAGTTCTTTCTTTGATGATTTTTGAAAATTGTAATTATTTTATTGTGGAATTTTATTTGAACAGACTCCTAGAAATAGATACCCAATATTTACAATGAATTTTATGAGTTATTTTTAATTATCTAATAAACGGAGCTTTTATTTCTTTTTTTTATTATTTTTACTTTTGCAAAATGTTCCTATCTATAATTCTTCTTGTTATACAAGACCTAAAGGTATAAAATGAAATGGGTTTTCTCTAAGGTTTCATATCCAGTCAGCTATTATAAACTCTTTTATTAATTTTTCCTTGTGTTAGTGTTTTTGTAGCCAGTTGGGTTACCATAGAAGTATATGAAGTTGTATGTCGGAGACCGTTATTTAGTTACATGATGAGGCTTGTAAGGCAAAGGATTGGGGTTCATTTCAACAACATTTACCATATACATCTAGTTATAAGTCTAGTCCAACTGCAAACTGCACAGACCCAGATCTGTTGTTGCATAATGGGTGGCAGATCTGGGTCTGTGCAGTTTGATAGGAGGAATTAGTTGAACAAACAACATTAGACTGTAATCTGCTGGTGCATTATGCTAGAACAGTTAATAATCTTTGTTGTTTGCAGTTGGACTCTATTTATTAGCAAGTAAAATGTGGTACAATTTCCTCTGTTTGGATTAAATGCATTATTAATTACAGATGAATGTTTATTCTGTTTAACCAAGTATGCCAAAATAATTCATATCATTGGACACACACACATACATATTTATAGGTGTGTGTGTGTGTGTTTTCAGCAATACACATTTATCTGTGTCACTTATTACATAGTTAATGATAGCGAGATCATGAACCGCCATTTGCTTGTCAAATTTTGAAACATAATTCTCTTCAGTCTGAACAGAAAATTAAAGAGAAACATTTCTATGCAATCTTGTTAGAAGTTTAATGTGTGATGTGTACATATATAGTTAATTTGTATATGAAATTTCCCAATGTGTTCACTATATATAGTAGTTTTACCAAACAGATTTGTGGCCTTTTTCTTGTAAATAAGAACCGATTTGTATAATCCTGCATACACAGATTACTTCCTTGACCATCCCATAATGGATTATTCTTTTCTTATGCTTGCCAGGCTGGCATCACCTTCTCCTTTCTAGCACAGGCTGTTGATATTTTGATCATTGATCATTGATCACTAAAGCACAACATCATTAAGTCAGTATCATTTTGTCTTTTGAGTGTATGTATATATTTTTTTTATGTGATAGAGTCGAATTCTATCCTTTGTGCTATTTTAGATTACAGAACTCTGTATAGAAAGCATAAAGAAGAATAATGTTATGTTTTGTGCTAGCAGAAATTTTAGTCTTCATTTTTCATGGAAAATCATGAATTTGCATATTGTTTCTTATCTTCTAGCTTTTGGGATCATCAAAAATACTTGACTATTCAAGTATGCTTGTATTTAGTAATTTTGTATCCATGCTAGTATTTTGGATTGATCTCTTGTGCACATGATCAAGTTTGACATTGATACGACATGAGAAGTTTTGATAACTAATAGTTGCAAATAATTTTGTCCAGGGGATACACAATGGTTTAAGAATAGGGCATGTAGAACCATACAAGAATAAAATGTTCCTGTTTATATGTAAATATGTAAATAGGTGATCAATTTTGAAAAAATGTGCACATGAATAGGTATATGTATATATCCTAGTAGTAGCATACAGAGTATCAAATACTCTTATTATTTGGCCATTTCAGTAAATATATATATATATATATTTTACCAAGCTTTGATCGTAGTTAATCACAAACTATAAATATCAGAATAAAGTTTCTGAGATTTCTTCAATTGTGAATTGAGTTTTAAAGCAGCAAAGCAGTTTTAAAATATCGTTATTTTTAATCCTTATTTTGAAATACCAGTTTTAGTTCAATGTGTATATTAAGCTTTTTTGTTTTTAAGCTTTGGTTCTAGCAAGTCCAAAAATGATGATGAACAATTTCTTTTTCTTGGCAAGCATCTCAAAGATTTTTAGATTTACATACTTTCTTTGATATATATTTTTTTTAATTTATCTTGTTGTGACTCTATAACTTTATTAATGCTATCCAGTACACAGTTTATTGATTTTACATGGTCATTGCCAGCATTCATCCAGATCATCTGATGGATAATGCTTTTGGGGGTCAGGTTTAACCAGACTCTGTTTCGGGTACATATCTAGGCCTCATTATAAACACTGATCTGTTACTCTGATTGAAAATCACACATCTAGGCCTCATAAACTGATCTGTTAATTTGATTGAAATCACACATCTAGGCCTCATAAACTGATCTGTTAATTTGATTGAAATCACACATCTAGGCCTCATAAACTGATCTGTTAATCTGATTGAAAATCACACATCTAGGCCTCATAAACTGATCTGTTAATTTGATTGAAATCACACATCTAGGGCTCATTATAAACACTGATCTGTTACTCTGATTGAAAATCACACATCTAGGCCTCATAAACTGATCTGTTAATTTGATTGAAATCACACATCTAGGCCTCATAAACTGATCTGTTAATCTGATTGAAAATCACACATCTAGGCCTCATAAACTGATCTGTTAATTTGATTGAAATCACACATCTAGGGCTCATTATAAACACTGATCTGTTACTCTGATTGAAAATCACACATCTAGGCCTCATAAACTGATCTGTTAATTTGATTGAAATCACACATCTAGGCCTCATTATAAACACTGCTCTGTTAATCTGATTGAAAATCACATATAGGCCTCATTATAAACTGATCTGTTAAACTGATTGAAAATCAAACATCAAAATGAAAAACTGGGTTTTTGCTGGTTGAAATAGATTCAGTTCAGTATGCAAAAATTTATCCGAAGTGCTTATGTAGCATACACACCTCTAACTTATGGAATCATATTGCTTCATTGGTTCCAGAGTTTAGTTTCTTAATTTGCATGTGATCTCAAATATTAAATGTCTAATTTCAGTGTTTTCCATATTGTGTATATTTTATAATCTGACCATGGGCCAGAAAACCTTTATAATTGTTCATCATTATCTATCAAAAATATATAAAGGAAAAAAAATCTGTGGAAATGCTTTAGAACTGCAAATTGAAGCCATATATTACCTTAATGTTGCTTTGCATTACTTTTAGATTTTATGTATCTTTTTCTTTTTGCACTGCCTTACAAGTTACCAAATTGGGGGAAAAAAAGCTATGCTCGAGTCCTTAATAATAGATAGGAGTATGTGCTTAGTGACAAGAATCTGATAATTTCATCTACCATATGTACTCGCTTATAAGCTGAGACAAACTGTGAACATGACAAAGATCCTGATTGCTGTTGCATAATGCACCTGCAGACTCCTAACAAACTGCATAGACCCAGATCTGCCAGTGCATTATGTGATAGCAGATCTGGGTCTGCAGTTTGCATGTGGGCTCATAAGCGAGCATAAATAGAATATGCCAAAAACCCATGTTGCAGCTGAAACTAGATCTGGAGTCACATAACATCAACATATCAATTTTGACAGCATGCACAATGTTATCATCTCAGTGATGTCAACAAAAGATAGGAATCAGAATGTTTCCACTTAGTATAAACAATCTGCATGGGGACAACTTCAAACCGATTTGCAATTCTCTATGCAGATATAGGCTGGACAGACTGAGGCTAATTTTATCATAAAGTGTGTTGAATTTCATTTTGGACCTGTACAATACATACACCTTGAAATGATAGCAGTTTTGTTATCGATATGTATTTCATATTTAAATGGAAAGAAATGTGAATTGACATAAAGTGTATTCTTGTCCGGAAGCACCTGCTATAAATGATTTTTGTACCATAGTAAATCCTAGTCTGTGCTCAGCATAGACGTACCATTGTTATGTCATTCCATATTGTAGTGTTTCAGTTGATTATATAATTATTAAGGTTCACCTCACAGTTTTAGCATGGAGCTCCAGATGGAAAATCCTCATTTATCTTGTGTGAATTCTATACTTTCTCAGTAGTCACAGACTTGTCTCCTTCTTGTTGGAAAATCCTTTGGTTCACTAGTTTGACTTTAATAAAGATTCATGAATGCTTTTAAGATAATGTAATTTTTGTTCAAGACAACAATAAAAAATGTTTGAAAAACTATGCAGGACAGTACTACATTCTATTAATCAAACTTATTACATTAGATTATAGTTTCCCATGCAGTGCTTTTCTCTAGGGTAATTATACCTCACATTCAAATTTCAGAACATTGATATAGGAGTAGAATTGACCCAATTGTCCAGTCAGCTTGGATTATGCTAGAGTCATGTGATTTTATAGTCTATTTTAAATAATCCCTTGTGACTGATGTTTAAATGGAATTTAAATCTGCCAATACATCTGGTGGCCCACAATCATGGCAACCCTCCCTCTATAATATTACCTAAAAACCTGTGTGAAACTGACTATGACATATTCTATCTAGTAGATGGAATAATGTCAGGATTGTGGTAGAAGAATGCAATTTTTTTTTCTTCAGAACTGATTTAGGAACCTCTCATTGTTTCTTTTGTCCAGAAATACTTGAGAACAGAATCCAACTAGATTTATTTTGGGAAATGCCATCTTTAAATGACATTACTTAGGTAGGAAGACCAAGACTAGTTTTAATTTACACGTATCTAACTATATATAACTATAAACCTCTTTGTTTCCTAGTCAAGGAGGATGCAAACTTAATTCCAAAAGAATTTTTTGGGGTCCAATTTTAAATTTAGATACAACCGGAAAAGTTTGCTTGCTGTTTTTTAATCTTTTACATCTATAGTATCCCTTTCGTAATCAAGTTCTAACAAGCATCATAATATACACTGTTTTAGTGAATTTCAGTAGTTTATAATATAAAGTTTAATGAAAGTAACATCCATAAATTTCTGCACTTTTGAGCAGATAGCTGTAATGAGTTTCATTTGTTAAGATGAATGAAAACATATTGGAGATAACACATGAACACAAGCATGATAGATTTGTTTCAGATAGTTTTTTGAACACAATACAAGTCCATGATAACACCAACAAATGTTATTTACACACATTGTATGGTGAAAATATTGATTGGTCCTCCTCAGATCAACCAAAAGTTTTCATGTCAAATATTTTGTTATTTTATAGGTGCTCTTAATGTGTTAATTACTGTTAACCTTAATATGCTTCAGTACACTGCCAGACAATATACATTTGGGTTATGTACATTAAATTGATAAGTTTATGTGTATTGCAGAAGCTGCTCGTCACATCTTCTAGTGGGATTGGTTACTTAAATACCTTTCCCAACCCAAATATGAAAGACCTTGGTACAAAAGCATGCTTTTGTAATGGTTAGTAAAGCAGAAAATAATAATAAAGTAGAGCACAAAGCCTTTATATTCACCTCATTGGGATAGCCGCTAGGAAATGATTGTAGTTATCTCCCATTTGCCAAAGATCGGTTGTCTGATGTTCATACATTATGCGTTTAAATTTGTATGTCTTGGAATTTCATGCAACATTTGTTTTAGGAAATACTTAATGCCTCATTTAGTTTTATTAATTTCTCGATAGCACTTTAGCACTGTATAAAAATGTATTAGCTTATTGGCAAATTATAGCAAAGGTGGGTGACAGACTAATAATAACCCCACTTGCTCATCCACCACACATAACCCTTTATGCAGTTTATACACCAAAAAACTCACTAAAGATATTGTGTTCAGTTGCTTTTCTTTTGCTGGGTCTGTGCTGAACTCAGACTTAGTTTTGCTTTTGTATAGGTACATAGGGTACAATGCATTTCATCGAGTCCAAAACTTTTTACAATCTTGATCTTGTACTATTAAATTGCCTGAAAAAATTCATTTGTCTTTAGTTGTCTGTTAGCCATGATGATCAGTTTATCTTTGGATACCATCAATTCTCTTCATCTGTTATTAGATTTATAATGAGAACTACTGAATAAAACTCAGTATCACTCTTCTGTTTGCATGAGTTTTAAATCATTTGCTGCTACACATGTGAAATTAATATTTAAAAAAACTAGGAGTGACTTCATAGAACATGATAGCTCCTCTGCCTCTTCTTTTCATGACCCTTTTGCCAATAGTCTATTGTTACGACTCTGTGGTCACTAACAAAAGTAACAGAAAGGGAGCAAAACCAACAAGTTTGTAAAACTCTACAGACAATTTAATTATTAAAGTGATAAATGAAAAATGTGAGAGGAACTTACAGTATAATGAAGTAAATCCAAATTAGTCCTTATAAAGGTCTATGAAAGTCCTCAATGAATGAAAAGTCCCTTATAATTTACAATACCAGAAATGTACTGGTCCTCCAAGAACCATGACATCAAGATGGCTTTGCCCAGAATTCCTTCAAATAATTTACAACAGAACCAGAATAATATTATTGTCCAAATAATAAGCACTTTCTATTGATCAGTCCAAACAAATGTTTTTCCTCTCAAAAATTTATAAGCACAAAATAAAATACATCTGCAGACTTGCAACAGGAACACGATAAGTGTGAATGACTCAGAAATCAGAATAAATCTAAATGCTGAATTTTCTCCTTATATTGCGACCTTACTTCGCAATAGACCCAACATGACATCAGACACGACTGATTTTTGACAAACTAGGCATATTCATGTGACCTTGCACAACCAATGGAGAAACCACAGAATTATTCTCAAAACTTCCATATCCCATCAGTCACCATAGGCGCCGTTTTAAGTCATTTCATCATGATTTTATACTAATTGTCAGATCCTATGCAATTGAGTTCTTAACAGTTTGAAATTATGCAAACAATTTATAAAAAAAATTATATTCTATACAGTTTACAGCCATGAATAAAAATAATGGAAATTAAATAAAATCATGTACTGTGAGTTACAAAAAAATATAGATATACATTACGGTATGAGAAACTGATATTAGCATTAAACTATACTGAACGGTCTGATTGACTTGGATGGACAAACAAACAAGGGTAACATTATATGTCCCTTCTACATTGATGATGAGGAAGAAAAAGCGTTTGAATATTACCTTTTGAACACTTGCATGTTGGTTTGTACATTGTTATTATGATTTATCTATTACAAGAAAACCATGTATCCAAGGGAATACTGTTTTGTAATAAGACTTTGAAGTTGGTTACACATTATTAGTGATTTTGCTAATTCTTGACACAAATGTTCAATCAGAAAAATGGTGATTGGATTTCAATATTTGATTGTTGTTCATATTTTGAGTTTAAAGATGACCATGACATCACTGATGGTTTTGCTTACATAAATGGCTGATAAGGCCAGTTCATGCTCTGAACTGTCTGCAGCTTGCTTAACACGAGATGCCACTAGGATTTGCTTAATCAATAGAGGATGTGTTTCATTTCTGAGATTTATTCTGTTTGTGCTTCTGCACTGCCTGTGCAGTTCTCTTCCATTCAGAGTCAGCAGCTCCAGTGTGGATTAAACAGCCAGGCATAGTACAAGATCTTCCTAAGATGCAGGTTCAATCTTGAAGTGTTTCAGGGATGACTTGAGGGGGTCTTTGAAGTATTTCTTCTGACGACTCCGAAATTACTTTCCCTTCTTTAGCTTGCCGTAGAAGATCGTCTTTGGTAGTCATCTCCTGACATCCTGGTGAGCTGGACCTCCCATCTTGACCAGTTTCATGAGTAGAGTGTGGATGCTTGGAAGGTCTGCCCATATGAGAACCTTAGTGTCTGGTACCTTGTCCTGCCATCTCATCCTCATCAGTTTCACTAACTGATTCAGCTTTGTGGCATGGTATCTGTTTACCATCCAGGTTTTGCAAGCATATTGCTAGATTGGCTGCACAATGGTTTTGTAAACCTGAAGTTTCGTTAGTGGACTGATTCCTTTGCACTCACACTTGCATGTAGTCTGCCAAAAGCCGCACATGAGTTAGTAATTTTGGCATTAGTTTCACCATTGATGTGGACTGCGTGCAACAGTGTGCTACCGAAATGTCTGTGGTCTTAAACTAAGCAATAAAAAAGAACAAAAACAAACAAGTTTTGTCAAATTTAATACATAATTTTTTTCCCTAGAATACAAAGTAAGTATTTAAAAAGAACTTAAGTAATGCAATTAAATTCCAAAAAGTTTTATCACCAGTCCTAATTAATAAAGCTCTTAATTAAATTCTAGTGATGTTTGAAATAAAATTTAGTGCTGAAGGTGTTTTTATGCCTGTGATGTGGCGATGTGATAAGTCTTTTGCTGAATCAGAATAATATGATCAGAGATGTCCTTGTTTGAATTCACTATAATTCCCAGTTGATGCCTCTGTCCAAGAATAATATTGATGAGCAATTTGTATTTCCAGTGAACAAATAATTTGAATAAATAAATTCCAGCCCAAATCAAATGCGAAACACAACTATATCGAATATGACAGGTTTCTGCTTAAGATGTTATGGTGGGAATGAATCGTTTTTCCAGTAAACAAGACTATAAAACCCTCTACTTGACCTAGGTAACAATTAGCATTTTCCACCAAAAAAATAACTATTACTGAAATGGAACTTCCATTCTATAAGATTCTGTTGCTAACATTATAGAATGTGGTAAACATGAGGAAGGCTAGATATTTGTATGGGGGAATTACAATAACCATGACCCAGGCCCTAATAAATATGTTGCTTATATTGATAATGATCCTAATATTTAACCCACACTTCTAGGGAAAATATTACAAAATTAACTTATGGATCAGGTGCATGAACTGCATTTGGACAAGGTCATGTACAAAATACAATTATATCTTATTATCGTGGAGAAAAGCAAATGCTGTTTAAATATACATAACACATCCCCTCATAAAGAAAAGAAAGATTTATATAATAACGCTTTTCTTTTAAATATTAAATATAATTGTGACTAAACTTTACACAAAATGAAGTCTCATGAATAACACTTAATATGCTTGAAGCAATAAAATATTTTTATAGACATGTAAGTGTGCATCTGCAATTAAATTATCTTTCCCTTAATATGCCTGATGTCAATATTGTATTCTGACAATATAAAACTCTACCTTAATAATCTCTGGTTTTTGTTTTAAATTTTGCAAGTGAAAGTAAGGGGTTTGTGATTGCTGAATACAATAATTGGAGGACTTAACTAATATACACTTCAAAGTGTTGCAAAGCCAAACATTCCTTCTCGATTGTGGAATAATTTCTCTGGTGCTTGTTTAATTTCTTAGAAACTTAACACACTTGATGATCTACGCCATTTTTTAATCAAAACTCCACCAACCCAACATCACTTGCATGAACAGACAATTTAAATGATTGAAATTTGGAGCTGATAAAACTGGTACACTCTTATGTATAGCCTTTAGCTTTCACAAAAGCCTACTGACATTTTTCAGACCAATGAAAGTTGAGTAAGTTTTCTTACTCAACAAACTGGTCAGGGGTTCAGCAGTGGAGAATAATTTCCGATAATATCCAGCCATACTTAAAATTAACATCAGCTGATAGGCACGGTGAATTCTAAGATAGCCTTGACCTTAGCTTCTCTTGGCTTAACTTGTCCATGTCACTGGAGTTGTCCTAGAAATTTAGCACCAGCACGTCAAAACTAACTTTTTGATAAATTCATTGCCAAATTTGTATCAGTGAGCGTGTCCAAGAATTTCTGAATTGTCTCTGGGTGATTTTTCAGGTGTCATTGTTGATGATGACATCATTGATGTAAGCATCAAAATTATCCAGACCTGACGTAATCATGTTCACTAAACGTTTGAAAATACAAGGCGAACATTGCGTTCCAAATGGAGTTATAAATGCCGTAATTTCCTTTGCTCTTTCTGTCACTGGAATTTGCCAGTATCATTTCAAAGGTAAAACTTGCTGACATATTTTGCATTTCCAAATTTTTTTCAATGAAGAAATCCATTCATGGCAATGGAAATGAATCTATTGTGGTCACACTATTCACTTTTCTAGAGTCTGAGCATATGCGGAAAGTATTATATGGTTTCGTTACAGGAATACATGGTAAACTCGTCACTTTTACTTGGTTTTATGAAATCATTCTCCAGCAAATACCGAATTCCTTTTTTCAAAAATTCCTGTTCGAATGGGTTCATGCTGAACTGATGTTGTTTCACATGTGTGGAATCTACAATTTCAACGTCATGTTAAATTTTATTTCGTGTTGGAACATCTTGAAACAAGTGCTCATATAATTACTATCCTAGTTCATGTGGCTGTAGATGTGAACGTTAATGGTCCAGATTATTCAGTATTTCTGAATTCAGAAAGTTGGTTACTCCAAAGTCACTAAAGTCTAATTTCATTCCATCCCTGTTTGAGACAGGTAGAACTAAATTGAAAGATTAATAGAACTATCTCTATCAAGATACTCCTTCAACATATTGTAATGGCAAAGTTGCATTTGTTTTCTCCTCCCAGGCGTATTAATGATATAATTTAAATCACTTTCATTCAGCTGTGTAAGGATCATAGTACTTAGCCTTAACAGGACTTGGAGATAAGGGCAAGAGATCCAGAACTCTATCACTAACCTGAAATCTCCTTTCCTTTGTATTTTTGTTGTACCTTAATTTCATTTTTGACTGGGTAGAGTGCAGTTTAGTTTTTGCAACTTCACAAGCCTTTGACAATTTATAGTTAGAAACATAGTCGAGAAGTTTAACTCCTGTATCTTCATTTGAAAGAAGTTTCACTTTTAACAACATCAATAGTCCAGGAAAAGTATGTCCCAAAATTAGTTCAAAGTAACTAAATCCTAAAGACTCTTGAACAGTTTCCCAGACAGCAAACTACAGTAAATGAATACCTTCATCCCAATAATTTCCGGTATCAGAACAATATGACCGAATCATATTTTTCATAGTTTGATGAAATCTTTTTAAAAACCAATTTCAGGGCGATAGACATGAGATTTTTATTTCTGGATGCCTAATTCATGCATAACATGCTGAAAAATTCCCGCCATAAAATTTGACGCTTGATCAGATTGGGTAGATTTGGGAACTCCAAATTGTGTAACAAACTTTATCATCGTTTTACAATAATTTTAGTTGTAATATTCTTCAAAGAAATTGCCTCTAGGAATCTTGTGGATGAACACATTATGGTCAACAAGCATTGGTTACCTGACTTGGTCTTACCTGACTTGGTCTTAGATAAGGGACTGACACAGTTTACCATTATTCTGCTATATGGTTCTTCAGATGCAAGAATACATTGCAGATGCGCCTTGGGTATCTTCATAATGGGTTTCCTCACCATTTGACAAGCGTGACAAGATATACAGTATTTGAAAACATCACTTTTAATTCTTGGCCGATAAAAATTATTCAAGATCTTGTGATAAATCTTATTGATCTCTAAATAACCAGCCAAATTAGTTTCATTATCTAGACTAAGAATTTCTCTCTATATACGATTTAGGAACTAGATTTTGATATCTCACTGACGAATCGTCGCCAGCAGGTACCCCGGGTGGTTTACATTTTCTGATAATGATTCCATTTTTAATAAAATAACAAACATGTGCTTCTGTGGCTTCAGTTTTGCTAATATCCATCTGAAACAAACAGGAGATCTCATTATTTTTTCCTATTCGACGATAAGTGAACAAGGAGAATGAGTAGTAAATACCTTTTGATCCACACGAGGAGCGAAATTAACCTTACCAAAAGCCTGGCCATTATATGCATCAGAAAAGGAATACTTTCCAGCTCAACGTCATTCTCAATAACTGTATATAGTAACTGCAAAATATGCTTATAAATCAGGGGTTTCTTTCTCAAAAGGATCGATTTTTTTATTCAAACAAGGCTTGTCAGTTGCATGTGCATTAACTACAACCTTTTCTCCAGCTGGGCTATTGCTTAGTGATAAATGAATACCTTCAATGGGCAAAGAACCATTGTCCCAACTGTCATGGGTTCTGATTCACAGTTTATAAGTGCATTTGTCGTTCTTCTTTCTGAAGCTCACGCTTTCTTAACTCTATTTCCGTCTTGTGTTTTGATTTAAATTTGACTGCCTTTAATTTAGAGCCAGATCGAGACTTATTAATCAAACCTAAAGGACATTTATCAAAAATACTCTTTTTCACCATATATATATATATATATATATATATATATATATATATATATATATATATATATATATATATATATATATATATATATATATGGGACTTCGAAAATTCTGCAACAATGTGAATTTAAATTTCACAAACAAAGTTTTCTGAAATATTTTAGAAAAAGGAAATTCATATCTCTTAAATGAGCCTCCGGTTACTTATTGAGACCCTATGGTCTTAAACTAATAGACGAAAGAGAAAACCAACAAGTTTTTTAAATTTCAACAAATTATTTATTTCCCTAAAATACAAAGTGAACATTAAAGAGAAATTACAGTAATGTGAATTAAATTCCAAAAGGTCCAAAAGGTTTTATCATCTGTCCTAATGAATAATTTTCTAATTAAGTTCGAGTGATATTCGAAATAAGATCCAACGCTGAAGGTATTGATTTGCTTGTAGTGGCCTGTGTCGAGGTGATGTGACACCAGTCTTTTAATGAATCAGAATAATATAATCCAATGTGTCTTTGTTTTTATCGTAGTATTTAACCCACACTCCTAGGGAAAATATTAACAATGTACTATTTGCTTACAAAACTAAAAGTTATTGATCAGGTACAGCATGAACTTTATTTTAAATAAGATCTCAGTACAACATACAAATGTAACTTATAATCATGGAGAAAACTAAAAAAATACAACTTAAATATGCATACCAACAGGTGAACGTGTCCATTACTGGATAGTTTGGTCATTTACAGTGAAAGTAGGCTCTACGTAAGGCTTTCCTCTTGCAGCTTGATGAATCATATCTGTCTTACTGATGCGACTGAGACCGAAGAAAAAAGTTGAAGAGAAATGGTATATACTTTTGCTGCCTGTCAGGCTCGGATTTGAGGGAAGAATTTTCAGATAATAGATCATAGTCACTTCCTGTAATTTAATATTTGCCTATAACCTCTTCATATTTAATTAGATCGTATCACCCGTTGCATCTCCACAAAGCCAAGACATGGCAGTTATAGATTTGAATGCATTCATTTACATGTTTAGTTGCCCCTCCTGCTAAGAATTCCTTGTTTGGGAATCTTTGTTGCTGAACACTGGCAGTACTAAAGTATAAACATTAATGAACATCTACAATATTCTCCAAATTAACTGCATAACATTACAGCCCAGTGGAATATTTCTACACAATTACATTTCAACTTTGTTGACAAATTCTGCGATGCAATTTGACTCGGTCAGTGTCTCTGTATATGATAATGGTTTATTTTAAAGTAATATAATTATTTTCATATCATAAACTTCTTCAAAAATGTTATATTTTGCAAGATGAAAAACTACAAGTTATAGACTCAGGTTCATCCTTCTTGGTCGATGTTGTGCAACAACACGTGTTCTTTCCAACTTCTCTAGTTGCTTGCTTAGGAGCATAGCAAAAACAAAACCACTGCTTGAGTTGTCTACAATCTATAGTTACCAACCGTTGCAGATGGCTTACTCTTGGGATAAGAAATAACCCTAATTTTGGGGTGGGGGAAGAGGTCAAGTTCAATATGGCTGAAAAAAGAACAATGGTTTTTGCACGATAATTTTAGTTCTCTAACATCGACAGTTACGAAAATGTTGATGGCTTGCGCTTGATGTAAGGAAGAACCATATTTATTTTAGGGTTCAAAGTCAAGATAACTATGACTGAAGAAAAATGCGTTTTTTATTCAATAATATTAGTTCTACCTGGACCAAAACATTAATAGTTTGGAAACTGGGATATTGACAAAGTTGGATAATTAAGTGGTCAAAATATCAAGGTCATTGTGCTTGAAAGAGGAGAAACTGTTTTGGCACAACAACATTTGTTATACACTGCTGACCTGGATCACACTTAGTGAATGGCTGGTACTTGGGGTAGTGGTGGGATGGGGGTAAGGTTATTAAGACCAAATAAAGAAGAATGGTTCTGCACACTCACAAAATTAATTCTTGACCAGGTACTTTCACCAAAGTGTGCAGATAACTTGTACGTTTGATTAAAAGAAATCTATTGACTTTGAGGCCAAAAGGTAAAGGTCATTTTGACGTGAAATATTTTTTGGCATAATAGCTTTACCAGAGTTTGTGGATGGCTTGCATTTGCAGAAAAGGTGTATCAGTTTTGGGTAGAAAAAGTCAAATATCGTGATAGATGTGGCTCAAAGAGAAATGAGTTTAGTGGAGTAACTTTAGTTCTAGAGCAAGTTTCTTGATCAAACTATATAGATGGTTTGTACTTCCGGTTATAAAGAACCTGTTGTGTCTATAGGTCAAAGATCATGGTTTAGATAAGTATAATAAGAAAATAAGGGTTTCATTCAAGACCATATTCTTTCACTAATGATCGAGGTCAGAGAGATCCCTGGTGGATAACTTCTTAAGTCAACCAAACTGTGCTAGTGCCTACACAAAGGGCTATTTCACATGGGACTAGTGTATAATGCACCATTTGATGATATTCTTGTTCCAGTTGTTTAAGCATACATAGTTCACACTCTAAAGCTATAAGCTGTGCAGACGGTGTGATCACTTACAATGTTCATAATTTTAACACTGTGAGAGGTCTAAGTACCAATACCTGTAGTACACACGGTTATTAGCCAGAATCGGACCGAGAAAAGGTTGAGCCAGCGAGTACTAAGATGATCGTTGATACCTAGCCAAGTTTGGAAACTACTAGAAAACAAAAATAGGACCGTCAAATGAAAAAGAGAAAGCAAGAGAATCCTTTTTTTAAAATCGAACTATTGTAGCTCAGTATAAAACTATTGAACACCAAATGAATAGAGGCACGTGATAACAGCAAGAGAGAGAGAAATGAAAACGAACGGGGAAAAACATGATATCAAATACAAACGATGTCTATTGACATAGAAGCTATGATCTGATTGTCAATTTCCTATGTAAACAAAATTACACCAAAGGTATGTCGAAGAAAACATTCAAGCTGAAGAAAAGAAAATCGAGAATCACAAGAATGAAGATATAAAATGGAGAAATAGAGGCAAAAGAGGAAGTACACAATTAGAAGAGTTAAAAATCAGCAAGCAAACAGTAAGCAAACAACAAGCAAACAGTAAGCACGAGTAAATGTGCTATAGTTTATGATTTAGTTGAAGTATGAATATCCCTAGTAAATATTTTATTGCATGTATTTATACAAATAAGTTATTGTAAACGAATACATCTATGATGCACATGGAGATAATGAAGTGACATGTAAATATCCTTTGATTGATATACAGGATATGGAATAAATTATTTTGTTATAGAAATTGTCGGAATTTTTGTTTTGTTAATGTATGTTTGATAGTGTCATTTAGTGACAGATTTGCCATTATGGAATGAATAATGTAAGCATTTCAGTAATATTATTCAAATTCTGAGAAAGACTCTATTTAATGATAGTTTGGGTTGCCTTTATATGTGGTAAAGAATATTAAAACTTTATTTATATTATAGTTGTTTGTTGGTTGTAGAAAGTGAAGGGTAATTATATTTCATCACTTTTTCAATGGCGATTATTGTACCATGGGTTAATACTTTTTAAAATATCCAGAAATCAGTCTTTTAATGAGTTCTTGCACATCATTTGAGAGGACAATGTCTTGCTAATTCTTGGATACTGCTTTAAAAGTGCTCCACCACCATCCCCAAAACTGGATAATAAAATTTCAAAAAAAAAGTATTTACGTTTTTCTGTTGTACCAAAATCTTGAAAAGGGATTGCGCATTATGTATTTTAAATATGTGACACAACACATATAATGATCTCATCACACACCATCAAAGAAACTGTGTAAAAGGAAAGTTATAGAAGAAAATTAAAATCTTTAGCAACTGAGCACATCTTTCACTCTCGTAGATTTGTTATCGGTATGACTTCATTGTGTTAGTTTAAGGTGTTGACTAGTATGACATCAAAAAAGTTCCAACGGAACTGACTAGATATTGTTTCAGATTGTTAGTCATACAAAACTACTGGTACAACATAATCATTTGAGTGGGTAGTGTTACCCTGACTAATGCATTCGTTACTTTTAAAGCTCCTAACCTTTCCATTTGACCTAAGGGATGCAGTTGGAGTTAAATATTTTATTGTGTAATTAAATAAAACAAAGTGACATCCCAGCTGATTTTATATAAGAAATCTGAGGAAACAACCTTCCCAATTCATCATAAGAAAACGAATCCTATCCCCAGCGACTGACAGACCAAGGAGAAAAACCAGGCCTTTGCAAAAGTGTTATATAAAGAGGAAATATCATAGAGGCAACATGAATTATATAATTGATGTGCAAAAATTAATATTCAGTTGACCAGAATAAATAAATGACATGAATAAATAGATGAAATGAACATTTTCATATCAGTATATGCAACATCAATCTCTAATGCATTGTTTTACCTGTCCAGGACCAAATTATCCTCGATCGTATAAAATATTACATCCTCCCATTTGATTGAAAGTTCTAGAACTTCAAAAGTATACAGACCCAGTCGTCTGTCCCATGTACACAGTATCCGCCCTCTCTCTTACGGAAACCATTTGTGCTGAGTTGAATTTAATCACGCTCTTGTATAAACTTTCTCTTTCTCATCTTCAAGATGTATTCAGGTATAAAAGTCTGTTTTTAGTTCGCTATCAATCCTCCTCCCAAACTACTTGGAGGATTGCCATGAAACTTTGCATACACGTTCATGCTATCGTCTAGTTGGACCTAAATGAAAATGGTGTTCGAGCAACCACAGCGGGCTTCTTAAAAATCTTATTCTTAAAGTATATTGAATATATGAAAATATCTATATGGGGCATGCACATAAAGAATTCTTATCAAGCCTAGTTTGTCCTAAATGAAAATTGTGCCAATCTGACCACCTGTATCTTACACATGTTTGTTATTGATACTCTTCCTACAAGGATGGATATATCAACATGGGTTTTCACTAAAAGATTTCTTATGATATCTAGTTGGTATTAAAAGAAAATGGTGCTGATCTGTCGTACAAGATGATAAATGTAATGGCCGACTTGCACGTTAGATCGGCACCATTTTAACCACAATGTGACTATATTGAAAGTCTTATTGCTATTCCTCCTACATTGATGGTCATATCAACATAGAGTTTTTATTCTAAAAGATTTCCTAGATGTCTAGCTGGTACTACGTGAAAATGGTGCTAATCTGAGAACCAATATGGTCGCCATTTCAGCGATCTTAAACATCTTATCACAAATCCACCTGAAAAGAAAGTCATGTTAAAGTGGGATTTAACCAAAATGGATTCTTATGATGTCCAGTTAGTCTTAAAAAAAATGGAGCCGATCTGAAATTCAATATCGCTGCCACTCCTGAATGGAGGGTTGCATCAACATGAGAGTTCACTAAGGAATATTTATGATGTCGAGTTGGTCCTGTATGAAAATGGTGCAGATCTGTAATCCAGTATGGCTGCCAAAGCAGTCATCTTGGAAATCTTTTTTGACACTATTCCTCCTTAATGTGGAGTTTTCACCAAATGGCTTATTATAATAACCAGGTGGTCTTAAAACTATATGGTAAATAGTGTTAACCACATTGTTTATGTCACTTGGCATTTATTAATGTGAACTATTTCTTTCTAGAATTCGATTTGGTTATTCTTGCGTCACAATAACTACTATAATTGTATGTTCTTTGACAAGCACTGAAGCATAATCTCCTTTGTTACACCTGAACGCAACACCCAAAAGAACTATTCTATCATCTGGCCCAGGGATGGGCAATATTTTGCCCAGTATAGACACTCCACGAATTTTGGTAAGTCGTCATGGGCCGCACATTTCTACTAAATTGATTAAATTACATCACAATCTATTGAATAAAGATCCAATTATGTTCTTTCCAAAATAACGTAAATAAACTTCATAATAGTTAGCTGAAGACACGTATGCCCAAAGGTTATCTTAGGAGGCAATTCATATTATTAACTGGTTTGTGGGCCGGATAGAAATGTTAGACATGCTGGAATCATCCCGCGTGTATTATGAACATTGTATTATCATAAAGGAAGGCAAAAACACACATTTCTAAAAAGGATACCCACTTTAAGACGTTAGCACTTAACTTTACTAAGATTTCCATTATTATCTGGACTGGAAAAAGAGCATATTCAGCCAAATAGTAAGCCTCTAGGTGAATGTTTGCAAGAACCGTTTGAACCTTAGGTCGAAAACAAGACAGTGAGCGTTCCTGAGGAAAGAAAGATGCAAAGTATTAATACAACTGAATCATTTGAACAGCAAGCTAGCGGATACCAGAAAGCTCACAGAAAAACATCCGACGATCGAATATCATTTACTAAGCCAGAAGAATGCGAATTAAGAAATCATGCAAATATTTTAGCAGTTGCTCATTCGGTTGTAAATCCTATCAAATCAGACGTTGACATGGATGACTAACAGACAGAGGGAAAAAAGAAAAAGCACTGAAAGAACTGTTAGAAAGTATTGAAAGCAAAATAACATAGCTAATTGAATATTTAACAGATGTGGAGGAAAGAGAATGGTGTAAAACTCATCAGTATTATTACAGTTATGTGCATGATTGTGGCAACCCTTGCTCTATCCGTGGCCAGTTTACAAGTGTGGAGAAACAATTACTGTCGGAAATGATGCTTGAAAAGCTAGCAGAGAGATATTCGTAGAAAACATCAACAAGACTTTTAAAAAACATTGGAGCATATTTATTTGAACTCTCCAGAAAGTCGGTAGTTGATTTGCCTATTATAAATAGCACAAATAACCGGCTTGTAAAAAGAGCTGGATAGACTGTTTCTTCTGGCAGATTATGCTTCTATTCTAAGATTGATTTGCTTGTTGTAAGTACCTTTAATCATTGCGTAAGTACAACATCAAAACATATTTTTTCGAAAACCAACAAAAAATTAAGAATCTGTTTCAAAACGTAACTAGCACCTGTAACAATATATGTTTGCTTGTTTGTTTCGTGATCTTTATCTTTTATATTATGTGAAGTTGCGATTACAAAACTGTCACACGCTTTGTCTTTCTCTCTATATATAAATTTAAGCCACGTTCTTCTGTTCTGTTGTCTAGCTTTTAACTAATTGTTTTAGACCGCTCATCAACTGTTTGAACAATTTTATGGCATTCTTCAGTCCCAGCCACATTTTCATCACCATATCATGCAGTGATAAAAACAAATACCATTACAATCACCAGAATTTCTAACCTCACCTCTAGATCTGAAACAGATTGCTGAAATATTGTATTGATTTTTATAGAGTTGTAGCCTTGTTCAACTACAAGTAATTTTCAAATAACTGTTTTATGTTGCCTTGAACAGTTGAGAGATACTGTGTAATAGATGTCATGTTTTAAATATGAGTACCTAAATATGTCGCATAAGACCAGACACTTCCTTCAGACAATTATTATCCTAAAGATAGAAACCAGAAAAGGATGCTGAAAAGTCCATCCTATTTTGTCATCACTTGTTACCATTAAGTTAATTTCAACAGCCAACAGTTTATTCCAGTATCGAACATTACTGCTCCGTAGTTCTAGTCACGTTGTAAGCTTTAAAACATCAGCAGTTATAAGTTTTCCAAAATGATGACGTTTAATTTAAAGTTCGTTTTGTTCATTGTCAATCAATTTATTTTTCCACTACTGTATCTCCATTAATGACTAAAATGGGATTTTAATGTTACAGCAGATTTTGTCGAATTGTTTCAGGTCTATATTGTTGTTAAATTACATTAATAGCGGTTTCCATATTTGAAAGTAAGCATGAAGCATGTATTCCGATTTTACTGCCCTGGTAAACATTGATCTGTAAAACACTAGTAAGACATTACGTATGCAGATGACGCTATTCAAACTGCTCAAGTCAAGTGTGATAATTTCGTATCAGAATGTATTCTGTATCTGTCAACAGAGTCATCACTTTCCAATCTTAAAGAATGGTTATGAAAAATGGTTAGAGGTTTCTATGTGAAATAGATGTTTTGCATGCGGTAGATTTCAAATCTTTAAAATTCTGTCTAATGTCTGTGTTGACTCGAGCTTTAATCTGAGTTGCAGGACTACGCTAAGGTGTACAATTTCTTATGTTTAGTTCATCATTTAATTGCCACAAATTTTCAGGCTTCAATTGAATCATAAACTATAGACCTCTCTCTCTCTCTCTATCTCTGTCTCTCTCTTCCTTGCTTATTTAGTTATTTTCCTCTTCTAATCGTTTGTGTTGTTTCCTTTGAAACTTTTTATTTCTCTGTTTGATATATTCATTCGTGCGATTCTCGATATTCTTTTCTATACTTCTTCCACATGCCTTTAGTGTAATACTGATTTCCAATGTGAATAAACTGTCCTTCACCATTAGCATTTAAATGTATCGCTGTCGATGATTTCTACTATGTGTTAAAATTTCATAGATAATCAGCGATCACTTGTATTTTGTACCAAGTTTTCTTTTCTCGTTTTTTTATGTTGCAGCTTTTAGCTTATTTTTATTTTTTTACAGGTCAAGTTTTCAATAGTTAGTAATTGAACTACTATAGTTAAATTTAAAATTAATGTTTCGTTTTTCTTCTGGCAAACTCTCTTATTTTTATGCGCCCTTTTTCCCCAATAGGATAGAAATTTGGTTCAAGTTCTTTTTCAAACAAACTTTATTTCTTGCTTACTCTCCAACTTTTATGTGCCCCGTTTATAGTTTCCAGTAGTATATAGGAATTTTGCATATCTATTATCAATCATTCTCTCTCTCTCTCTCTCTCTCTCTCTCTCTCTCTCTCTCTCTCTCTCAACAATGCCTACTTGAAACATTTAGTTATCATATTATAATCAACAACAAAGGACAACAACAATTCATGGTTGCATGGTTGTCTGTCATATATTTAAGTGTCCTCGGGTATTTAAAGCCCACATTATATGATGCTTACTGTTTCTATCTTTAAAACATTAACTCCAGTTCTTTTCAGCTGACGTCATTAGTTTAGTATGCCTATTTAACTACAAGATATATTTTTATATTTGCTGCTTGTTGAACTCGTCACACAACCACAATAAAGTTTATTATGTCATTTAAACTTCATCATACCTGTCAAACGTGATAAACAGCAGATCCATTTCTTTTGTATAAAGCGTGGTATGTTATGAAAACGGACCTGTTTTGAATATATTAATTAGTTATTCATGTCATGATGATAACTGACAGACTGTCTATTTTATCATGTAATATATTTTCTCAAACCCACGAGAATCCGGTACGTATGGAGGGTAATATGAAAATACGTCTTTGTGTAAAGATAACAGATTATTTATATTTATGATATTATGGTAATTTTTGTAGGTATCAATCATCCATAGCAGCGTGTCGCGTGTTTTATACTGTGCCATGATAAAATTTCTTCAAAACATGTTGCCATTAGTCTGCATAGAAGCAACAAAAGCAATATCAAGTTATTCAGGTTGTGACTTAGTAGCGAAGCAAAATTATATTTGATTGAATAAAGCTATATATTGCTTGACGAAAATCTGGAAAAGGCGTCTTTGTCTCATATTTTAATATAACTTTCATTTCAGCTATGTATATTGGTAACTTTGATT
The DNA here is from genome assembly GCA_028554795.2 of Sinohyriopsis cumingii. Taxonomy (NCBI): domain Eukaryota; kingdom Metazoa; phylum Mollusca; class Bivalvia; order Unionida; family Unionidae; genus Sinohyriopsis; species Sinohyriopsis cumingii. The sequence continues at coordinate 108,009,650 of CM068827.1, forward strand.
TTGAATGTAAAGATATCCGAAGTAAGTTTCAATTATTCGTCCATCATCTTTAGCCCATCCAAGTCTCAACAGTGTACTAAAACCTCATCAAAGCCTCGCAACCCTAACCGCCCACCCACCCCACCCAGCAAAACTTAATTCTTGGATACTCTTCCAATTAAAAAATGTTGTTGGATGTGAAATTTGGACCCATATTGTAGTAATAGCCATGGTAGTCCGATTAAATAGCGGTTTTATTATGCCAAGATATTTCCCGCGGACAAAATGTCTTATTTGTAAATGTGCCGAAATACATCCGAGACATAAATTTGTTTATCAGAAATAGCTGAGGTTGTCCTAATGATAAACAGCCCCACTTATTTTATCAATGCCAGCAAATCGGAACATCGCTGAATCATTTCAGTCAAGTCTCGACCGAAAAGACTGATGATGTTCCGATTGAATGTCAGCAGTTACCTTGTTTCCAGCAGCAGACATAATGCAGATTTTATCCTCTGATTACTTGACAACAAATCCAAAACTCGGACATGTAAAATAGGTTCCAGATCTTTTTCATTTGATATATCTCCATATAGATGGTGTGTGTGTGTGTGTGTGTGTGTGTGTGTATTTTGGATTTTTAACGTAGCTTTAACAATTTTTCAGTCATATTGCAACGATGTCTGCAGTTTGGCAGTTTATGGTGACATCTAGCACAGGGCTAGACATGTGACATCGTGTCCCACCCAGTCACATTATCCTGACACCAGCCAGCCATTCCTAACACTAATGTCTAAGTCATGAGCGCCAAGCCAGACAACTGTTAGAACCTTTTTTTTAATAAGTCTTTGGTATGTCTCGGCAGGGGTTTCAGTCCGAGATCTTCCGCATCCGAGGTGGACGCTCTAACAACTTAGTACACTGGAACGATCTCAAACAGATGGCTAATACTTATTTCATTTAAATTTAAAATTAATGGAAGAAACTATCGTGAAATGTTACAAATGTCATTTACAAAAACTTAAGGAGGAAATGGGAAAAAAAATACAACAGATGCAGCGAAAACAAACTAGGTTAATCTGGTATTACAGTGGATTTAATGACCACCTTATAGCGCAAAATCGAAAAAAAATTACATGGAAATGTTGAAAATAGTAAACAGAGGATCAATGTTTTTGGACAAGATAAGCCAATCTTTAAATAAATGACTTCAGATTTTTTAGAATATAATATCCAGTACAGCACTTTACCATTGCCCCGCAACTAAATATATTGTATTATTGCAATGGTTAACTCATATTCCTCATGCCCTGCGACTCAATATATTGCATTTCAATAGTCAACTCGCCCTATTCATGTCCTTCAACTCAGTATATTGCATTACAATGATTAGCTTCTCCCTAATGTGATGCAACTCAATATATTACATTTCGATGATTAACTCACCTTACCCATGTCCTGCAACTCAATATATTGAATGACACACTGAAAATCTGTTTTTCACAGAGAAACATTTAAACATTTTTGAAAGTTACAATTTACACATTGTTAGTGGTGCCTCTATGAAAAGATATCGATCACAATGTCACAAGATATTTTAGCAGTATTACGACTCTATGGTCTTACACAAAGTAATAGAAAAGAGTGAAAACCAACAAGTTTTCTAAAATTGAACAAAGAGTTTATTTCAAAGTGAAAATGTAAATATAACTTACGGTATTGCTAATTAAGTCCCAAATAATCATCGACTCATTAATACTAACACATGTCCGAATGAATAAAGTTCTGAATAAACTTCACTGGTATTTACAATCATTTTTAGTATTGAAAGTATTGACGTGTCTGTAGTGGCAGGTAGTCTCTAATGTACTAATGTACCAATGGCCTGAATTGCAATGATGTACCAACTGTCTTCTGCTGAATCACAGTAATATAATCCAAGGTTTTTTTTTTTTAATTTTTTATTTTACTACAATTGACGGTTAATGTCTCTTTCCAATAATATTATAAAGCACTTTGTGTTTCCAGGGAATAATAAATAATTTAACTCACATCAAAATTTTAATACAACAATATAAATGATTTCTCCCCAGATGTTATCTCAGGAATAAATAATTTTTCCAGTAAATAAGATTAGATGAAATAAACTGACACAAAAGAGGATCCAGTGTGTAGGACGAAACTTCATTTCCAGAACAATCCAAGCAATAATTAGACAAGGTCTGTTACAAAAGGTATACTAAAGAACATGATAAGCATGATGTCCTTGACACAGACTAAGATAAGGATCCTAATATTTTACCTACACTCACAAAGAAATATGAACTATGCATTAGTTGTTTACAGAATTATAATTTTTTTTAAAAACACAATGATTCTGGGCAGGTAGACAATGAACTTGATTTTGGACCAGGTCAGCTACAAAATACAATTTTACATAAGCCAAGGCATATAATGAATAAAAAAAAACTATCAAACAATGCAGATTAAATATAAATAACAGACTAATCAAGTAAACTATGCAGTGTAGATGGCAACATCTCGTTCCGGGGTTTCCCCATATATTTGATAAACAAAATATGTCAAATCAGCATTAAAATTTCACGTTTATTTCCTTATGTCTGAATGCAAAATAGCTTTACCAGATGATGATGTATTTAAATCAAATAAACACAACATAGATTTCAGACACTTTATAACAACTGTAGAATTCCACCAAATCATGACATCAGATACTAAAAAGGGAAGAAAGAAGAACTTCATAAATAATTGGCCAGATGAATACCAAAAAATGCACACTAAGGTTTTGGAGAGCCTATAGCTGATGTTATGTTAGCTGCTTGCAAGCGTACATTTAAATACAGATCTGAAATTTAATGACACTTTTAAAGTCGGGTTAACCACTACTATCACTACCAAAGTAGAGACACGAAGTATTTGAAAAAATCTGATAAACAGTCAGTGCAAGTAAGACAAGAAGCTATTGAAAATAAGAAAGAAGACCAAGTGGGCAAAAATTACGCAGAGAAATGGGTTATGATCACAACAATACTGTCAGGTTTGTTAATTCTATCAGATTCTTGGAGTTTAAAACTGCACCTTTGGTACGGGTTGCCTCGTGCACATGGCAGTCACGATGTTGTGAACAAGGATGCAAATAAAAAATAAAAGAATATTTAACAGCGAAGCGCATACAAAATCTGCACGAATTAAAGAAACAGTCATCTGGAGGCTGATGGTTGTGTGAGCTGCTATGGTTTACTTGTGAAGATATCTACGATCCTTCCAAGAAAGACATAGACTACGTTGATAAACCTCTAGCTCTGGTAATTGCTTAGGCTACATCTCTGACCAAAACTGACCCCACTAATGCCAGGACAAGTAACACAACGTTTTCAGCAAGGAAAGAAACAAGTTGTCCAATACTTCTACGCAACCAACCTATTAAACTACCAATGATACTACGTAACGCTCTTGATGCTTGTTTGGCTAAGCAAGACAAATATTATCATGTTCATCTGGACAAGGTGGAGTTGGGGGGTCAAGGTGGAGTTGGGGGGAGTAGGTGGAGTTAAATAGGATCAACAGTAGTTCTTAACACATTTGTTATGGACAAAACAACTTTGATAACGTCATTGCAATCACTTTAAAAATTGTTCCTATTTTTGAACCATTTTCTTTGAAAATTTGTTTCAACATTTCACTTAATTACTAGATTCCTCTAACAGTTCAATTGATTTTTCCAACATTTCTCTGAACTTGCTACCAGCTTTATTAGATGTTAAACTACGTGAGCATTTACGATATCAACCCTTTCCAACCGTTCTTGAAAACAGCCTTTTTTTTTTTTTGCAGACATCCAGTCCAAGCTCTTCAATATGTTTTTCACACATCTCAGCCTCAAGTCTCATGAAATCTATTCTGATTTGATTATGTCAAGAGCAATTATATTTCCCCTTCATTGTATTTACTTCAAAGTGGTGAATTGTCTACTCACTGCAGCTGGAAGTTCTCTACTTTAAATCTTTACCAATCTCTATTATTTTCTGTCTCTGTTTCTTGGTTTCCAATCGTCTCGTTTATATTTTTCCTTCTGGTTTTATTTTTGTTCTTGTTACAATTTCGCAGTTATAAGTTATTTGTATTGGCTGTCTGATAGTGTTTCAAAGTTTTCGTATCCCTGAATACAGCTATGGATATATTGTGATTCAAGCGTATGTTTTGACTGAATTATGCTCGATGATGGATCGCAACTGTTAAACGATTCATCGATCTGCTTCAATTTGACTAGTGCATACTGTTTGACCTTATTCGCACGGTCTTAAAGACCATTTCAGCTTTGCAAACGTCATTCGATTTGTCAAACATAAAGCTCTTGGTCGCAGATCATGTTCTTAATATTCACACCCTTCCAATCTCCTAGTTTTAAAACAACGGGTTCAGCTAGTATTACTTGCCTGACTTTTAATATTTCCCCGCTAAAATATTGTTTTGGGATTTCAAATGTTAACGTTTTCCACTGCATAATCTGTAGTTACGGTATCCATTAATTGGTTTTGTTACGCATTAACCCGTTATCTTGTTTCATTTTGAATGAATTACGTCTACATTCAAACCTTTAGAATTCTGTCTAAACTTTCAGCTGGAGATGCTGATGTGTCTGAGTAGAGAAAAAATTCAGTCTATTCCTTTTCCAGGAGATTCTTTACTTTATATTGTATCACTGTTTTCTTTCATCTTTTCGCGATTTCTTTCTTAGAAGATTTATCTGAAGCATCGTTTACAACAATTCAACATATTTTGCTTTCTTTTTGTCCTGTTTAATTTGTTCTCAGAACTGATTGATATTTGTGCAGGCAATTGTATTTTCAGGATGATAGTAAAAGTATGTGAATTTGTTTTATCGGTCTTTTAAAACAACATCCATATATACTTTACACTTGATAAATTGTCTTTGTGTTATAATTTTTAAAAAAGTGTATTTTTATGTATATTTAAATTAATTGCTTGTTTGTTAGTTTCAATTTTTTTATTTCATTACATGCTATTGTAATGTAACATTTTCTGCTGGACTTGACCATGTCCAAAACTGAGTTCATTTCTGTTCGACCTGATTGACTTTTTTATTTCATTTTATGTAAGCAACTTATACATAGCGAAATTATTCTCTGTGTATGGGCTTGATATCGGGATCTTTATTAATAGAAGTAAATATGTTTATTTGGGTCAGGGTTTTGGACTTTCCTAAGTGAATTTTACAGTTTATGGTTTTGATTTTGTAAACACCAGGATCATTCTAGAAGGTTATTTTCCATTAGGTAATTTTAAAAAAATAGAAAATACTAATTGTGACCTGAGGTCAAGTAGAGAACCATATAATCTTGTGATTGTGAAGAATTGGTCATTCGTGCTTTAACATCTAGCACTTTCAAGTTGTATATTATATGTTGTGACCAGCAGTTTTGGGCTGGATTATCATGTGTTCAAAGTATTGAATTCAAGTGATTATCTTCTCTGGAAATACAAAGGTGCGTTGATAAAATTCTTGGATAGAGACATTCACTGGAATTTATAGTATATTCAAACCTGGAACTATATTTCTGTGATGCAACAAAAGACTGTTGACACATCAATAATTTAATAGCTACCACAGACTCGTCATCGACTTCAGGTTTGGGATTTTGTCTGGACTTCTACTGAATTTTAATTCAGTAGAAGTCCAGACAAAATCCCAAACCTGAAGTCGATGACGTGTCTGTGGTAGCTATTAAAGTCATTTAATTACTAGGACTTATGTCTGCAATTCTTTGATTACTTTGAGATTTAATTTGCAATACCGTAAGTTCTTTTTTTATCATTTTCATTTTGTATTCTAGGGAAATAAATATATTTGTTAAATTTTACAAAGATTATTGTCTTTCACTCTTTTCTGTTACTTATTTTAAGAGCAAATACTCGTAACAATATCAATCTAGAACCGGAACTTTTATTTTCATGCATTGCCAATATTTCTTCAATTATTTCAGACGTATGAATGATTTCAAATTGATGTCAAATTTTGACATTTCTGTTATTTAAACAAACCTAGTCACCTTATATACCATCATGTCCTGTTTTAAATCGAATTTTGTTTTCCAGAAATTCTTTCTCAAATTTTGTCGAATTGTTGTTGAATGACATAGTATAGATTATGAGATCGTCCAATTATGCTATAATTTTTTTTGAATAAAAATCTGAGTATTTATCCATATTAAATACATAATTAAGTCCTTCTGTAGAGTATTGGTAACCTTGCTATCCGAGTTTATCTACTAATCTCAAAGCCTCTGATCACTTGAACACAATCTGTAAATCTGCATCTATTCTCAGACATTGCAGAATATGTATTCGAATGTTTGAATCGACAAGTAAAAACAATGCAATCTTTAGAATGTTGTTTTGGATCAAAACCAGCTGTTACCATACTTTTACCCCATCCGAACCTGCTAACAAAACACATTTATTTCTTACCTAGATGGTTGTTGCATGTTAAATTAATTAAATATTTCGATCGCCTCATTAAAAACTGTTCAACTTACCACATTATAGTTTTGTGCCATGATGTTTTGTTTCAAGCATTTCAAATTAGTGATATATTTCATTAGTAAGCTTTCATTCGCACGATACTAGCTTGCCTCATGCTCTCATATTCATGGAGGGATGGAAGTAGGCAATAGAATAGATATGGAGAAATGGTGTATTTTTACATTGACATTTTTACAAATGTTCTATTATGTCACCTTACATTTTTACTCACTCTTTACTATGGTGAAAATAAATCCAACCCACGATAGCCACGCATTCCAAAATTGTATCCACTGTTGAGATCTTATACTTTTTATAGACTAAAGTTTGCAAAGAAAATTTTAGTCCTTGTATTTTAAGGCTGTTGCCCTTTCTGCCTTTAACTACGTTTAGTTTGCCTTTTAGGGAAATTTTGTTACATCTTTACCTTGTATCGTTTGTCTCATGGTGCAGACGTACTTCAAGTTGAAGAAGTTTATCTTCCATGGGATTTTGTCATATTATTTACCTTTACCATTTTGGCTCTTTGGATTTTGTCAAGCACTATACAGTTATGATTATGCTTATGTGCCGTTAAAGCCCAGTCAGAAACGCGGACAGGGAAGGACGGCACAGATAAAATTACGGGGGGCCCACAACGGTCATGTGACCCACGGGAGACACAATTTGTAATCTATTTTTGGGAACATATACTAGGTATCTAAACTAACATAAAACCCAGAAAGTTATATGTGAGCGTATTCCCTGCGTAGCCACTGGAACATATTACTCACCGTAATAATTAAAAAATGTAATTAAATAATAACAATTTCGTTAGTAAACAGAAACTAAATTACTATGCAGCTAGAAACGAATTACTTTCATGTCTGCTATCCTTTTAGAAAGCCATGGCAGTCATTTATTTATTTAAATTAAGGGAGAATTTTGATGCAATGCTGAAATAGAGGCACGTTCTCGCATACTCATGTCACAAAGTGTGGAAATTATTGTGGAACCCACGATGTAAATTAACTTTTCTGAGACCAAACTGACTGCAGTGTTTCGTGATTTGTAATATATCTTGAATGTATGAATTGACTGGGAAAAAATGTGCAAAACTTATCATTGACATTCAACGACGCATTTTCACCATATTCCGTGTGTACATGCTCGCAAAATCTAAACATTGCAACGTTGCGCGTTACGAATGCTTTAGCATTTCACTAAATGTATAGTATGTTATACATAAATCAGAGTGCAATACTAGTTAAATATAGTTCATTTGAAGTACAAATCAGAGTGTAAGTCAAAACGTTGAGCATGAGATGTGTTATGCACTTTGTATAAGGTTTGGTTTAGGTGCATCTGTAATTTAGGCGTATTCATCGCGCATTTATCCCATTCTCAATATAATGCTTAGTTGTTGGTCTGACAATCTAACCTTAAACCTACCACGGTTATCCGTTGTTTTGTTCCATTTAAAATGTATGTATGAACATAGGGGTTAAGGGTCTTAATAGTTTCAATGCCTGACTACCCCCGGAAACAAGGCTTGATCTTAAAACCATTTTGCTATTATTTCACTTATATTATTCACTTAAAATTGTTAATTCGAAGGTAAAATATGACGGTCGTCATAACGCACCGGCGGACATAACCACGGTCATTGCACAGGAATTCGAAATAATGTTTAGTCAAAGACGCACGAGTTTCCATCACACAAGCTTGCGAAAGCCCTGCGAAGCCATACAACGACTAGGACGATAAATCAGCCCTTCACCCGTGATGATACTGATGTTGGGCACCCCAACATCAATATCATCACGGGTGAAGGGCTGATTTATCCGACTACACAACGGCACTGTAAGCTTACCTAACAAATGTATTCATTTTACTATATGCTAACCGAGCACTTCACATTGGGTGGAGAAACAGCCATAAAATGTAATTTATCCATATGCATACTCTAATGTCTAGGGCTTGTGTGTACACAGAACCACTTTAGTCCTAACATGTAAGACGTATTTATGTTTTGGTGCTAAGTCAGTAGTATAGTGGGACACATTACGGACAAACGGAAAATACATTACAGACACACACACCCGGGGCACGATAAACGACATGGTTTTTCAGATCATCATGGGCACCTTTACGCACAAGATTTATATGGGGCTGTTTACGAACAAGGGAAAGTTGGTTGAATAGGAATGGAACAGGCAAGGTGACGTCACGGTACTGAAGATTGGTAACAATGTAGCAAGGGGCTGGCCTCAATCGGGACCAAAGAGTGTGGAAAAAAAACCTAGATCGCTTGGCGAGACATAAGGAATCTATGTTGGGGTTTGGACCGAGACAAGGAAATCCCAGTCAAGGGGTTATATCGTGGGGAGACATATAATGTAACCCCGCGACTGGGATTTCCTTGTCTCGGTCCAAACCGAACGTATATTATTTTTCTCGCCCAATAGTTTCCTTTAAAGTAAAAAGAATTCTTCACTAGTGTTCAGGTCCAATGTTTACATGCGGCGCATGAATATAAATATGTTAATGAGGGCTGTGTTGTGACAGTTGCGTCCGAAATACACAGTTTATTCACGTGAGCAAAGAAAAATAACAACATAAAACTCGTATAGTAGTGAGGTATTATCACATTTAATAAATGGATGTTATATGAAATTGACAATAAATAATTAATATTTATTACAAAAAACTGTTTTATTTTCATCAGTTTCAATTTTGAAAAGTTATATTGTAAATAATAAATCGATATTGGCTACTCAGGTCTACTGTAGTTATACTTAGTACAAGCTGTAACGAAGAGTAACATCGCATGCGTTTGTGTCTTTGTCTCTCTCGAAATGTTTTTTTTATTATGGTGTGTTCTCAAAGATGGATTTACCTTCAGTTAACACATACAACATACAACATACAGACATAGATGAATGAAAATTAATCTATAAGACAACAACTATATACAACCGACGAGTAAACCTTTTAGGTAAGAAAGCAAATCTTTCGAGGCATATGAGTGGCCCTGAAAAGGGCCTTTAGGTTTCTTCTTCTAGTTTATTTTTTCTCCACCAGCGTCTTATTTTCTGCCCTACACTCGTTGTCTTCTTCTTCTCATTTTTCCTCCTCCTGTTTTTCCTTCTCCTCTTCCTCTTTCTTCCTTTCATTTTCTTCTTCCTTTTCTATTTTGTTATTCCACTCTTTCATCCTTTGAATTTCCTCTTCATCCCCCTTCTACCTATTCTCTCCTTTAATCACCTGTCTCCGTTGCTCCTTAGCCTTTTTTAAATTGTTTTGTTCCATTTGTAAAATATGTGAACTATAGGCCCCATTTTAATTTTTTTTTTCTAGTAGTACTTCCGCCATGCCAATCGTATTCACCACTTCCTGTAGTTTCACCATTTTATTCATAAGGTTGCTTACCATCTTCTTCGTTGGTTATTCCGTATAATGGCGCGAATGACGGACGCTTGACTTTAATTTTGTCAAGCACGGTCGTGAAGGAAAACATCCCTTACACTTACTTCACATATTATCTACTATCCACATAGTGGAAGAGGAAAAGACAAAACCCCAAATATAATATCCAAACAAACGTACACGAAAGCTTACAAACCCAAAATATACTATCAAAAACCCCAATATGTACTATCCACACACGGGAAGGAGAAACAAACCACAATGTCTACCATCCACACAAACGTACGCGAACGCTTACAAACCCAAAATAAACTATCAAAAACCCCAAAATTTACTATCCACAATCGGGAAGAACAAAAAACCAACAAACCCAAAATCTACTATTCACACACAGTAAGAAGAAAAACTACTATATACTATCTACAAACCCCACAATTTACTATCCACACACGGGAAGAAGAAAAAACCACAATATCTACTACCCAACGTACGTGAACGCATACAAACACGCACTCTACTATTCGCACAAACGTGCATGAACTCACACAAACCCAAAATCTACTATCCACACAAACGTATGTCCACTCATACAAACACACACACACACAGAGACAAACACACACACATTAGGAAAGAAGTGAGTGTTTATAATCACACAACTCCACATTCACACAAATTGGCAACTTGAAGTCTCTTTTGTAGAGTTTTGGAATAGCACTGAAAAGAGCTAACATCTCCCATGCCGGTCACCACAGATACAGCGACGGCTCCAATCTTGCTCCCAATTCACAATTGTGGTTTGGAGCGCAGAGGGGGCTGACTGGCTTTACTCTCCCAGTCTTCACTTTGATGGATAGTGAAGACTTTCCTCTTTCTCCTGTTCTGCACACGTGGATGCTGCCTCCTTACCTCCTGAGGACGTTGAGACTCCCGCTCTTACCTCTTCAATTCTTGGCCCCAGTTCTATCTTTGTGGGACCACGGGTCTCTGTGCTGGTTGTGGCTGTGGTGCTTGTCTCTGTGGACGTGTCCTCACCATCGACTTAACTTCACAGCTCTGTCTTAGCATCAGGTGAGGCGAGATAATTTCTTTCCTCTTCTTTCTTTTTCTTCTCCTCCTCTTCCTTAAGCGTGGCACTTTCCTGGATTGCCTCCATGGCCAGTTCATCCAGGAGGCGCCTGGCATACTCCAGGTGCATCTGAAGTTCAAAGGGTATTGTAATTCTGTTAATCATTCTTCGTAGTTCACAAATCAACGATGGGTAGCCAGAATGACGAGCGTTCCCTTTATGTGTAAGCACGGACGTGAAGGAAAAGATCCCCATACACCAAAACGTTCGAGACCCATATCATCACCCAAAAACAAACATGGAACGCGCGGACATAAAAGAAATGCTCACTTACTTTTTACCAACAATTGCTAACAAACAAACAAAATTACACAGACTATATTTTGACAAGCCACGGAAACGAAGTGCTTATAGACACTTCTATTTATTTTGGACATAAAAAAATTAATGAAGTGCTTATAGACGGGGCAAAATTTTATCATCTACGATTGAGTCCCCGTCTGGTGACATGCTTTCCCACAGAATAAGGTCTGCTTCTTCGGAAAGAGAAGGATAACTCTTTCGTGAATACATGACAGTCCACAAATCCTCTGTCTTGTTCCTGATATTGATGTTGTTCCTGTTGTACTCTCTGCTTCTGAAGTCTGTACTTCTCCGTCCACTCTTCTTGCTCTTTCTTGATTTCCTCTCCCAAAGACTATCAGGTCTTCGACCACTTTCAGCATTCTGATATTCTCTGTCTCTTTTGGCGTGGATATCAGGCTTTGCCTGACACGATGCAAATGCACGTAGGCTTCGTTTAGTTTAGCTAAATTAGAAGGCATCTTAATAGGTTGACGCGTCAACAATGGATGGTCGGACTGGAGACTACCTCGCTTTATATGGTTCAAGCGCGGATGCGATATAAAACATCCCTGCGATGTTTTCTTGGGTCGGAACGCTATGATAGATTGATTTGAGGGCGAGGGATAGAGAGAAGTCAAAGAGCATGTATCATGAAAAAAAATGAAAGCAAACGACATATACAATTTTTTCAAAACACAACATTTTTATTCAAATAACTAACAAGCGGCAATTAACAATAGCACATTTTTCAAACAATCAAACAATCTAACAATTGTTTAAACAACAAACTATTTTTTTACAAGGTTGACAAAGTTTTGAAGTGAAGGTAGACATCCATTGGGCCATTGATGTACACTACGTTTCCAAACTAAGGACAAAAGATAACCATATTGTTAATTAAATTTTCTAATGAATATCAAAGACTACGTTGATGAAGAAAATACACACAATATTGTCCACACACCATGGAATCAGTGCCTTGTAATTTCACGTTATTGAATCGTGTCGTCTTGGCATTTCTTCTCATAAGGTCAATGATATCGTCTTCGAAAAGTGGCGATCCATACGAAACAAAATACTACACACAACCTTCTTTAGGAAAGTAGACGGCTACCCAATGGGTTCCTGGGAGATGAATGTCGTCCGTGTTTTGAGGTTTGCGATAGGTATTCATCTTTAGCACACACGGCAGCATCGAAAAAAGCTGTGTAAACATTTTCTGTCTTGTTGTGTTGCTTTTGCTGGGTTTGTTTTCTTTACAGTTAATGATAAGTCATCAATTCAGTCCGAACTTTTTGCTTCAAAATCTCTGACAAGTAACCGTTTCTTCGCTTCGTCTCCGAACTCTGAGCCAAGAGAGCTTCGATGTGATGGATCTCTAGTGCCATCAGTGGAGGAGAGGAATGATCATGCAAATCTTTATTCCACTGATGCAGTACGCCTTCCTCCGAGATGAGACTCCTAGCTTCGTCCAGATACTCGTCCAATTTTTCTTCTTGATTCATCATTAACCATTTATCTTTTTGAATTTGACTGGGATGGTAGTTTTGACTTCCATATTATCTTTCTTGATCAATTCCGTAATATTTCTACCAGGTATTTGGCAAAACTGGCTACTAAATGCAGTTCTTGTTCTGGTCATCTGGACTTCGTCACTTTGTCCTCTTCGTCTTTGTCTTGGGGTTCTGCTTCCACGGTATCATCCCATTCCAGATCCAGGATGACGTTCACTCTCTCAGTCAGCTCTTTTGCAAACTGAATTTCCACATGAATCTGGCCCGATTTTATAGGTGGAAATGTCCCTCGTCGCTGCCTTGGTTTGGAGTTAGATCAAAAGCCCATAAAGCATAGCCTCCTGCACAATCGTTGTACGTAATTCCATGACTGGTGTTGGTTCAAAATTCCACGAATGATGTTGGTTACTAAACTGTCTAATGGCTTCGTACAGGGACAAGTACGACCTCAAATAATTCATCTTATTGGGAGAAAAGTCAGGTTCGAAAGGTCTGGTACACAAGACTTCGATTTTCTTCACGTGGAAGTGCTGAAAGTTGAAAGGATTTTTATTGAAGACTCCGTTGAATGCTTCATTCTCGAAGATAGCAACGATTAAACGTTTGGGTAACCGTCTTTGGAACAGATGATCTTCGATCATGGGATGATGTCCAGCGGGAATGGTGAAGGTTTTCACTTCCACGCGTCCTATCAGATACTTGGCGGTCGTTCTGCTCAAAGTGTGACTGATGTCGTTTCGCACTTTAGATAACACTTCCACGCGACGCACGTAGAGTTTGACGTCCTTGATTTTGGTTTTGTTTTTGTTAGTATCATCACCCAACAAATCGGTACTGCTTAGATTCAGTCTCAGGCGGACATCCACGCCGTTAAGCAAATACTACCCTTGCAACATGTCCAAATACAAGCGATCCATTAGTTATAAATTCTTGCCATCTTTGAATTTGCTTTTTCTTTCTACAAATCCATCATTGTCATCCGATATTATGTCGAACTTTCGCTTCATCAGGTTCCCATAGCACGTAGGCATCTAGATGGGGTGTTCTTGGCGTCTATTCCGTACGTCAAGAGATTTTCCAGGTAGGCACGACAGGGTAAGTATCCATGCTGCTATGACCAGTTTGTTATTAAAATACTTCACTGAACAACGAATGCATGAAGTTGTTGACGGGGGCTACTTTATCGTCGTCTTTTAGTTTGGGACCGTCATCCCATGTGTCGATCACATTCACTTCCAAGTACAAGTAACTGCTACTCAGATCGATGTAACCTTCGGGCTGTCCTTTGATTTCAAACTCGATGGAAGCTGAATTTGTCAAAGAGGAGACGGGAAGGCTGTGTGGAAGGGCATGATGGTCACTTCTTTTTATAATCGATGCCTTGCGAGCGTCGATCCAAGAAATAAAACTGGGAGGATATCCTTTTAAACGTACTTGACTTCTTTGACACATCGTTTTCTCACTTTACGGGTTCTTCGTTCGAAAATGCTTTCGATGTCGCACAATTCAATTTATAGACGGCAGGATGATGTCCATGCACTCGTCCAGTGACACGAAACAATTCAGTGGTCCAGTTGGATAAGTAACCTTTGTCTAAAGTGCGTTTGATTTTGCCAATGCGCACCCAATCTCCTCCTGCAAACACTTCACTTTTCTTGGGGACAGCCACCGCAGGGGATGTACCAAACAAGCGCTCAAAAAACGGTCACTTCGTCGTCGGGAGTCTATTCTGAGGGGGTAAGTACTTGAGAGTGTGTTGATGCGTAAAATAATTCCACAAGCGTTCTTTCAAGGTGCGTTGAAAAATTTCCACGATGCTGACTTTGGGTTCGGGATTCTCGGTGGAGAAAAGATGAATGTCACATTTCTTTAATTCTTTTTGGAAACCTTATTTTATAAACTCAATGTCTTTGTCGGTTTGCCATCGAAGAGGGTGACGACCGCTTTGTTTCAACACCAGTTTGAGGGCTCGCACTAATTCACTGCTCGATTTGGAAGTCAATGGCACGACCCAGGCAAAGTTAGAAAATAAGTCGATCACACAAAACAAATATTTGTAGCCACAATTGTAGGTGGCCAAATGAGAGGCATCGGCTAAATCGGCTTGCAATTGCTGATCGATACCCTCCACTCTTGTGACTTCTGGAAACCTTTAGTTGAATGGGTTTGTGTAAAGAGTACGTGGTTTGTTCTTGTAACCATCGTTGCACTTGAAGTAAACGGAGACTTTTTATTCAAGTTTTTATTCGAGTTTTGACAGCACGATACAATTTCTGAACTCTTCCGTAACCTGCAGGAAGGGATGAGTCGTAGTAAATTCTGGAAGACACCATTCTACTTTGGATGGGGCGAAATTTTGGTTTGGAAACGGCTTTACGTATCCGATGTGCCACGGGAGTAGAAGTCGAGGGTAGTGGTGGTGGTGGTGGTGGTGGTAATGGAATGGCTTTTGTCTTCTTTTCTTTTTTCACTCCTGGTTTCCCTTCTTTCTTTTTCACTTCTGTCGACGGAGGATGGATATCACATTTTTAACCCAAGCTTTAAGTTCTTCTCGTTGGGGAGTGGAGGAAGAGGTCAACAAGGACGCTTTAATTTTACTAGGAATGGGAGCTGCTGACGGTGTTTGAAAGACTTCTCGTACCACTTCTTCCTCAGGCATTCGTGGTGCAGCGTCTGTCTTGGCCTCTAGAGGTGCTGGTGGTGGTGATGGTGATGGACTTTTCATCAGAGTTTTGAAATCATTCGTTGTGGGTAGAGCTGTTTCGTCTACAGATTGCTGGTGAAAGAGCTGCAGTCGTTGCAATAGTTGACCGTACTTTTGCGATTGTTCTGTTTCGGACAATGAGGATTAGTAGGCACATGCGGGGTCCGTTGTTCTTGCCAACGAGGCTATTCCATCCATCGTTTGTAAGGCACTAAAGCCAGTTTTCTATCTCTACTTTGTTTCTCTCATAAAAGCGTTTGGTTTGATGAAGAATGTGAATGACGCGTTGCAGTAATTGACGTGCAGTCACCGTAATCCATCGCAAGACTTCTTTGAGACTGGCTTCTAAGACACGGGTACGTATTTGTGGATTTTTTTCGCGACTGATGCCGTACAAGGCACGAATTAATATGACGGGAAGATGAGACTGAAGGGACGTCATATTGACGCTCTATGAGATAGACCCAAAGTGTCCAAGGTTTTAATTGATTATTTTGTTAAGTCGACGACGGGAACATGTACACCACAGGCCCTTCGTCTTGGCACCAGTGGTGAAAAAGAAGGTTACGAAATCGCAAATAATTGGGTGGGTGGGTTTTAAATCCACGAGTGAATAGGCGTGTGGGGTTTGAGTGACATCGTCGTACGCATGACTCAGCCAAGGCGTTCCTAACTGTTTGGATAAAACTAACACTTGCGATTTATCTCTAGGGCTTTTAAACAAGACCATGTAATGAGCATTGATACTGATGGTGCGATGGGCTTTACTTTGTTGAAACAAATTTTGGGTAATGTAAATGACACTGGCATTACGATGATTCCATTTGCGCGTAAACCACAGTTTAATTTCTTCTTCGTCTTCTCCTAACATGTCGTCGAAAATGACCAGATGGGGTTGACTGGGGTCAGACACGATTCCATCTTCTTCGCCATGAATGCCTTCCACAAACACGATGGAAACGCTTTAAAATCTTGCAGGCGGCTGTACGCCAATTGCCACTCTTTGTAACACCACAGGATTCGTTGAAGTTAACGGTCGATCAAATGATGTTTATGTTCGATCAATCATTTGACAAATTAGGTTTTGCCTGAACCACTAGGTCCGGTAATTAAAATGTTAAAGGGATGACGAAGATACAAGGCCTCCCAACTGGCATGATCTAAGTGTTCGTCGATGACTTTGAAAGTGGAGGAAGAGGGACCAGAGACAGCAGGGGTATCCATAGTGTAAGGAATGTCACTTTTGAGACGAAAACAGACAAGAAAAGAGTTTTTATACTTTATTCAGGACACGTTTATGTTTTTAAAAGTGAACAATACGAAAGACAAAAATACATAAAAGTCAAATGGTTAAGTACAGCGAAAAAATACACATCCAAACGATAAAAGTGGAATATAAACAAGTGTCCGTACATCATGCTTTTTGTAACAAAGGTGTCCTAGGTACAGTGTATAATGTTCTTACAGTCTCTACATTGGATACAGCCACACAGGTGTCCTCCCGGAATGGTCTTCCGGGAATGTCCATGACATTTCTGTCCAGAAGGGAGCGGTTGTCCTCGGTGACGGGTTCTTCTTCTGACACTGTCACTAACACAGGTTTAAGAGTTACTTTTTTCACAGGATTTTTTTAATTGAGGATCACAACTATTGGGAACATTTGGCCACTTCTTTGGTCCATACCTCGAAACCCCAACTTTTCCAGTCACGTACATCTGTCCAGTGAGGGTGTAAGTCAAAAGCTAAACACACATCTTCGTACACATCTTCAGTACCTAAAAGTTGACGAATTTTTTTTTCCGTGGAGGTCGAGAAGTATCCAGATGAAAACGCAAGGCTTTTAACAAAATAAGTTTCTCGTACTCATTTAAAGGGTCCACTTTCATGCCTTATTTGGTGGTAAGTGCTGTTTGTAAAAAGTCCTCAAGGAATCGGCTAGTAAACGAAATCCCAGAAAGGAAGTCAATAAGACACACACCACACGTCGATCCCAGTTCATGGGACACAGTTCTCGTTATCCTCCACCGTTTAAATAACCTCATCGATTTCCTTCCACGGAATATGTTGTATCACCACTGAAAAAGGTCGTGGAATGATAGCCCGTTTTTGTAACTCTTTTTGTCTGAGGCAATAAATGTACTTTCTGCACAGATATGCTCGTATTCCAGTGGCGAATCTAAATCGTTTAGTCACTAACCTGCACATCACAAGACACCGTCCAGAAGTTTCCTCTTGAACTAAGTTGACGTTGTGTAAATGATTTTGGTAACCCTCTAAATCTTCCTCTGGAATTCGTTGCAGTATGTCTACCTTGTAGTAAAAAGATCCAATCACAACAAACCAATCATTAACACCCACAACCAGTTTAATAATGTCTAACCACTGGAACACTTTCATCTGAATCAGTCCTCTTATCGCATTCAGGTGCCAGCGGTTTAAACATTGGTGACGTGACGGATTCAATTGGTATTTGAGTTTCACTTATATTTTGACCAGCTCTCGGTAAATGCGTCTCTCAATTCCACAGGCAAACCACGAATGTTCTCTTGTAAAGTATCCATGCTTATGCCAGTCAGTATTATTTTTTAAAAAATCTTCTCCTAGAGCGAAAATAATGGACATAGTGAGTAATTTCTGACCACTGCCATTCAGTGTAACGGTCAATAATGTCAATAAGATTTTGCTCTGGCAAGTCCCTGCCAAACAGCCTTGTAGATCTTCTCTTGCAGTTCGTTTGGTAATCCTTGAATATTATTTTTAAATGGAGTTTAAATACTTATCTCGGTGTTGTCTAACTTTTGACTCCTTGCCAAGCTGGTATCTTAAACGACATGATATGGCATTTCAATGACTAGGGTCCCACTAAAGGTAGGTAGTGACAGTACGAAGACCATCGAGCATGTTCCAGGCAAGCCGAATCTTTCTGCTCCCACTCGTGAAGTGACACACCGCAACTGAAACATTTGACTTTATCCCCTTTACCCAAGTAGATAAATCCGGCTCTGGCTAATTCTTCGGGGGTAGGTCCTCCCAGATATTCAGGCAAACGAACAGGGAACGAATAATCGTATTTCACGGGCTCATTTCGATGAAGGTATGGTGAAATCTGCAGGAGTTCACTTAGGGTTACATGACATCCGTAGGGCGGTAGCGCCATGGTGTCACGTAGAGAATGACATCCACCATGAAAACCAGTTAAGTGAAAAGGTGTTCTGTAACGAGTGGCATCGCTTTTGCATCCGTCAGGTTGGACACGCACAGCACCACTTTTCATGGTAGGCGTATTGGTAGTAGTAGTCACAGCAAAGTTCACATGATACTTTACTGCATCGCTGAGGTCACAGTGTACGGCATCGCTCTCATCACAAGGCACAGCATCGCACTCCACTTGAGAATCCCCGAGCTTGAATGATGTCTGTTTAAAAGTATTCATCTTTCTCGCGTGGTCTTGATAGTTACAATGAACTATCGGTCTTGGACGTTGTCCATTTTTATATGCTGACCAATATCGACATGTCCGTTCGGTAATGTGAAGTGATTGGGAAGTCGCACTCACTTCTGGTACACGATTTGATACACTTTTTCCAAAGGTCGACCGAAAATTTGGTGAGTGGGTAAACATACAATCTTGTGCAGTTCTTAGGTGGTCACTTTAAAGTTTCCATCCTGTCCAGACTGCAAAGCTTCTTTCAGCACCCCAAAGTTTACCACTTGACTGATGCTATAATTGAGAGTCAATCCTTTCACTTTACACTCGGCGTGCCTTTCTCCTTGTTTGTCCCGCTATTCGTAGCCGTAATTTTTAGGACCGCCACTAGCAAAACTTAGAATCTTTTTAGTAGGGGTGCTCGTTTGTCCACGTTCCTAAACGGTCTCCTTCGACTTTAGGGTAATAGTGACCCAGGCGATCGATGTAGATGCAACTGTCCGTGTCAAAGTACAGGACGCTATCTCCTAACAGTTCTAAAGCTTCGTACAATTTTAAGCGAGCATGGGCTGTCACGTAATTCACGTGTTTCATATATTTCGTTTTTGTCATGAATCATCTGGAAGTAGCGGGAAGATTCTGTCAAACATTCCCTTTTGGTAAACACAGTCGCTGTGCCATTTTACCCCACAATCAATTCAACATCACTTTGACAAAAGATCGCCTTTCTTCGTTTTTCTCCACGTTGTCTAAAGCGATGCCTTTCTGCTCCCAGTATTTCTCTTTGAATGTCTTTTGAATTTCGGGTGTGTGACACCAGGAAGGATAGCCGATGACTTCTTGTTTCAGTTTTAAAAAGGCATCCACGTAGTCTGCAAAAATGCCTTTCTGAGTCTCGTAGCCCTTGTGGTATTTTTTGTGTCTTTGGAAAGTGGTAAATTTCGTACACGTCTAATAATTGGTATCCCAGGTCCAGAGCTTTAAATAATTACACACTGACCCACGTTCCCGTTTAAGCGCGTTCTTCCTGGGTGTGCTGACAAGGTCGATCTTGGTTGCGCGTTTCGGCACAAGTACGGCACAAGGGAAACTTCAGTTTTGTTTGGCAATGGTGAGGTAAAACGGGATGGTACAAGTCCGTGGGAGGCAAGACTTTGCACTTGATCAATCCTTCATATTATCGAATGTTGTCCAGGTCGATGTATTCCGTCATCAATGGTGGATGCCCTGCTGGAAAGTGACAATATTTGCACACGTAAGGATTAGGCGAACACACGTCAAAGTATTTGATTTATTCTCCTTTCTCCTCGTCGGCTTGGTGTAGCAAACAGGTGGCATTTGTCCATCCTCGGTACAAACTGTCCCTCGGATTCAGTGTGTCCACCAGCTTCTCACTTTCCACGATGCGTTTAAACTCGGAATCGGTTTTCAAACGACGATTGTGCCCGTGTTCCCACATGTCCAACACTTGGTATCCTTGCTGTTCTAACTTCAAGCGCCGTTGACAAGTGTCCTCGTAAAAATTTTCCATGTTCATTGTAAAAACTGATTTTTAGTGTCACATGGAGGGTAGAAGAGGGGACACTCGTGAAATAAGTAACCGTTAAACGATCTTGGGGTTTTCTAAGTCCCAACCATCCACCTAATACGTCGCGATTGTCTTTTCGCCTCCTTCGTTGTGGGCATGTTGAATTCATTTGTCTTCCTTGTCGCACAAGTAATGTAGCCAGCGTCGTTCTTTGACCGACTATTGACGTTTTACAATGTTCTTGGTTTGAGGGATAATGACAGCCAGGGTGTTTATACTAAGGTATACTAAGGAACACGCTTTGGCGATGGTGCAGGCCTCTATCAAAGGATCGATCCATGATTAATTCTCGAAATTTTCCACAGCAACGCCGTATAATACCTACATCAGAACGACAATACTTTAACATTTCTTACTGAAAGTCGAAAGCGTGAACCTGCTACCAAGCATAGAAAGCTTGTTGTTCTGTAAGCATGTTGTCGGGGTCGTAGTAGTGAGCCTCAAGCAAATGGGGTAGAACGGCGTGTTGATTGGCTTCGGTATTGAAAAGGTGTGGGAAATAGCCTTTGGCCATTTCTGGCATTTCAAACGTTTTAGGCTTTCGGCTCAAAGGCATGGACAAGTAACTCATCAAATGTTTAAACGGTACTTGTCCCACTTGCATGGAAAAGATTTTTTCTCCGTTCAAAGTCACTTTCGGACGTTCGGTACTTAGTTCCGTATAGTATATCAAAAGAAACTGTCCATCGTATCCCGAGAAACTGTGAGCCATCACCGTGGCATGGCGCTGACAGTCTCCTTAACTTTCGATGTCCTCTTGGCTCCACGTCTCGTCGGTGGGGTCTAAGATCCATTGGGCGAAATCGGTTAGCGTGTTGGGTCCCGAAAGATATTTTTCACGACCTATATGAATCTTGCTGCAGTGAGGGCAATGACTAAATATAGGCTCTTGGATGTACTTCTCGCACGCTTGATGAGCCACATAGAAATTAGGAATGTGAATGCCGGTCTCTTGCATGCATTCGAAATCGAAAAAGATGAAATTCAATTTCTTCTGGTTATCTTTTTTCTCTTGATGCTTGGAATGGTATTTTTAAATGTAGCATTAGTGTTCCAAGTCCATGATTTGGTAACAAATAGGTTACCTTTCCTGAACATAGGTGTGCCTTGACATTATTGGTACGTATGCTTTGTCCACAAGTAGGGCACAATCTCAGCAGTTGACAAGCACTTTTTTTGCTGTCAACCTTGCGTCTTCAGATGCTGTTGATAACAGGTTAGACTGACAAAGTGCGCTGACAAGCAAGACAATGCACTCGTTCTTGTCTTTCGTCAAGACAGGGTTGAGAGGCCAAACATCCTGAGCATTTCGATCCACAATGTCTGTGTTGCTCTCGATTGTTATAGCCATAGTCACGTTTCTCATCATAATTACCGTATTCCAGGAATCCAGTGATACTGGTAATGGCATCGAAATGTTCATCGTGATAATATACGTGAATGTATTTTCCGTCTTTGAAATCTTTTCCTCAAAACAACAGAAATCCGCGCACGTTCTTGAGGGTGTACTTTCAAGGTGTAGCGTAGAGCTAAGACGTCTTGCAATTTTTGCATTTCAGGAATGCCACAGGGTGTGTCTTTGGATAGCCCCGCTTACTGTAACAAGATTTCTGCTTATCTTTGTTATTTGGCTCTGTTCGATTTTTGAATTGTTTGCCAAGCTCTTTTTCATCCTACCGTGTCGTTCTTGTCGGCATACGTTTATCCCACCACGATAGCACGGGATAAGCACATCTGGTATTGAGGTTTGTTAATATGGACTAGGCTCTTTTTGATGCTGTTAGGGTCGTCAAGCAAAAACACCTTTTTGCGTCCTGTCCCTTGGGGAAGAGAAATGTGGGTCAGGAACGGTGTCGCTTTTCCATCGGTGATGTGAAACTTGTCGTTGGATTGTTGCACGCGTTGAATCTTATCGATGACTTTGGAAGGTGTCAGTTTTGATGGGCTGCTAAACTCGATTCAAAAGGGGGACTTTAAACTATCGTGATGAATGGAAAGTCTCAAGCGATCATCTTCTCTGGCGTGATATTGCCGTTTCAGTGTGGTTAACAAAGAATCCTACATATCGAGAAAGAACCCCTCTGCTTTCTCCAACGGTACGTCGGACTTCAAATCTTTAAACTTCACCATGTATGTGTAAGCAGTAGTTCTAAATTTTCTAGAGAAGCTCTTTTCCGTCTCTCGAATGTGGTAGTAGTTTTGAGGGGTTAATGGTTGTCGTCTTTGGTTGGGTGTAGACTCTCTGGGTCTGGATTCTGGCTCGATCATTTCATCTTTTAAAATCACTGGTATGAATCTGAGCCAAGACTTCAACTTCTGTGCGTCGCGATAAATCACGTTTCTGCCTCTTACTTTCTTCTCCTTTCTCCATGAAATAATGCGATCGTTTCATCTTGACTGCAAAAGGTCAAATGGCTACATTTTAAACGCTATGGGTCCCCTTTCAATGTCAGACTAGTGTCTTCCCTATTTAAAGGGTCAGTGTCTTCCCTCCCAGTATTGATTTCACTCTCAAGCTGAGCAGAACGATGGAAGAACCATACACAGATTGAACTTCTAATCAGAGCTTTGTGATGTGTCATGCGAATGTTTTCTTCAGACAAGCCGACGGACTACTACCCCTCCTTTCGAGATAAAAGTCAAGATCCTTGCTATCTCTGTCAGAAGAAATGACATTGGGCTACAGAGTGTCCAGACCATCAAAAAGCAAGACGGGTATCAGAAGAAACAAAAGTCAAGATACATGTTATCATTGTCAAGAGAACGGACATTGGTCTTCAGCGTGCCCTAAAAAACAACAGGAGCAAGAGGAATAGAGAGGTTCAGAACTGGAAGAAGAGTATCCTCCGAAAAGGAAGAACCCAGACCCGTCCAAAATGAGAAAAAAGAGAATAAAAGAAGACGACGAGAACGTGAGGAAGAAAAGGAGGAAAAACCTGTGAAAGTGAAGAAATTCAAGAAACAGAGATAGTGAACACAGAAGAAGACTTTGAACTTTTGTCTGTGTTATATATGTCCCGCAAAGCGTTCTAGGTCCCCCCGCTGTTTGGTCCAAGTGAGGTCAGCGCCTTGCTACATTGTTACCAATCTTCAGTACCGTGACGTCACCATACCTGTTCCATTCCAATCATCCCAACTTTCCCTTGTCCGTGAAAAGCCCCATATAAATCTTCTCCGTAAACGTGCTCAGGGTGATCTGAATTACCTTGTCCGTAATCGTGCCCAAGGTACGTTTGCAATGTATTTTCCTATTATCCGTAAAATGCCCCACTATACTACGTACGTCTTACTGCTTTTATAACGACCTTGTGTAGCGTGTTCCGATGTTAACTGACATCAGAATGAGCGTCCAAATTTTCAAGAATATCAGCACATATTGAAGCTTTTCCACAAATTAAAGTCATGTCGATTTAGGCTGACTTTACATATTCTGATGTCTTTCTTTTCTAATAAATTCAAATTCTCTCGCAAGCCAAAAGGACATGTTTTCAAATTCAGTTGATACACATTTAAGTTTTTTGGAAGGCGATGGAAGCCGGGAATCCCGAAATTGCTTAAAAGGATGATACATATATTGAACGAAACGCAGCTATCTAAACATTATCTTCAATAGTAATATATTTTTATTTGTTTCGTTAAAGAAACATTCTTCATCCTAATCCGATTTCGGCACTCCCGGCTTCCATCGCAGTTTAACCAGCTGAAAGGAACATAAAAATGCGTCCATTTGCTACTGTCAGATTTTATTCCATCAGGATAAAGACAGCAAATTAAGTATAATCAATTAGATTTAAATTTGTGGAAGAGTGTCGCTATGGGTTGCCAAGTGTCTGAGATATTCTTGAAAATGTTACCTCTCGTTCTCCTGTCAGTAGACATGGGGACATTCTACGCAAGACCGTTATTAGGCAGTAAGACATATCACCAAATCAAAAAAGTTTATAATACGTATTAAGTTGTAAGACTAAGAACCACCTACGTAAATGGACTACATAAACGTGTAATCACTGTTAGATTCCGTACAGTTTTATGAGCCAGGTAAATGATATAACGTTTGAGTCAATATTCCACTGATATACACACAGATAAAATACATTTTAATTCCTTGAGATTTGGTAAGATGTATTATCGATGATATATAATTTATTTATCGTTATTTCATCTTCATCCTTTGTAAATTAGGTACGCGAATCTAGGTTAACTTCTCTTAAATATGGTAAGACTTCCATACGTCCCAAGTACAGTCTTGCTTCGTCGATGATGGTTTTGGAATCGTTAGCGTTGGCCATCAAATGGAACACGGCGCTACTTCGATGCAGTCTCACAAGCACATTTAAACCGTTCAGAAACAATTGTCTTGCAGTTACAGGTCCATGTGCAAAAACGTTCCATCATTTCCAAATTACAATTTTGTTTGATTTTCTGTTGACTGTCGCTAAATCTTACATTATGCTTGACATCCCTCCTGTCAAGACCGTATTGTTGAACGCTTTGAACGTGTTGAATTCCCTGACAACACAAGCATCTCGTGTGTGTTCTTGGCTTGTTTTTCTGTAATTGAATAGATTATCTTGGTAGGTTCTGTGAGAGTACTACTGAATAGTGAGTTGTTCAGGGACGACTCCACTTCGATGAGCAGAGAATGCATTAAATTATTGACGGAGACAACCCTAATGTTGTATTCGCATAAGCCCCATAGTAACATGCTTAATTTTAAATTCCCACAGGTTCTAAAGACCATTAATGTTAATTTTTCATAGAGTGCCATAAACCGTAACGCTAAATTTTCGTTGCTGGCGATAGTGACACACAGGGGAAAATGGCCGTCATCGCTTGACATGCTTAACAGCTGTTATTTCTCATCCTCCACTGTGCACTAAACGAACTTTGACTATATTCATCTTCACTTGAATATAAACAGAAGCCAAAATATAGACGTTGTTTCAAAGATGGTCAGTCTAGAAAAGGGAAAAAAAAAAACACCTAGGTATCCATTGTTCCACGGCGAATCGAAAACTCGACCGTCTATTTTCAACAATTTGTAAAATTTCCTTAAGTCTGTGTATTCACTGCCCATGACATTTTTCAACGCCAAATTAGGTGGATAAAGCTCAAAGAAATATTAAACTTTATCAATGTTCAGGATATCGATATCTTTTTCCTTACGAAAACATAGCTAAAAATATCAGGCGTCGAACCAAAGTGCGCGGACCGAGCACTCACCGATTGCTCAGTTAAGTACTTCCCGAGTCACTCCAGCAGAGGTGGAATTGCTTTCATCACAAAGGATTATATATTACACAACCCGTCCTAACTACAATAAACCTTCATTATTGTGTTTACATTGTTTGAACTGGTCCAAGCCACCCTCACAATGGAACAACAGTCAGTCTATTTATTCTGCCTCTACCGCCCTCCTAAAGAAACAAGCTCACTGAACCTTTTTTCTGGAACAGTTTCCTAACCTCCTGGAATATGGAAATTCGATACGTGGCAGCTTGATCATTCTTGTCGATTTCATCTTTCATTTTGGCTGCCTGGAAGCCCATACAATCAAATCTCTTAGATTTCAATCCCGTTTTCAACCTAAAACAGTCAGTCAGCCAGTCTACCCAAAAGCATGGTTGCATTTTAGAATTAATTCTCTTTAGACCTGACGATATTACAAAGTCTTCATTGCTGTCTCTGTGACGTGATGGGTTGTTATGCCGTCACCGTGGTAGGTGTGGGGTGGGGTGCTTCAATTATTTATTTAAATTATTATAAAAATCCCACACAGGCTCGATTTTGGTTGGAAGTTAATTTAGTGAAAGATAGATGTAAAGCTCCGAGACCCCAGCCAACAATGCCGACGGTTAAATGATTGAATATACAAAACGGTGAAATTCAACTCATAAACATTTAATGACAATTCAGTAATCAAATGATTAAAATTTCCCAAGTACTCTCCCTCCACTCGACCCTGTGATAGCCTATAACATCATGTGATTTGTAGTACGAGATAGCTTTCCACCTGTCTTTGTATTCTACTCATCTGTGTATTCTTCTCTCCTATCCATCCAATTCCTTCTCCTCTTCCTCCCGACTTTCTCCAGATTCCTTCTCTCCACCGACTCTTCGTTACTCCTCCTCCTCCTTTTCCATTTCCTTCTCCTTGGCTCCTTTTCCTCCTCCTGGACTCTATTCCAACTAGACTTGTCGACTCCGACTGCTCTGCTGGTCTTACTTCAGTCTCACATCTTAGAGACTCGGGACTTACTGAACCGGATGTTCTGTCCCCAAAAAGCTTTCTATGAAACCACAAGGATGGTACAATCTATTCCTAAGCCTTCTCATATCACACTACAATCAGCCTATCATCAGATAACGGTTATTAAATTTCTTCGGTCACGCATTCATTCACATCGAAATACTCATACGTTCTTGTGTGGTAAAACAACTTCGTAATAAAAACACGGTAACAATTACTTCTCATACATACATCAATAAATTGCGTCACATCAGTGCATATTCCTAATCCCATTATACTAAACAATATCACAGCAATCAAACGCATTTCTTTACATTACAACTCATGCAAAGTACACAAATATTCAAATAGCCATGCTCTGATATATCCATATCCATATTAACTAATCTTACACACTTCAACCATTTTCCAAATTCACAATTCAGGCATGTGTAAATTCTAACATATCACATGAATAAATGCACTAGTTTACAACTAAGTAACCTAATAGCGAATTACAAAATTAATTCTGATCACAAACCAACAATCTACATAATTCTCTAAATAATACTCAAACTCATTTGTCAAATACGCATGTAAATTAAACACTACACGGGTAATTCTACGTACTAAACAATCCTAGTAATTAAGTATACATACTACACATAAGTACAATTACAATGCCATAATATTCTGCAAAAATCAAGCAAATAATTTACTGACCTTGACGAAGCTTTGTCTGTCCTCAGACTCTATTTCTAAGTTTTCCCGCCAAATTAAGAGTGGCTTTCTCGGAGTAACCCTATAATGCTCATTTATCATCTTAGGCGAAACTACATTTTCGCTTGCTAGTTAGAAGTTATAATTCGGATCGAACTTGTTACCACACTCTCCGATTGGATGTCTCTTTGATTCGATCCAATCAAACTTAGCGGACAATGTCATTCTCGCTGTCTGTCCACGTGGACACTGATTTAGAACTATCCCCAGTCCCTTGTTGTTCCTCTGATCTTAAGACAAAGCTGTAACACATAGGTGGGGATGTTGCGCTATCTAACGCCTGTGCTGATTCAAGATGCCGGATCTTCTCTCTGGTCACGGTAATCTTGCGTAAGAGATTAACTCTAGCCTGTGGCTATGTTCAAACATCAAACATGGCTTGTACTAATACCTTAGTTTATACACGACTTACGGACTGGGCTGAGCAAACGTGACAGTCTCATGAACTTACATCAGATCACCGCCGCGTTATATGCCATCTTGACATACCCGTTACTATTTTCATCCATGCGGCAGAGAAACCTACGTTTTGCTAACCTTAGTCTTACTATCTCAGTGTAGTCATCTCAGACCTGTCTTCTCAGCCATAGTGTCTCCGCGTTAGGAACTACATAAAAAACAACGCGATGTCTTCTTCTATACCTGACGGAGTTGTTGTAAAATCCAACAACATGAGATATATAACAAAAAGAAATTCACTCATAAAGCAAATTAAAGTCTCTCCAACTCTGATAACACCATAAAAATATTTTCACACACACACACACACACACAGAGTCGAGCTTTTTGATAAAGCTCCAGACATGATATATTGGTGTCAGGGACCAACTTTGCACATCTAAAAGAGAACGCAGTAAGGCTGAGAAGCTTTGGCATTCATCAGGTCTTGCTCTTCATAAACAGATCTATGAAACCACCAAGAAGAATGAACACAAACATAGTTCAGGTAGCGAAACCAACCTACTTCAGTACTAGCTTACAAAGATTACCGAAAGTTCCAGCTTCAAAAAGCTCTTCCATATTACTAAAAAGCTAAAGTTACGGAACAAATTTACATTACTTTCAGCGACAATCTCTCATTTCAACCCTCTATACCTGTTTGCAAATTTCTTCATGGACATTAGAGATGAACTTCACTACAGATTTTTTAGCGACTCATCGTCACCACATAGTTGTGATACAGAATTTCAAAGCAACCTTAAACATCATTTGAGCCTGTTTCAACGGATTTTGAACAGAGCCCCAAAATCATGTGAACTTGATCCAATTCAGATATCATTCCTGATCGAGTGATAAGATTCATTATTACCTCGCTAAACCGATTTTGTTAATATTTCTTTCTTATCTGGCCATTTCCTATCATTTTTCAAAATTCTTATAGTAAAACCACTGTTGAAGAAATTATTGCTTGATCCTAGTGATTTAAAAACTGCCCCCCCCCCCCCGTTTCTGTTAACAAAAATCCTAGAAAAAGTTGTTCTATCCAAACCTAAATGTACATATATTTTTTTTAGCTTCTTGCAGTCTGCATATCGCCCTTGCCACAGCAACGGAAATCTCCTTCAGAACGTAGTTAATGACATTCTCTCTGCTTTAGATATTGGGATGATTACAGTCCTCACTCTCCTTGACTTACCTGCAGCATTTGACTCAATAGAATAAGATATATTACTTCACTGTCTCCAGCATGTATTTGGTACTCACGACAGTCTTGCTGTCGTTCAAGTCATAATCAACAAGACACAAATTGTGTCCGTAAATGGAAACTTATTTCAGCCCCGCTGGTCTATGTTTTAGTGTTACACAGAGTTTTGTTCTGGGGCTCCTTTTTTCATTGTGTACACTCAGTCTCTTTCAAGTGTCATAAATTTCCATTTTGTGTCTCACCATATGCAAGCTGATGAGACCCAAACATACAAATCAAGTCACCCAACTGGATGTGACTGTAAAACACAAGGCGTAGAAGGTGCCTTTCCGATGTAAAATTATGGATGAATGCAATAAGCTGCAGATGGATTATGATAAAATTTAAGCGATTCTGATCACCACACAGAGTTTTTATTCTTATCACTTGCCTCAAACGATCCGTATCAGCATCTATCTGAAGTATCTGAAATAAAAGTTGCTGCTATAATAATCTGGATCCAATCACGTCAGCAAACAGCTTGGGATTTTGCCTCTTGTAAGTTTCAGAGAGATTGTTGTCGAGGATTCTTCTTTGCAAAAGTGTGTAAGTTCATCATGATTACATGAAGTAATTGGTTCTCTATTGTCAATTAACTGTTATGTATATTTGATTTAATTTATATTTGATTTAATTTGTTTGACTGTTTGTAACTTTTAATTTTGTTAAAAATTTCATTACATGTCAAAGTAATGTAACCTTGTTTACTTGATTTGACATTTATTTCAGAAAATTCAGTTGATCTGACTCTTTTCATAAACACCTAAAATGGAAATACTGTTTCTATTTTTGACTTAATTTCCGACCTTGATTCAGAAATCACTGAGACAAGTAAACAACTTTCTATTTCTATTTTATTCTCGGAGTAAAATGATTGGTTTTTATCAAGGTCATACTGGGAGAATGTGATTTTATATATGTAAGCAGCCTCTATTTCGCAATTCTGGGTTTTCCGAAATTGCATAGTAGTTAGATTTAATGGTGATCTTTAGATAGATATTTCTCAGTCGGGGTTCTAAACATTGGGACGTAAGGTGGCTTTTATTTTCTGTTGTGACCAGTTGAATTATATTTTTCATTTTCTTCAAACTATTTGGATTCTAAAAGATTAATTCTTTTTCCTGGAAATATTTGAGTGTTCATACAGAATTCTTGGACAAAGACTTTTCTTTAAATTTTATTCGAAAATTCAAACACCGGAATATTATTGCCTGTGGAATAGCAAAGAACTGTAGACACTACAGCGCTATACTGACTACGGTATACGTCATCGCCTTCCATTTTGAAATTTTCGTCGGGACTCGAACTTGAATTCATTAGAACATTTCATTACTAGGACTTCGAAAATTTAATTCGTGGATTATTCTTGGATTAATTTTTAATTTGATTCTTAAAACCGTAAGTTCTTATTTTTTTTTATTTTTACATTGTTTTCTTTTCCAGGGAAATAAATTATTTGTTAAATTTTTCAAAGCTTGTTGTTTTCACTCTTTCTTTGTTACTGTTTATTAGAGCCTAAACACGTAACACAAGATAACAAAACTGTTATTGAACTCATTGACAAATGTATTCCTTTTATTGATACACATACCATCTTTTTCTGAAGGTGCAACCATTATTAATTATGAATTACGAAAATACCTTTAATAGCTCCTGGTTCTTTATAAACTACAAATGTTTCCTGATTTCTTTTTATTGGAATAATATGGTCAGTTAGAGTTTGACTTTTTCAAGGGCACACCTTGATGGGTCATTTACATGTTGAATCATTCCAAATGAAGCTATGTAACTGAGCCAGTAATTTTTAACTGCAGATATTGTATGTTCCTGTTAAGAACACCAAAGCGGAATATTTCATTTTCTGTATTCCGAACTTCTTTGATGCGCTCTTATCACAAACATCTAATCACACGCTTTCAGAATTATTAACTTCCAAATCTTCTCTATGTTTACGTAAAATAACATTACGCAAACAGACTATCATACTTCCTAATCCATCATTTTTATATTTCCTGTAAAATTGAAATTTTATCTGTTTGAACAGCATTGTCTGACTAATCAGTACCAATGTTGCTTTCACTAAGTCGAAACATTGAGATATTATTTTTTTAGAGAGTAAACATAAGTTTAATTTTGATCAAATTTACGCGCTGTTCTTCTTCTTCTAATGTTGTGGTGACCAATATATGCACCTTACCTCCTGATGCTAGGTATAGAACACTACGAACAAGTATTTTGGGTCAGCATTTTGGGTCAGCAAGGGAAACGAATATGAATACAAGTGAGATGAATGTGAATCGGATACACACGATTCAAGTAACTCATCGTTTCGAGTTTGTTTTTGCTGAGAATGCGTAACTTTTAGTGGAACACTAAAATATATCATAATTTTGCGATTGAGTTCAACACCCTTGTGGGACAATTTTTTCAATAACTCTATGTTTCTTGAATAATATACTTCAACATTTCATACTAACAATTATATGTTTTGCTAAAAATTATCAAGGTATTCGCTCTCCGTAAAAGAGAGAACGCAAGAATCAACGTATCGAAACGTATGATTCTTTGTCATTTCTTCCGTTGTCCGTGCGTCTTCCAGTAATCTTCGAGGCCGATTTTGCCCCTTTTTTTGGTATATTGTGAGGCTCGTTTGTTCTATTGACGTTAATTTTGTGCGATTCTGGGTCGTGTCTGTTCCTTATGGTCTTTATTACCAACCAGAAAAGAAGTGGCACGGATAATCCAGGCAATTACATTCCGATACTGTGAATTGGCAAAGTGCCTTTTAGTAAAACAGTTTGGCTGCGACATTTACCTGACGAAAGCCCATTACATTCCGAAGAAAACCTTTTTATGCGTATAAGTTTACAGTCAACCATCTAGGGTCAACAAAAGTATACGTTATTCCAATCTTACGTATTATCAACGAAGCGTAACTATATGACGTATAGATCTATATGCTTGTGTAAATACTTATTCCAAAACCTTTATTTAGTCGTCTGCTAAGGTAACTCTAACTGCGTTATATCAGTTTTACAAAAACGTGCGTAAGCGGCCGCTTAATCATTTGATCACACACTGTATCAAACTAGTTTGATATCTTCCACAATAGGCCAGAACAGTTGAATATATGCTACCTTGACAAAACTACTGCTTTAGTATACGTGGGTCTGTGTATTTGCGATTTACATGTCACAAAGAGCGCGACCGTATTTTTACTTCCTCTTAGACAGGAATAAAGAAATCACCCCGAGTTAGAATATTCATACATGAATTGCCTCCTTAACACATGACAGCTGACGGGTAAAGGACTTGCCTGGTGTTGGGATGTCTTGACTTGCTAAGCTAGTTGATGGTGTTTGGATTACATAAAAAAGAAGAAAAAAAAACGATGTCGAATATGGAAACTCTTAGACCTGAACTGAGAGGGCGAAAATTCCACGAAGGATGGATAGAACATAAGGATTCACAGGTACTATTTTGTATACCTCACTCCACACAATACCATTCTGGGACTGACATTAAAACATTCAAAACACACGTCAAATAATTATGCAGTATACTGACTTTTGGTGTTATTATTATTGTTCCGATACAGACAGATAATTCAAAAGTGCGTTGTTTTTCACGATCAAAAATTTACATTGTTAAATATGCTATTTATTTTGAAATCCTTTATCTTTTTGGAAGTTTTCTTTTCAAAGTGTCCCTGGTTTTAAAACGGTTGGAATCTGGAAAAATAAAAATTTACAAATATACTGAAAATCAGAGATGTACCTAGCAATGCTTTTCTATGCCACTTTTATACATTCATTTAGTGAATTACTTGAAATGCCGGTTTTACTCCTTTAGATGCGAGTAAAATTACAGATTCATCGCGTGCAAAATCAAAGGGGTAGTCATGGTAACATATGAAAATATAACATCAGTTTTCGTCATTACTATAATTTTTTTTGTACACTTCACACAATTAAATGCAATGTAATAACCTGTTTGGTGGGGGGGGGTCTTCCTTTTTAATTTTTATTTTATTTATTTTTTTAACCTGAACTTCATTCCCGTTATCACTACATATCGGGCCGAAATGAGATGTCGAATTTCAGGTCAAGTAAAATAATTGGCTGAATTTTTGTCAGCCGGCATTAAATGTTACACAGATTTTATTGAAGATTTGAATTGGTTTGGTGTTTTACGTCAGATAAACACACGTAGGTCGTTTGGTGCCAGGCTGATGGAGTCAAATACCGTACACATGGCCGCAAAAGGATGTTGACATGGGCTGATCCAATAGTAGGATTCACCCATTTGGTCACGAGCCCCGGCACGCCAGCCACAGTGACACCGGATCCCATTAGTCGCTTCGCGCTGGGTCTATTATATATCACCAGTCAAGAGGCTGTGTTATGTATACAGGGACGTCATTTCAACTTTTTTCGGGGTGGGGGTGGGCGCAAAACTTCATTCATGCAAATATCAACGCGCTGGCTCAGACTGAATAACATATTAGAGAGATAGTAACAGCAGGGACGTCAATATCAATTTTTTTCCGGGGGTGGGGTGGCTTGACGGGCTTGTTAATTATCGTATACAGGCTACAGCAATTTTACAGCACATGCAAATTCCCCCTGCCCCCCCCCCCCCATGACGTCCCTGTATGTATGGTCAAGAACACCTGTTTATGTCCACTGTTTTAATATGTTTAGTAAATCCAGCTAAGGTGTGTGTGTGTGTGTGATTTGGATTTTTAACGTAGCTTTAACACTTTTTAAGTCATATCAAGTAAGGTATGATATATACACACTATTCAACACACCGCCAATACACACGTTTTGCGACTAGGTAATGTTTTATTGACCATAATGTTTGCATACGAAACTCAGATCCATTATCGTAGACTTAAAAAAGGCTGCTTGTAAAATGCTGGGTATTTATATATGTTTTCATGAATTGTATATGATATTTTTTATACAGCTAGGGTCCAAATAATTTACCCTCATATATATATATATATATATATATATATATATATATATATATATATATATATATATATATATATTGTGTGTGTGTGTGTGTGTGTTGGTATTTTAGAGCTACTCTTGTTTTAATATCTGACCCAAAGTCATGACATAATACAGCTTGGGAAAGAGAACCCTGTCACTAAAATAATAGGGCAATGAGGATTTACAAACGTATCATATTTGTACATGTTGAATATCAAAGATTCGTCTTATCAAAAACAGTTAGTATCAATATAACACATTTGCTGAGATCGACTTTATCGACTTTATCAGTTTCTGTTACAGTTTATTAAGATTGTAAAAAGAGATCCTCTTTTTCATTAGTAACAGGACACATAAGCGTCAGCCACGTGTTTTCATATCCAGTCTCTCTTAGAGTTCAAAGCGCTGCGAGGCACCGAGCCTGACACCGAAATCTTGCTTTCTTGTAATGATCACGCCATTTTGATTTTCGCAGTAAAAGTTAGTTTGGCAAAAGTAGATTACCTTTCATGGCGTTATTTCACTTCAGACTTAATTAAAGTTTAGTACACATCAGATTCCATTACAACCGAGCTCTGTTCACGTTGTTTGTACCGGAACATAAACGAGAACCGGTTGTGCATACTAAGTTGGTTGAGTCTAATAGCCTGTATAAATAAATAGCTGCTTTGTGCAACGTTTATAGGCAGTTTGACGTTCTTGTAATGCCTTGTCACCCTTGCTGAATGAAATCGGCACTACTGACAAAGCTACATGAATCAATCTCATTATTTACAACAAAAAAATGGATCGGTACCATGATCATGAAATGTGTACTCTGCCTAGCATCGAAATTTTAAAACCACTTTTATGCTAAAGACTGTCTTACAGCAGCAGAGAGGGTGAACAGCCTCTAATTGACTTATACGATTAGCAACACTTCTTGCAATTTCATTTCTGATAGCTGCGATTGATATACTTGAATCTGATCTTGGCGCAGTTGCGAGTATACTACAGCTGGCCAATATCCGGTCAAGATCATTCGGTACGCCGCAATCAAATAATTCACTGGTAAACACAGGGATGTTATCCGTGGTAGTACCAAGAACTCTACGAACTATATACACAAATACCACAAGTGATCAGAGATAACTGCAATATTTTAGCTGTATTTAATGGTCGTTAAAAATGCTGGTAGTCCGAAGACCGACACCAGTGAAAATCACGCCGGTCTTGTGAAATACTGAGGTTTTTAGACAAACCAGTCGTGTATATAATATTGTGAGAAAAAAAGACCGTAATCTCATGGATCAGTCAGATTTGGACCAGTCTAGTCGATTTTAAAATCTTTTAATGGTTCCTTTTTCATGTGAAGAGTTGTGTGTGTGTGTGTGTGTGTGATTTGGATTTTTAACGTAGCTTTAACAATTTTTCAGTCATATCGCTACGATGTCTGCACTGTGGCAGTTTATAGTGATGTCTAGCACTGGGGCATCATGCCGCAGACATGTAGCATGATGTCCCACCCGGTCACATTATCCTGACACCATGCTGACCAGTCCTAACACCAACCTCATAATTCTGAGCGCCAAGCGAGGCAGCTGTTAGTACCATTTTTTGTAAGTCATGGGTATGACTCGGCCGGCGATTGAGCCGACGATCTCCCGCTTCCGAGGCGGATGCTCTAACCACTAGGCCACCGGAGCGGTCGTATATATGTATGTATGCATGAATGTATGTAGTTCCGTGTTACGGCATCTCATCACAATAGGTAACAAAAGGTAAAGCGAGAAACATGTAAAACTCAGTTACATAAGAATTTAAGAAATAAATCCTTCCGAATTAAGTACATGATTAATGTACAACGTAAAGATGTTAAAAATGCAAATGTATCTATAGTTCAAGGTAACGGTACTAAGAATAGACTCGAAAAGTTCTCGAATGTGTCCAGAGCTAATTTAAATACAGCAGACAATACTTCGGGGCCATCTGTTTATATTCGAATTGTCGTATATTCGAGTTATCAAACTATTTGTCAATAGTACGCTGAGACTAAGCACGCCACTCATGACTCAAATTATGCCATGTATTGAAGTCGTAGTCATCGAGGTCTTACTATAATTTCTTGATGTATGCCAGTATTCTTTTGAGTTTCTAGGTTAATAGGACAAAGATTGATTGGAAGTGTGATGATATATAACACCGATACTATCTGGTACACAAAATGTTTTGGGATTTGGTTGCATGACACATACTATTGTCGCACAGGCAATATTCGAGGATTCTAGGAATGGAAGAGGAGCTCGGGGAGAACCAGGATGTGGCGTCTTGTCTCTCTTTATCTTTACAATTATAAAATATATACGGACGTGTTTTGTTGGTTGAAACACATAATCCACAGTAACTAATGCTCAACCTCTGGGATAATAATATTTATACTAATTTTTTAACATCTGTTATTCGAACTACTGTGGCACACAACTCTAGAAATATAAGAATGAATATGTGAATTGCATATAAATCATTATAGGTCAACTTGAACTGAAATATGGATTTATTACTTCCTCATTTTATACTCTTTGCTACTTGAAGCTTTCAAATATTTTGTTGTTTAAGTAACACTAATATTTATAAAGTAATCCGGACTGGATGATGATCATGTTTTATTCTTGGCATTTTTAATGATGCATGTTGACTACATTCAGATGCAAGTTTTTTTTTCTTCTTCCATTTATCTAAAACATCATATTTGTCTTCAAATACTGTCATAGTATCCTATGGACTGTGCTCCAAGTCCATCAGAAAGTTGGTGTCGTAAAATGTTTAAAAAGAAATTGATTTACAGACATGCCTTTCCCTGCTTGTGTTGCTTGTTTTTCATGTAAGAGGGCTGGTCATTCACTCTTATTTTATGAATATAAATGAGCATAAACGTTAGAAACATTTACTGGAGTGTTGGTATAGTGTTATGTATTTCCGTATTATGTGCATAACCTTTTGTCCATGATTGTAAGTTGCAAATAGACCGCTCCGGTGGCCTTGTGGTTAGAGCTTCCGGCTCGAATGCGAGAGGTAGTGGTTTCGATCCCCGGCTGAGTCATGCCTAAGACTTGCAAAAATGGTACTAACAGCTGCCTCGCTTGGCGCTCAGCATTAATAGGTTAGTGTTAGGACTGGTCGGCCTGGTGTCAGGATAATATAACTTTTTACTAACTGGGTGGGACATCATGCTACATATCTGCGGCCTGATGCCCCAGTGCTAGACATCACTATAAACTTCCACACTGCAGACATCGTAGCGATATGACTGAAAAATTGTTAATGCTACGTTAAAAATCCAAATCATATCACATCACAAGTTGCAGATAGCATGTTGACACAACATATTACTTCAGAACATTCTAGAAACAGGTCTGTTTACAATTTGATTCGAATTTTCCACTGGAATTATACATAGGTCAGGTGAAAAGGGACTATAAATAGGGACATGATAAATAAATAATTCATTCCTATCTTTGATCAGTCTCTGAAATCCATTTCTTACCAGAATCAACAGTTCAGATATATTTGGAGAGGAATTGTGTATCTTATCTTTAATTGGGATTACTATGTGCTCATTAACGTTCAACTAGCACATTAATCTGGAATTGTTGAGAACTCATTCAAAAATGTCATGGAATGCAGTCTTGTGGTATATCAGGACATCAAGACTATTAGAGTTCATTCTGAACATCCTATATTGTTTAACTTGTGATAGGACATTTAGGATTATTTGGGATTTAATTCACAATACTGTAAGTATCTCTGAAATTTCATTCTGTATTGTGGAGAAACAAATAACTTCTTGATTTTACTTAAATTGTTGGTTTTACTTCTTCTGTTACAAATATTAGGACCTAAAGTCGTAACAATAGATACAATCAAAAGAGTTTTGAAATTTGCTGTTATTTTAGTGTGTTCCTTAATTAATTGGGCATTGCAAAATGTTAATAAAATCAGTCCAGTTTTGACGTGTCTGTTAATTTAGTAAATCCTTGTAGTCCTAAAATGTAAATTTCTTTGTCAGAAGAGCTTCTATTTGCAATTAAAAATATCCATTCCAATTTGCAACGGATGTAGGTGAATTGTATATGGAGACAATAAAAAGAATTTAGTATTTTTGGGAGAAATTCAAACACACTCGGTTGCATTCATTTCTAGATCTTCGCTTCGTTTTACTATAATACCATTTCTGATACAAACTAAGCTCCTACGACCTCATGTTTCCCTGTCTTTACAGAAAGGTAGAACATAATTATTTACTAACAAAATGTCGTGTAAATGTTTCTCCTTTAACAATGTTTCAGACGTTCCAAAGATATGTACACTATTTTCTGGTGATGTAAACACAAGTTTGTCTATTTATCCCCTAATTCCTTGTATATTTATATGCCCTATATTCAGTGTAGGATTACCCATTAAGCACAATAAGCACGTACTGCTTAGGGCACCAGCCCAACAGGAGCACCAGGAAAATATTCAATTTATGTGTTGATGGTGAAACTGGATAAATAATATATGACCATTTCGATCTGCATGTACGTGTATTTGATTTGGAACGATGGCAATACTGGCATTTTCAGACTTTTTTGCTTTTAATAATGTTTTTTTTAGTTTCACAATTTGTAAGGGGGGGGGGTCTGTGCTTAGTGCCCTGAAAGGCCTTAAACCGGCACTGCCAATATTTATACCTTTTTTTTTTATCAATCCCTAAAGTCAAGTCAGTTATTGGCAGGACATCTAAGGACTTATCAATCCCTAAAGTCAAGTCAGTTATTGACAGGACATCTAAGGACATATGAATACTTAAAAGTACATGAACGAGAACTGTATCTGTATTATTGTTATCTTCATTCATGTTGTGACAGAAGTTTGCAAGATATTTCCTGATTACTGTTGTCACATTTATAAACATGCGTATTATTGTCATTTATAGGGCCATTTTCATCATTCATTAATATCTGCACTTGAAAAACATTCATATTTATTAATTATAAATTAGAGTCTATATCAAAGGGAACTTCCCTATGGTTTGTAATTATGCCCATGTTAGTATGTACAATAATTATAGAAAAATTGGTATTCCAGTCAAATGATTTTGAAAATAATATTATTACAGTGAGAACAAATGACAAAGTCTAGTAATTTTAATTAACAATACACTTTATACTGAGACTTTTTGAAAGTTGCTAAAAAGCTTCAGTAAAAAATGGCAACAAAACTCACATGTTTTGTCATTTTTTATTGTTTTTTTTTTAAATTTGCAACGACACTACGATCTCAAAGTGTGGTGAAAAATATAGAACGTTGTAGGTTGACGGAGGCATTTTCGTCTTTTTTTATTTTATAGAAATATAGGTGAGTCGAACTGAAAGAAATAGGAGACACGTTGCTTGAAAAATGAATAGAATAAAGGTCAAATCTATAAAATGCCAAAGTGACAGTACTGTTAACTTTGTACAGTTAATTGCTATACAGTTGAAACATACCATTTGTTCCTATATGCTTCAAAGAGCTGTGACAAGAACACACTGTATATATTTAGGACTAATGTACCGAGTGATCGATCGTCGATTCTCGGATGTGCCGATATAACTGTGCCTGTTTACATAATATTAAGCATTTAGTATCTACAGGTGAATGTACGTTCCCGACCTCAGCTCTCATGGTTTTTCCTAACGTCCCATTTGTTCGTGTACAACGTGCATCCAACTACACGAACACTGTAGTCTCGGATTTACCAATGCATGCACGAAGAAGAGGCAGATCTGCTGGTGCTAATTTGTTTATTTTATTAATGATTTTAATCAAACTATGTAGACCCCGAACTGACGGTGAATTATGCTAAGGTAGATCTAGATCTGCTCCATTTCCACATGTGTGGGTTTTATACACGGATAAAGGAGGATACTGGTTTTTGAAGTTGTTTGATGTATCCACAGCCTTACATTGACCAAAAATATCGCCAAATAGGACAATACTTAGGTAATCTTCGAAATTGTAAAGTAGCAAGTTCTTGAAATACATAGAGAGTAGATACGCTGCTCCTTAATTTCGAATTCTTAATAGCTTACATAATACACTTGCAGTAACTTACCTGCCGTACTCTTTTTGTACAGAAACCCTAATCTATTCGGACCACCTTGGTTATATCTACGATTTGATTGGCTCATGGATTCACCGAGAAGTTACGAATTTTAATAAAAATATTTCGATGCATTCTCGATCAATCCTTGTTTCGTAAAAAAGCCGAGATGGTTCTCTTAGCAACTATTAGCATTCATTTGAGGTATGGTCCAAAGAATTGACCTTGAAGTTGCAAATGTGTAGGAAGGGTCGGACTATACTCTGACTAGAACAGAATGATTGATATTCGTTTTCTGCCAACCTATCAGAGATCCATTAACCTCTTCACACATTGTCTTGAAAAAGACATGGCTATTTTCCCAGTACACCGATGTCCAAAACAGCATAAATTGTTCAGAACAGAATTTTCGATTGAAGTAGATCAAATAGATCTTAATCTATTCACTGAAACCAGGGTCGTAAATAACGCTCCCGCGTCCCCGGCAATGCAGGGTTGGGGTTTTGATGCATTGAAGAAGGGGCCCGAAATTCCACGTTTTTTGACATTGGGGAGGGGACATTTCTGAATTGAGGGGAGCAAAAATTACTGAAACTGACCAACATTCAGTAAAGAAAGGGAACAGACGACATTTAACTTTATATGCAACATTCAAATAACTTATGTGATTTTAGTGCATGTTTGGTAAAATTCGTGTTAAAATTCAGCAATATAAAAAAAAAAATTTTATCCCCAAAGCAATGGCAATGACTTCAGATGGTTGTGAACTCAAAGAAAACTCGAGCACCAGGATGGTTGACCACTTATATCTGAGTCGGAGTAGCACCAGAAACCTCCTCGGTGCCAAAATAAGCGTTATAGCTACGACAGAAAATAAATTACCTTATTGTTGCTAAACTGTGAATGAGGATCGAGAATTCTGAACGCTTTGTGAGCATAATGTTTAAGCTGTATAAAAGTCGATGACAAATTAAGCTTGATGTCATTCTACAAGTATGATTTGTGGTAATTTACAGTAGACAAATATCGAAAATTAGAACAGCCGGTCTCTCGTATTACCGTCGGGGTATTCTAGGATCAATAATGAAATGAAACCTTACACGCTATTAGAACGCAATGCAAACTGTTTCCACTCTCCTCTCAGCCACTGATGCTCCCTTCAACGACTTCACTATTCCAACTCCCACTCAGAGGCATCCTCATCCCAGAGGAAAATGTATTGACCATGTGTACATTTAAAGATTTACATTCAATCATAGCACATCCTTAATTACAGGCTGTCTTAACGTACTTACAGGATTGATCGATGCCACACATGCATACACCAAAGACATGCATGGACGGGCGATCTCACCCATTGTCCACCTGTTTTTTCTGTGTTTTTTTTTTCTTCTTTTCTTTTCTTTCTTCTTTTGTTGCTTTTGTTTTGTTTTGTTGCTGTTGTTTTTGGCGGTGTTTTGTGTTTTTCTAACGTGGAAATATAAAAATGGTGTCCGGTTTTAGTTACGCTGATGTCCATGTCGGTATACCAAATATTACAGATATTGGTCATATTTACACGACCTGAAACACTTGTCATATTCTCACGTTCCGCCGTTAATATCATTTTACCTGCTGGTTTAACTGGCATGGGGTGACGATGTGATCGGTCTCCATCACGTGGCCGCTGACACTATACAAATCACAGTTAGATGTTATACGATAGGTAAGAAAACAGAGTTCCTTGAAGACGTGATGCATTCCTCGTGTGCATCGTAAAACCTGTCGTAAACAGTCACCTCTGTGAAGCTGGCATACTCAGACAAGTGGCTAATTGATACAGATTTATTTCAACATTAGGATCTCGAACAAGTGTTTATTACGCCTTTAACGCAAGTAGAACGTGACTCCATTGAAGCTTGTCCAGCTCAGCACCCAAGGAGTGTCATTTGATTCATTTGTACTGCTACTAGAGATGTAGGAGCGAAACCAACTCTACAAGTTCAGACCAGATTTAATTTCAGAGTATATACCAGTATTTCAACTATTTTGCCATAATTGCTGCACGAGATGATACTTCTAGGCTTCATATAAATGTTGAACGTTTGTCAACAGAGGTCATGAACTAACTTCTTTTACGAAATTCTTGAAGACGGACCTAATTTTTATAGGTGACCCGTTCTTGTGATAGAGGGCGATCTTATGTGGGAAATAAACTACACTAAACTGGATATTGAAATTTCACCTTGAGCTTTAAGTTTTTCTTTTTTACTTTTCTTTTTCTTCCCATGTTATATAAATGCTGCGGTAAAATCGCAAAAAAAAATTATTTTAGTCACCTACTTAGTATTTATATTGTTAGTTTTTAAATATATTTTTTAAATATATTTTAGGACGACGATTCAAGCATACTACATAAATGAACTGAACTTCTACCCGAAACATGAATATTACATTGTTTTCAGAATACGCTGTCTAAATTACCTTATAAGGTGCGGATTTTTCCCACGATCAAAATGTACAGTCCCATACAAAGAATACGTTTAAATAATGCGGAACTTTTCTCTTTTTTTTTTTGAAAAGCTACTGCATGTTGTACACTATATTTACCTGTACAGATAAAGTAGGGTACTACTATATTCTTTATGTTGGGGAACCATATTCATAAATATACAGACTATTCAAATCTCTTTCTATCAGACTGAACGAGATTATTATAGCTTGTCCGCAATATTCTACAGAATTCAGTGTAACTTCTTAGTCTGGTACCCTGCCGATGTCTATGTTCGTAACATTACGTGTGCGTTGAGCATCAGAATCTGCCCAGTTGCCTGAATATGGTACAAGTCCAAAGATACACTTTGTATATTGTTGCTTATCAGTTCCCCAGCTGCGTACCACCTTTTAAACGGGTAGAAAGTACATACGACTTATCTAATAATAATATCTGAACAGGAAAACGTGTTCGCACTCGTCAATCATAACGTACCGTAACGCGTTGGTAACGATG
The DNA here is from genome assembly GCA_028554795.2 of Sinohyriopsis cumingii. Lineage (NCBI taxonomy): Eukaryota > Metazoa > Mollusca > Bivalvia > Unionida > Unionidae > Sinohyriopsis > Sinohyriopsis cumingii. Next base: position 108,053,036 of record CM068827.1, read on the forward strand.
TTTGGACGCGCTGGCAACGATAATATTGGCGAAATTAAGAGTCATGGAGTATAGAACGCCAGAGCTGTCTTAAGATGACAATTGTTATTATTTGATGTGCAAACTTCTTTATATGCTGTGCAACTCTGGTGTTCCATAATGGAGATTTCGTGATCAAGTTCTCCATTGGATACATATAAATAGAATAGTGTTTCCGTTAGTAATGGTCATTTAAATTGTCTAAAAGATTAATTAAATATATTACTTGACCTACTTCTTCTGCCCCTCCCCTATATATAGTAATTAAATTATGTGATTTTGTTTTAATCCCTTTAAAGTTGTTTTTTCTTCTTCAAAGTAGACATGAAACAAATTACATAGAAGATTATTATGCTTACTTTTATCACATTCAGGTACAAAATACGATCTATGAAGTTATTAAATTAGTTGCAGAAGATAGTAACAAAGCAACACCGTATATTTTTAAAAAAATCGGGTAAAAAAGTATAATTTACGATCTGGATAAATTGGAACGGGTTTTAAAATACGTCTGCTACAGAACAATTGCTTATAAGTGCGATTTCCATATTATACAAAAACAATTGATCGGATAATGAACCAGGCGCAGAACTATATATATGTTGCGTTCTGTGGCTGTCTGTTTGTCTGTCTCTCGGCTATGTTGAAAACAAAATATGTTGTATAGACATACAGTTTCCCGTAAACAATATTTTTTATTCTAATAGTCACTGAGATAAAAAAAAAATCTATCGGTATCGGGATATATTTATCGGTCTACACGCTGTACAGATACAGCTCAAACTGTATTATACGATTTTTTTAAAAGCCCCAGTGCCACCGTTTTTCATAAATGTCACCATTCTTCCAACTAAAATGACGTGCTGAGCCCTCTGATACGCTCATTGTGTCTCCTAATTTACAACTAAATAATTGCAGTCGACCACGTGCAGGTCCTTAAAGGTTCTGAACCATTTATTAAGATTTCGGAACACCGTTTAATACGAACTTATGATGACAAAACCATAACTTCACGCTCGTTTTTTTTTTTTAAGGTGTTTGAGACGCAGAAATAGGTACTGATTTTTGTGGGCGTAATTACCGAGGAAATATTTTAAATAGAAAATGTCTTGCTTTAGAACTTACGTTCCCTTTACTCGTTAACCTAAGACTTAAAAGTTCATACATTATGAAGGCGTCTTAAAATTAAATCAAGTCTGCTTTTTCAAAGACATCTTGACAGTACAGATTTTTCGTCCTCAGCTCCGGTGGCCTAGTGGTTAGAGCGTCCACATCAGATGCAGAATGTCGGTGGTTCAAATCCCGGCCGAGTTACTTGTAAAAATGGTACTAAAGGTACTAACAGCTGCCTCGCTAGGCACTCTGCATTAAGAGGTTAGTGATGGGACAGGTCGGCCTGGTGTCCGGATAATGTAATTGGGTGGGGCATGATGCCCCAGTGCAAGACATCACTATAAACTGTCACACTGCAGATATTGTAGCGATATGACTGATTTTTTTTTTTTTAAAGCTACGATAAAATCCAAATCAGACAGAGAGAGAGAGAGAGAGAGAGAGCTGTATTAAATATAACTTGCTGACTCAGCAGGGTCAAAAGATCGTGGATAACTCAGTACCCACAAACGCTGTCAGGTCACTTGTTTATACATCAACATTGAAAGGTTTTACTGAATAACTTGTCTATACAATGCCTGCATCGGGAGGCAAATCCCATGTATTATATCCATGTTAGGATGACGTCTAATATGACGTATTTCTTACTATTCTAAAGATTTACGAGAATTGATTTAAAAATGAGAGCATACACGGCTATTTACTACCGTCATATCAGCTTTAAAGCTGCGGCATGTGCGATGTCGTGTACACATAGACCCGGTCACACACAGAAACAGGAACCGCTTAAAAATGAAATTTTCGTTCAGTGAACTTCTCAAACATAAAAATGCATTTATTTATATTCCTCACTCTTTCTTTATTTATGCCTTCATCTCTCGCTTCACCCCCACCCACACACACATTCAAGCATGCACACATGAAACTATATACACATTACTTATTTATATTTTGTCTACGAATGATAACTCGACGATGCGGCATCACATGAAATAATAATAATAATAATAATAATAATCGCGTTCTGAAAATGCCACTTCAAAACTGGGAATATTTTCCATGTACTGTCATTATCATCCAAGGATGATGATTTAGTGTGTTTGTCTCGGTCGCAGCTTTGTGATTTTTGTTAAATACTGGGATTAAGCTTAACTGTATCATTTTCTATTCTCTCACATAACTCGGTATGAATTTAAAGTGTCACACATTTTGATCCTTCGGATAGATTTTCTTATGCTAATCAGCATGCATTTAGGTAGTAGGCAAATTTCTGGAATTTAAGCACACCGCCATATTTTATTAATTTTAATTGTATGAGCACGGATAAAAGAGGCAATACATTCAAAATATTTTTGTCGTAAATAAGAGTTGAATGTATGAGAATTTAGATTGATCACATTGTAATATGCATTCACTTTCTATTGCCTGGTCTGACTCAGTAAATGCAGAAATTTACAAATAATTTTCTAAGGTTTAAAGGGGTACACCATGACCACGAAGTAAGTACTGGTTAGTCATTTTGCAACTCTATTAGCCAGAGGAAACACACCCACCATATTTACTCATTGTTAAATGGGTGAACCTTTCTAATGAAACACCGCTCCGGTGGCCTAGTGTTTAGAGCGTCCGCCTTGGTCGGAAGGTCGTGGGTTTGATCCCCGGCCGAGTCATACCAAAGACTTACAAAAAATGGTACTAACAGCTGCCTCGCTTGGCGCTCAGAATTAAGAGGTTAGTGTTAGGACTGGTCGGCCTGGTGTCAGGATAATGTAACTGGGTGGGACATCATGCTACATGTCTGCGTTGTGATGCCCCAGTACTAGACATCACTATAAACTGTCACACTGCATACATCGTAGCGATATGACTTAAAAATTGTTAAAGCTACGTTAAAAATCCAAATCACACACACACACACACACTATCCTTCCACCTCTTTTTCATACTTAATTGAAGAGTACGTGTGAGTCATTTATGACTTATCTCCATGATAACCAGTCTGTTTTAGGAAAAATCATTTCTGTGAAATGGAAATAATATCAATGGTTGACACATGGCTGCTGGCTTCAGACGAAGGAGAGTTAGTTGTTAGTGTTATTGCTGATTTTCGAAAATAATTCGATCTTGTTTATCATGAATTCTCCTAGAATAATTAACGGTTTCTAAATTAAATAGCACATCAAGAAGTCAATGGCGTGAGGTTGGAAACCATAGAAAACACATCTTCTGTTGTAGTGATGACCAATACATTGGATGGCATGTGATAATGTCAAATTGTAAATATAATGAAGTGCAATATAAGCACAAATATTCTATTACTGTCATCACTAACGATAAGTAGAAACATGTGGCTGAAAAAGGCAACTATTGTGTTTTAAAATTAAATCCTTTATTTTCTTCCATCTCTCGTTAAATCCTTTATTTTCTTCCATCTCTCGTTGATATCTTTGCAGCCTCAGAGTAAATGGTGGACGTTAAAATCGCCAAGTATCAAAAAAGGGTGTTGGTTTCTGTTCGATAATATGGTCTTAGAATTCGTTGCAATTGATTTAGCTGTGAGGAATTGTGTTATTGATGAGGATGGACACTCTTACATCAGCCTTATTAGTATATTTTGTAAAGTAGCTAAAGTCATTATTAGATTCACTTTATTGTTTTTTTTTTAGAACGGTCTCCAAAAGGTATAAAAAAAATCTGTTACTTCGTTGTTGTTTAATTTAAAGATTTCCTTGGAAATTTGTATCCAACCAAAAGTAAGTAAGTACGTATGTATGTACGTACGCATGCATGCATGTATGTATGTATGTATGTACACTTGCCTTTCCTCTAAGCACGTCATTACTTTATGTCTATACTTTCCAGTGTTTTTGTTTTCTTCTTGTTTTTTTCTTTTTGTATAACACTGTATTACTAGACACAGACGCACTTGACTACAAAAATACAGAAAGACTGAACTGAAGACGTCTCCAATTAATGCTGTACTTTCCACTAGACAATTACTGTTTTAGCAATTGCACGTGTGTGGCTGTATCAGGAATTCAAGATTTTGTTTCCTTGTTAAACGAACTTCTTTGTATTTAGTTTATGTACTAAGTGACAGATCATGAACACGCGAGCTCAGTGTATACCTCTTGCAAACAACTTATGTCCTCTATACTTTATATATATATATATATATATATATATATATATATATATATATATATATATATATATATATATATATATATATATATATATATATGCCCTTTTAACGCACGGGTTATGCGATTATATCACGTGAGCCGCACTCGAACATGGAGGTTGCGAATGTTCCTTTGTAGAGTTTCTTCAAATTAAACAAAAACGTTTATTAGTTATATAAAATACAACTTGGTTTATCACTGCATCATGTGAAAATATCGAAAATATCGATAGCACACAGTTTGCTTTGTGCTAACGACTGCCAGGGTATTTGGGAAAAACCCATCAGTTCAAACCCTTTCCATCATGCCTTGGGAAAAATGTTCAATACAGCAAGAACGCGTACGATCTCAACATATCTGAGACACATATGTGGTGACGTTGAAAACACGTGACCTGCCTCATATCTGGAAAATATTTGAAGATCGGGGTTGGTGTGATGATGGTTAGGATGTCTCAAACATCTTGAAACTACCTCACACAGCGATATTTAACAATAATTTCTAAGGCGTTGTCTTTTCGAAAATGATAATTTTGTCTTGAATTTATAGTCGTCTAGTTACAAAAAAAACTCCTGTGACACAGTCTTGTCATGGATGCGATTAAATTAGCTAAAGATTGTCCTGCCATTGTTAATCATTTTAGTTCACTTGATTTTAGTTATTGTCAGAAAATCACCCAGTTGAATTATTACGTGTTTGTCAGATATACAAATATCTTTATCTGTATCTTTTTTTTAAATTTACTATATATTTAACTGTTTATTGTAGAGGGTTATAGCGAGGTACACGTTATGAATCCCGTGTTAACTTTATTATGAATGACTACTTTTGCTGCACACCCAGGTTAACATATGATATTTCTCTCTTTTTTTTCAGAGAAATGGTTGGAATAAATATTGGATAGTCTTAAAACGTTTCGAGAAATTGATTCTCTTCATATTTGAAGATGAACGTACTTCACCTGAATCTGTAAGTATCGATTTTCACAAAGTTAAAAATCCACAAATTCATCACACACACACACACACACACACACACACACACACACACACGTACGCACGCACGCACGCAGTGGTCAATTGTTGCTAAATCCCAATGGATCGCTGGCCAACCTTGTCCAGGCAACATATGATCATGTACCTAACGACACCTGTTGTGTTGAGGTTGTACAAGTTCATTGTGTAATAACATCATTATATTTCACCTAGCTTACTCGAAAAGTTAATGATGAACCGAAAATTAGCCTATAATATAGTGTCAGCATTTTTAAAAAGAAAAATGTCGGTTTCATAAACAGTGTTATGATACCGGGTAATTGTGGTTAGGCGTGGTTATCTTGACTGGGTCGATTCGCCCCGCGTGGTTATCTCTGTTTTGGTGATTAGTCATGCGTGGATGCCTCCCTTTTATTTTTATTGCAGTTGTATGAAAATTTCGATTGCAGCATAAAAAGTGTGATCAGTTATGGTTTAAATTTTAAACATCATCAGTGACGATAGAGGCCAGATATTTTGTGCTGTCAGATAAATCGCTTGAGTGAATTTCTCTCAGAATCACGCATACTCACTCGAATGTTGGTCCCTTTCATTCAGAGCTACACAAATATATTCAGATAAGAAAAGAAAGGAATTATTTGGTCAAAAAACCTTTAGAAAAATAAATTGATCAAAGCTAGGGTACTTTATGCAATGTCGTTGTTGTCATCGTCATTGTTTCTGTCATAGTTATCATCATTTGTTATATCCCACTCATTATCATCATCGAACTATTCTTCTTTATCACATCATCCTAGTCGTCATCAAAGTATTCGTCTGTGGCGGCATTATCATCAAAATCTTTGTCTTCTTTAACCGTTCCATCGGCGCAAAAAGTCGGGACGACTGTCAAATCAAGGCTATTCGCTTCGTTTCTCCATGTTATCTCCATACTTCATTGGATCATAGTTTCCAATACGCTATTAAGCTAGCTGTGGTGTCCGAAGATGAACGATCGGTTGTATTTTGGTTTGTTGCTCGTTTGCAACCGATTGTGTATTTCCCCAGAATTTATTGAAATTAGACTTGTTAGGTTCGAGTAGTGTTTACTTTAAAATATTTAACAAAATAATAAATCGCTGGTATCTTAACAGTCGATAACTTTTATTTCTGCTGAGCGATAGGGGGAGACCAGGCTGGTTGTAACAAATTCCTGTCACTCTCGTCTCTAGTCAGATAATAAGGCACAAGTTTAGAAATTAGCTACAACGTCGAGTGTCACTGTAACACAGGCTAGGGTTGAGGATAATATAACAGCATCAATATACATCTATCTGTACGTTAGATTCATACTAGATTTGCAAACTCGGAGCTTATTATTTGTTTGAAAACGTCTCTTCTTTCGATTCTTTAGTTTCCTATACCTTTCCAATGAGAATTCAAATTTAGTTTGAAACAGCAATCTTTCTCCCTATCTTTATTATTTCTTTCTTTCAACAAATAAAAGTTGTCAGCATGAAAATAGTTTCATTAAATGAAGAAAATTCAAGCAATTATGAACAGTGAACAGTATATATGGTCAAAATTAAAATCACATATAATAGAAAATGAACGATCGGGGTAGAAAAACTATGCAAAATAAAGTAAACTTAAAACTGTAGATGAAAGACAAATAAATAATAATGCGATTAATATCCTCAGTCATTTAGATTTTCAGGTGTAAAGAGATCCAATACAGCAATCTGAGTCATCAGTCACAATTTTTAGACACATATACTGCCTTACCAGGGGCAGCAAAATCTTCATGTGCCCATATTTTGCAACCACACACTGGATCCACTTTTCGCCTGAATAGCTTGACAAAGGCTTTATGCTATTAGGACAGAATTTTCTAGTAAAAGTAATAAGATTGAAATTTTCTCTAAATTGTATTAAAAGTAATTTTTCATTAAATTATATTGAAAGTAATTTTCTATTATAATATAATGAGATTAAATTCATTTATTTCGGTATTACAATTATATACTATTTAATAAAGATTGCGCCCTTATGAGCAAAAAGGCAAAACTCTCATGCACTATACATTTCGCTTGTATCGTAAGTCAGCAAAAAAATACACTCAGTAAGTTGTGTAGGTAGGTGAACTTACGAATTCCAAAAATTCCCTCTGATTGGGTAAAACAGCTGATGTGGCAGAATTGTCTGTCTAATGATGTACATAGACCCAGACAGTAGTCTGTAAGAAACTATGAAGCCTCACTTTGAGATTCTGGCTGAACTCAAGAACTAGATGTATGACCATATTTAGCTGCGCCCTAAGAAACTGGATATAAAAAAGCGAGGAGATCTGTTTGACGAATTAGTTCGTTCTTCGGAATCTCAAAGGGGCTTGTATCGTTACAGGTAAGATACCGTCTGTGTATAATTTTTATATAGTATAGGGATTTTTTTAGGTTAAGATGTTAATTTAACATCTGTACATTGCAACATTGGATTATTTTATTATTTCTTTACTATTCTTTAATATAATGTATTGGAAAGTTTAATTGTTTGAAGAACTTGTATTTACTTGTAGTTATATTATTGATTATATTATTTAAAAAAATATTTTGACATTTTAGATTAAATTCAGTACAATATATTTATATTAAATGATTGCGGTATTAGTTTGAAATATTGAATGTTTTATTCTATAGCTATCGTGAATTTATTCAATATTTAATTATCTGCATTAGATTCTAAAAGGCAGAAATTATACAACTGTGTGATGTTGGTAAGTGAAGGAATGTCGTATTTTTATATGTATCTCTTATATCCGCTATTTAAGTTTATGTAGATTGATATTGGAATGTAATTTTATATGTTGATTATTTCAAAAAAAACAGTCCGTTCGTCGGAATCTCAAAGAGGCGTGTATCGTTACAGAATCCCGTACTTTCGCATCGCAATTTCCCCCAAGATGTAGCCATATCTACGCCGTCATAAGTGACACCTCTTTTCAGAGAGCTTGAACTTCTTCTTCTCTCTCTTTCCTTCAGGTCATGGAAAACTGTATTGCTAAGAGTTTATGAGAAAACTATTTTCATAAAAGTTGGTGAAGACTTATCATAACAATATTTTCATAAAAATGCAAACGACACAAAGGGATTCTTCATCTTCTAATGTCCCACCATCGTCTACTCTTTTCTTTGTCTGTAGATTTTTTGTGTGGAGTTTTTGAGTTTGTTTGAAGAAGTTCCTTTCTTGCCAAAGGTTTCCCTTCATGTTCTCTTTTTTCTCCACTTCATATTTTTTATTCTTCCTCAATTACTATTTTCTCAGGCATTATCAGTTATTAATGTTTTTCGATGAAGTGAATACTTGTTTCTGTTCTTGGTGCTCGTATAACATAGTATCGAAATTCATAATTAACGGATGTTCTCGTTGATGCACAATACGAATTTAGAATATAATTCAGTTATCGTCGACTGTGCTCCATCGAAACAAGCACAGTTTTGTTTTGGCACCTCTGGCGAACGAAACCGGCCAGAAAATACCCGGACCAGAGACATATATAACAGGCACATGTGTGCTATATATGTGTCGACCATAATGATAGGAAAGGTCAATTGTCACTATTTCAACTCAGAAATGAAACACAGGGAAGCCTCTCTGACAGTGAATTCAAACCATTTGTTATTAGAAAAACAAATAATCCCCGTGCGATGGGAACTGACACTTGCAATCAAGTGTCTGACTTATCAACAGCAGAATCATATTGTTATTGTTACTCATTGTATCTTTCTGAACCTATTTCTGACATCATGAGTGTTCGGATAAGAGTGATTTAATTTTAATTTAATTTAATTTAGGTATATCGGAATGGAAATCAGTTTAATTTACATACAGGGAGATGATAATTAGTTTCTGATAATTTAACTAGTGCTTCAAGTAAGAACCTAGGTCAGGCTGTGTCTATAAAGATGAATTTCTTCTGATCACAAGATCACCTTCATGTCGAGTAAGAACGTGTTCCTTTTTCTCTTATTACAGTGACACTTCCCCGCGGTACTATTCTGCACAAAGTATACCCGTTTATAAAGGGTATCATATAGGAGTTTCTTTTCATATTTCCATTATTACAGGCGGAGTGTATCATGTTGTGACTTCTGTCCACCCGTCTGTCAGTTTTTTCTTATTGTGTGTGTGTGTGTGTGTGTGTGTGTGTGTCCCGCCCATTGACTTCTAGACGTTGAACCTTGAATTAAAGCTATGGCTCTCTATGTACATAGATTGAGTACCATCACCAAAGTTTGTATAAGGCTTGCACTTCGATTAAGAAGGATACGTATACAATTTGGAATCATAAGTCCAAATGTGATGGTCAAAGTTACTCGACAAAGAAAACGTTTGCACCATAACTTTAGTCCCTCACCAGACATTGTGGATGTTTTTACAGATAGACGCCTATCGATTTTGGGATCAATAGGTCAAAAGCCAAATGAGAAACAAATGGTTTCTGCAGGATAAACTTTGTTTTAGACCCCGCACCTTGGACAACGTTTTGGGATGGCCTACAACTAAAAGAGACAAATAAAGCAAAACACACTAATTGATTTAGGGGTAAAAAGGTCACTGTAAATAAAAGTTTTAAAAAAGTTTCTGCACAGTGTGTTTAGTTCTAGACCTAAATGTTACAAGTTCTGTCGAGGGCCCAATTCTGTGAGTCAAGGTGGTCATTCTGGTGCTTGGACAATTTGGTAGAAACCACTGACCTTTGGCGGAGTAACACAAACCAGATTGTGTTCCATTGCTGGGTTTCAAATCCAGGATCAGAGAAGTTACAAAATAATCTAGTTCCCCATTCCACTCAGCTCAGTTTTTAACAAGTAGATTGTCTTTCTATCAGAGAGACTGCGTCTGTAATCGCCATAACAAGAAATTTAAAGTTGAGACTCGGAAGCAAAAATAAGTCAATTAAATTTGCTTTTCTTTTGCGTATTACGAATGCGTAGCAACATTTACCTGTTTTACGAATGCATAGCAACGGCGTTACTTATTTACTTCAACATCCCATAAAACAAAATCATGTGTTCAATGACTCTGCTACCATTCTTCTTATTTTATCTTTTTTTTTTTTTGTTGTTGTCGGGTGCAAATAAGGTCAGAGTTTTCGCACGTTTATTCTTTCTAATCGACCACACAACGCCTTTAGAAAACTTGATAGGTTAATAACCGGGCGACATTAATCCGTGCCGCTGTCTGAAATAACATTGTGGTTCAAAAATCGGGTTTCTCATATTACACCATCTAGTGAATTTTTTTTATACAACTGTTGTGTTATGACTGTTAAAAATGTATATGACTATTTTGGGTCAACAGCCATTAGCTTATTGTACAATTTGCTTTGGTCAGGGAAATGCACATAACTCTTAGAAGTAATATTTCTATAAAAAAAAAAAACTATTTAGTTAGCATGGTGACATGGCCAGAAAGAATGAATGAAGCCTATTCTAATCATAGACCTAATCTAAAATATAAATGTTCGCCTTGACGCACAGATTCAGGGTATAACTACATTATGCCTTAACAACCAAAACATATAAAACAGGCTTTAAATACAATTAGTCAGAGTCAATACAAAATTATAAATAGGCGTTAAAACCAAGCAGTCAGAGTCAATACAAGTTTAGTATGTAAAATTTATTTCATGCATCAAAAAACAACCCGATTGCCGCAGTAGTTCAGGTGTCAGTGTCTCATGCTCGATAACTGCCCATAATCGGACCAGCCTCGATCGGCTAATTCCGGCGTGTCCTTGGGCAAGGCACTTTACTCCAGTTGTCTAGGCATACTAACCTACTTGTGTAGCTGCGACGTAAAACACCAAACCAAACCAAACTAGTTTATATAAAATCTGGCAAAAATAAAATAAGTAAAAAATATACCTTAGATGTCAAATTTTTCATACCTTATTATGATGGACGTACGATTATAGATGGCAAATAAGCAGATACATTTTCTTGCAGTTGAGCTCTCTTTTCCCATTTTTTTCCCCATTCTCCTCTGTCTCGCCAATCCCATCCATCATTCATCTGCCATTTCATCTCAACAGGACCAAAGGCGAAGTTCACTTGATTTAATGACAATACCCCACCCACCCACATTTCCATACAATGTATTACTGATCAAATTAAAACATCAACTCTTGTGTTTAATTTCCCATCAAAGAAGAGTGTGGAAATACAGTCTAAGGTGACAGTTTAGCTAAAGTCACCTCCTAGCATGGATCCTATGGGTATTCAGAATCTCCAGCATATGGGCACTGTCGAAAAGCGGACGAGAGAAGACAGCTTTCCATTTTCATAGCAACATATATGCAATCCTTCCTTGATTAGAATAATTAGTTTAGGACTCTTTGTTTGGATAGTTGATAGTGCATATTGTAATCGTTGATCTACACAGTTTGAGCTTTGAATTGCTTAAATTCAACACATTGAGGTTGTTGTTGTTGTAGGGTTTAACGCCATTTTTCAGCACAAGATAGGCTATACATGGCGGCCAGTATTAATGATAGAGGAAGAATCCGGGAAAACCCCGGAAAGAACCACCGACCCACGAGAAGTTACTGGCAAGCTTTCTCACATACCTACATTGGCCGAACCCGCGGTGAGATTGGCAGTGATCCATAACGGTGAGCGCTTTAGACCACTCGGGGCCCCACAATGGTAGGTAATAGTGACTTTCTATTTTAGTGCTCCAGTGAGTGTGTTAATATTTTATATTTAGTTTAGTTTATTTGACAATGTTGTGTATACACTCGTGAAACTTACTGGGTATACTTATCTCGGGGTGGGGTACTATTTGTTAGGGTGAAAATAAGTCGCTGATTCATGGTTCATTTTGGCGCATTTAGCTCGCTTAATCTGATACCAGTGTATATACAGTCTTGAAACTTAATGGTGTATTGGTCGCAGAATGTTATTGCTCAACCTCATAGAAGTAGGTCATAGTTATCAACTTTTCACTCGTCAGTAGTTGCTACATTTAGGTTAGTATGGACTCGTGTGTACAAGTCACTAAATTTCATGGGTGTATTTACATTAGGAATATTGATCCCCTCAGTTTCTTATTGTTAAGGTCATAGTGATCTACTTCTCTTGCTCTAGCTACAATGATTTGGGAATATACTATGGCAAAGCATGTGAGATGAGATATACTGCAGTATTCTAGTTTCTTTTTTGTTTTATTAAGAACATTATGGAGAATAATTACCTCATTCTAATTTATTTGTTCAAGATAAAAGTCTCAAAGGTTGCAGTTTTTAATTGTCTGTAGAATTTTAACGATCATCTGAGATTACTAATGTGATCGGTGAAATAACATTTTTTTTTTTTTTTTTTTTTTACAAGCAAAGAATTTAATTTGTCAAAAGAACTGAATCTTCATATATTTTATTCAACACAGTTATACAATCTGTCCATTGCCAAAGAATAAATCAGACATGTTTCCCCACCAGTGTAGTAATTGAATTAACTTAAGGAACAAACAATTAGTGATATAATCAGGGGTAGGTTTAGCTGCTGGCCGGTCAATACAGACAATCACAGTCGAGTTATATTTTCCAACATTGTTTTTAAAAAAATAAACTATATTATGTCATGACATTCCTATGAAAGTATTTTTCGATGCCAAACATGTTTTCAGAAAACTGCAGTTTCGCATAATTATGAAATTATTTTTATTTGTTATGAGGGTCAGTTCATTCCCACGTATGTTGATACTACTGGCCAATGAAAAAAAACTACTGCTGACTGCAGGTGTCTGTAACTTCTTAATACTTTGCTCATTAAGCATATATATACTTTATTTGTAATTAAACCATTTATTCTAATCATAGATAGAAACACAAACATACCAGTGTGCGACTTAATTTTCTAATGCATATACATGTACATTAATATGTATAATACACTGCAACATGTTTATAACAAACATAGAATGAATAAAACGCAATCCTGAATAAAGTAAAACTTCAGGCTCAGATCGATGCATTTTATAAATGTTCCTAATGAAATTCTAATTACAGCAAACTTGTTTATCCTATACCGTGGACATTAGAATTAGGTTAAACTGTTCAATAGCTTTAGCTATTTTGACTTGAAATGAGCAGTAGCTATAGCTATTTTGACTTTAAATGAGTTACTAAATAATGTTGAGATATGTTCCTGTAAGATAAGATATTTAGATTTAAAAGAAGATATTTAGTTCTTAAACAAGACATATATCTGGAAAATGTGATATTTGGCTGTAAATAACTATATTTAGCCTGTAAAACAAGACATTTATCTGTATTCTGTAAATAAAATATTTATCTGTAAAACAAGATATGTATATGATAAACAAGATATTTAAATATAAAACAGGATATTTAGCTAACAAGATATGTAGCTGTTAAACAATATATATATATATATATATATATATATATATATATATATATATATATATATATATATATATATATATTCAAAAGACTGAATGATGAAGATAAAGTGTATGTTTTCATAAATGTATACTTTCAATTTTAAGTTGGTTTGTCACAGAAGACATCTACATATAAAGACCACTTGTGTATAAAGGTCTAGTTATTGAAACGCTTTAGTGGTATGTGTATTCAGTAAGTTAATAGTATTTACCTGGATATAAAAACCACATATTCTTAATGACCACTTTTTCATTTGGTTTTCTGGGGGATTGTTATACCCAGGTTTGATTGTGTAAATATCCTGATAATTAATTACATGGATTATTTATGCATGGTAAACATATGACTGTTTAAATAAAGTGAGTGCAAAGCCAAATGGTGATACGTGTAAGGATTTTTACTGCACAATGATAGTAGATTCTTTTCCATAGAAAAAATGTATACATTATTTTTCAGTATTTGATTTCCATTAAAGCTGCATTTTGGCAGTAAGTTTTTATTATTCACTTCATTAGTAACAAGGTATCAGACAACATGGTGTATTAGACAAAATTGCATATCAGACAACTGTGTGTATTGGACAACATTGTATATCAAACAATATTGTGTTTTAAACAACACTGTGTATTGGATAACACTACATCTGATACAGCCAGATTTGAATGGTATACAAATATGAATGCTTGTTACACTTTCTGTAATTTTTATTTTGATATCAACAGAAATAAATTATGCACTTGTGGTCATTTTGCATGGATTACATGAATGAGATACAGATTTTCAAGATACTGAAGAAATAACAATACTTAGATTACATACATGATACATCCTTCAGGACAAGAATACCAAATGTAAGAGATTTTCACATGGTTACTTTGTATGCAGGTGTCAATATGTACACCACACAATTACCTTGTATGCAGGTGTCACTATGCACACCACATGGTTACCTTGTTAGAGCTATCATTATGTACACCACATGGTTACCTTGTATGCAGGTGTCGCTATGCACACCACATGGTTACCTTGTAAGAGCTGTCATTATGTACACCACATGGTTACCTTGTTAGAGCTGTCATTATATACACCACATGGTTACCTTTTATGCAGGTGTCACTATGCACATCACATGGTTACCTTATATGTAGATGTCACCCTGTACATAACATGGTTACCTTACATGGAAGTGTCTTCATGTACATCACATGGTTACCTTGTATGGTGGTGTCTCTATGTACAATCACATGATTACCTTATATGGAGGTGTCTCTATGTACATCACATGGTTACCTTATATGTAGATGTCATTCTGTATATCACATGGTTACCTTATATGGAGGTGTCTCTATGTACATCACATGGTTACCTTATATAGTGGTGTCATTATGTACACCACATGGTTACCTTGTATGGAGGTGGCACAAAGATACACCACATGGTTACCTGGTATAGAAGTGGCACAATGGCACATCACTTGGTTATCTTGTAGGCTAACTGTCAAAAAAATAAATCAAAATATCAAATAGATGTTATTAGCTGCACAATATCTTGTAGAAAAACCCATATAATCAAATTCTTTACATCTAATTGATTTAAGTAATTTTGCATAATTTATTTTACTTTTTCACATTTATTTCCCCACCCCAACCAATCGCAATGGGCATTACATATTGCTTGGGTCGACACCTAGTACAATCAATAACGGACTGAAATCAACTCTTCGTTAACATGAGTGTGTGTTGGGCCCATTCCCACTCATGAAAGCCCTTCATTCAGGTCGTTAGAGACATGTAGTCCTATGACCTGATGTCTAAATTAGCAGTGCTTCTTGAGCACATAAACGCCTGGGGGATGTGGCACTAATTCCTTCCCCAAGGAACATTTAGCATCCTGCTGCGCTGGAATAAACCTGTTGCACATGCCTTTTTAGGTGCACGCGACATAAATCCAAGTAATCAATCAAAAAACCCACGCCAACCCTTCTCTCTGAATATCAAGAATTGTTATGATTATCACCATTTGGAGTTTAGTAACTGTACGAACACTGCAAATTTTTGTAAAAAGAGTTTACAAGCAAAATGATTTTGAGAATTCAGTTTAGACTTATCTACGAATGATATTAAAACATTTAATGACCTTTGTTAAACTGCATAAAGAAAATATGTCTGTCCTTTAATGTGCACGTGCTGAAATCTGTTGATATCTCTATTTATATTTACAGCAAGTGGGGCTCTTAACCCTTGACAGCAATACAGACTTCCGAGTCCGAGAAGGAGATGCAAAGAATGGTTACAAGTTTGATATTTACACAACAAACAGAAGAAACAGATTCAAGGTAACTTAGTATAAAAAATCAATATTAGTCATATAATCATCTCAGCATTAGTAATGTTTCATGTCCATATGTAGTGGCCCAATATTGTTTCCTGAAAGCCTTATAAATTCACAGAATTCTGATTTTTGTTGTGAAATATTTAAGTTATAAATTTCAGTACTATAAACCATTGTTAATTTGGTCTCCTTTTATGAGAATGTCTTAGAATCTGAATGTAACTATTAGAAACGTTATTTGCTCAATGATTTTTGGAGCCACTAATTACAGTATTTCTCCCATGAAGAGATCAGGGGACTTGCCTTAAACATTCAAAAGTGAATGCTGGGTTCTCAATTAGAAACAACATCCTGAAATATATATGTGACAATGTTGGTTAAAAGTGGTAATGGACTTTTCATGAAGCATAGACTGCATGATGGACTTTTCTTGAAGCATAGACCGTATGATGGACTTTTTATGACACATAGACCGTATGATGGACTTTTCATGAAGCATAGACCGTATGATGGACTTTTCATGAAGCATAGACCGTATGATGGACTTTTCATAAAGCATAGACCGTATGATGAAGCATAGACTTATTATCAGAGAGCGATGGTAATTTTAATTTGTCATTGATGTAAATGAAGGGGATCAGAATTGTTGGGATTAGAGAAGCTGTATTCATTGTAGTTGCCAAATGATTTTGAAAATGATTTTTATAACTTTTGATCAGTTTTAATTATTTTAATAGTGTTACAGCTGGCGTGCAGGTTTTTTTTTTTTACCATTGATTAACAGTCCCATTACTTTGTACTCAGCCAAATTTTAGAAGAATGTGAGGAAAAAGCAATCTTTGGCCAACTTGGTTCCACTTGTTTTAGATGAGTTAAATGAGAACAGATGGGAAAATTCAACAGACAAATTTCAATTTTGGTTTCCATTCCTCCTCAGTGATGAAGTCATTAAAGTCTCTTTCTTTTTTCAATTCCAGAGCAGGATGTTTCATGAGAGAGAAATATGGCGTGCATACATTGTTGGACTGGTCAAGGTAAGCTGTACGAACCATGACTAAAACCTGTTGTTTTTCAAAAATTGCTCTAGTGCTTTCCTGACAGAATTTTGTTTGAAAATATTGACATTTCATTAGGCTACTCTACTCCCATCCTGCCTGCACACACAATTTTTTGTTGTTATTAATGTCAAAATGATTTATTACATGCCATATAATTTGGATAGAAATCTATATAACAAACATAAAGTTATTAACGCAGGTTTTTTTTGTAACTAATAGTCAATAAAGATACTTTTTTGATGACACACTCAAGGATTTGAAGAAAGTAACAATTTAAAATGACATGGCAAACATGATATGGAAATATTAGCATGAATTTGTAACATTATTATATTTGATATTTTTGTCAAAGGATGCTAACTATCCAACAAAAGGTATTGTAATGTTTCAAACAGACAGTGACGTATGCTCTTTGTTTATCAGTGAAATTTAAATGTGTCATTCAAAGGAGTTGTTGGAATTCTATCTGTTGTCTGCTGCTCAGGGTCTGTGTTGTTTGTTCCACTGTTTATGTGTAACAAAATGCACAGATCTACCATGAAATATGCAGTTGGCTTTGACTTATTAGTGAATATATACACTATTTGAACTAACCTGTCTACCTGTAATTTAAAATGATTTGATGAAAATACACACAAAATTCACTATCAACATGATTTTTTTTCTCCATTAGCTTTGCATTATTGGAAGAGTTAAATATTTCTATATACTGTATTGAAACATATGGCACAACATAAGACAAAGTTTGTGGAACCACTCGAGTGAAGTTTTCTCGTTGTAACTTATTTGCATACAGTTCTGTATTTTCCCAGAATGAATAAAATAAAAATAGTTTGTTTCAGATGGTTTTTCCTTCTTCCTAAATTAAGATAAATAGTTAATTAAGATGAGACATTGTTTAATTTTGAATATTCCCTTGGTGCATGATTAATAATTCCAGAATGTTACATCATAGTGTTACAGTTGGCGAAACATGCAGGCTTAACATTTGTTGTGAAAGATAAATCTTTTTCTTCATGTGCTGTATTGGGGGATGAAATGTATTCATGTTGGGATCAGTCCTGGAGAAAAGGAAATTAGTATAGAATAAATATATTCCTTCATTTGTATGGGACATTAGGAACTTATTTTATTGCAGCAATATTACAGTACACTCATATTTTCCCTTGTCATGTCAAAACCTTCAGGTATTACCACTATATGCATGCATGAAATATCACCTTTTGTTCTTGGACAGAAATACACATGAACATTTTCAGACATATGTCACTTTAAAAATGTAAATTTTGTTTCTTTGTTCCTTGACAAATATGAGTACGATATTATACATTATGATAAATTACACTGATAAATCATCAAAATATGTTTCAAACTTAGTCTTGTTTAAACATGCCTCTGCCTGAAATTATCCTTAATCAAGGATTTTTATTAATTATATTCAACAAAAAATTTATTTTAAAAAAATATTTACTTGATGTCATTTAGAGTTCAAGAACATTGGACTGACATATTTTCTTTGTTCAATAGAACCGGAACTGAGATGATGCATTGTTAGCAATGTATCAAGTAAATGACACAGTGATGTAGAGTTACATTCAGTGATAAAAACAAATGGTGATTAATTATTTTAGAAGTTTCATTTTCTTTGAAATTTCTTCAAGGAATCACAGGTATATTGCTTTTTCTATAACTTGCATTCTTTGATGTCTTATTGTATTTCTTCAATGACACTCCTACCACCAACTTTTACAAAAATAACTGCAACTTTCATACAAGAAAGCCTTGTCTAATGTAAATACCACCCCCAACATTTTCATGGCACTTACAAGGCAGGTCCATTGACCTTGTCATGGGAGAAACACTATGATACAATATCAGGAACAATTCATAGTCATACCAGGAGTTGACATGTCAGAGACAGCATACATTCTTAATGGCTGTGCTTATAAACTATAAACAGTTTTCCATTTAAAAATATTTTTTTCTCATTAAAATTTTGAAAGGTTTAGGTACCAAAGTATAATTACTGTACACTTGAAAATATTGTTAATAAACAGTAATCAAATAGCAGTCTGAAGAAAGTGATACTGCAGGTAATTACCACTATAAGATACCACAGGTAATTACCACCACATGATACTGTTGGTAGTTACCACTATATGATACCACATGTAATTACCACTATATGATACTGCAGGTAGTGTAGTTACTGCTATATGATATCACATGTAATTACCACTATATGATACTGCAGGTAGTTACCACTACATGATACTGCTGGTAGTTACCACTATATGATATTGCAGATAGTTACCAGTATATGATATTGCAGGTAATTACCACTATAAGATACCACAGGTAATTACCACTATGTGATACTGTATGTAGTTACTACTATATGATACTGCAGGTAGTTACCACTGTATGATACCACTAGGTAATTAGTACTATATGATACAAACCAGCTACAAACCGGGTACCACATTTGCACACTATAAGTCAAGTCAAATTGCAAATAACAAAGATCCTGATCTGTCATAGCATAATGTGCCTGCTTATCAGGGTCTATGTTGTTTGTTCTACTGATTACTCCTAACAAACTACACAGACCCAGATCAGTCCTTCATGTTTATATCTTTGTGTTCTAAATGACCTTGAAAATTTTGACCCAAAAGAGGCTTTATCACAAAACTAACCTTTTGAAATTCATGATAATTTTAACCTGTTTACCTCTCTATGGGGTCTCCCACCACTCTCCAATGATGATAATAAGACAAAAGGTTAAATTCAACTGATTCTGTACCAGTTTTTATAGATCTACCTTTTGATTGACCCCATGAACCCATTGCAGGGTACATTACCTGGTGATCTTGACCTGGCAGAAGCTCAGATACAAATGATTCAGTCAGATATAGACTACCACAAGATGGGCCACAGAGAATCAAATATATCGATGACAGACTCTGGATTTGGAATGGATGAGGGTTCTGGTAGATTCTCCATGTTTTATACTGGTAGCATTGGTTCTGGTGGAAGCTCAACTATAAGTGGAGGACCTACCATGGTAAGATTTCTTAATTTTAAAAATTTAAAAAAACTTGACCCTCATCACAAGATAATGAAAATGATGTACTGGATGTGCTGTACCTAATTTCATTATGTAATGAAAATGATGTACTGGATGTGCTGTACCTAGTTTCATTATATAATGAAAATGATGTACTGGATGTGCTGTACCAAGTTTCATTATGCAATGAAAATGATGTACTGGATGTGATGTACCTATTTTCATTATGTAATGAAAATGATGTACTGGATCTGCTGTACCAAGTTTCATTATGCAATGAAAATGATGTACTGGATGTGCTGTACCAAGTTTCATTATGTAATGAAAATGATGTCCTGGATGTGCTGTACCTAGTGCAATGAAAATGATGTACTGGATGTGATGTACCAAGTTTCATTATGTAATGAAAATGATGTCCTGGATGTGCTGTACCTAGTTTCATTATATAATGAAAATGATGTACTGGATGTGCTGTACCAAGTTTCATTATGCAATGAAAATGATGTACTGGATGTGATGTACCTATTTTCATTATGTTATGAAAATGATGTACTGGATGTGCTGTACCTAGTTTCATTATGTAATGAAAATGATGTACTGGATGTGATGTACCAAGTTTCATTATGTAATGAAAATGATGTACTGGATGTGATGTACCAAGTTTCATTATGTAATGAAAATGATGTCCTGGATGTGCTGTACCTAGTTTCATTATATAATGAAAATGATGTACTGGATGTGCTGTACCTAGTTTCATTATGTAATGAAAATGATGTACTGGATGTGCTGTACCAAGTTTCATTATGTAATGAAAATGATGTACTGGATGTGATGTACCTAGTTGCATTATGTAATGAAAATGATGTACTGGATGTGATGTACCTAGTTTCATTATATAATGAAAATGATGTACTGGATGTGCTGTACCTAGTTTCATTATGTAATGAAAATGATGTACTGGATGTGCTGTACCAAGTTTCATTATGTAATGAAAATGATGTACTGGATGTGATGTACCTAGTTGCATTATGTAATGAAAATGATGTACTGGATGCGCTGTACCTAGTTTCATTAAGTCCTTCAAAGTTTTTTCTCAGAATAAGGATTGTGATAGAGTAACATAAGAGGATGTAAAATAGTTCTTGATTCCAGAGTTAAGGCATTAAATGGATTATGGATGTGCTATATTGATTAAAATTATATACAAATCAATACTCCCTGGTCAGTTATACAAAAGATCTCATAATGTCTTCTTCATATTGAGATTCTTTTGAATATATTTTTTATTGCTTTGATGGAAACAACAATATTTATGAATATTCAGCATCAGGGATTCCAATATTATTGTCAAAAGTTCTTAATTTTCTTCAAGGATTGAAGAAATTGTGAGGATTTCATGAAGGGGTCCTTTTGATATCATGATTTATTATTTTAATAAATTGATCTTGGGATCTTTCAATTCCTGGTTTGTAGCAACCACAAAATGCACAAAAATGTTAATGCATCAATAAATATGAATTCACAGTACATTCTAGTGTTTTAAAAAGCAACTCAAGGATTGACAAGAAAGAATTAATCTTCTGAAATGTTGTTTGTCATTGATGTATGTTGTCCTGAAAAAAAATCTTTGAAAACAATCAGTCTTTACTTATCCCAAGGTATACGTTTAAAATAATTTACTTATGCACAGCGGAAGTATGTAACCCATGTTGATAGTGACCATGTGCTCTTAGAGATAGTATTTGCAGCAATAAAACTGCTTTAACAATTTATTAAGAATTTTACTTTATATCAGTACATAAAATTGAGTACAATAATAAATTATTTAAACAGTTACACTACTGATCTCTTTCATAATGAATGAAGACTAATTAATACACTTGATGATTAATTAATAATAATAATAATAATGAGGACTTTGTATAGCACCTAATCTTTAGAAGCTCTAAGTGCTTTACAACATTAGACAACACCTATAAGATAATAAACATAATAATATTATTACAAAAACAAACAACATGAAATTAGAAAAACATTAAAAAATAAAACACATGCTGAGAATATTTCAGGTAGGAAACATTATTAGGTCTTTAAGTTTGTTCTTGCAGTCGAAATAAGTGAGTTTTTAGAGCCCTCTTGAATGTGATCACTATGTCTTTGTGTTCAGTGGGCAATTCATTCCACGTTCCTGGGCCCTGGTATGCAAAAGAACGCTGTCCATATGACTTTGTTTTCATAGTAAAGAACGCTGTCCATATGACTTTGTTTTCATAGTGGGAATAATGAGTATATGATTGTCAGAAGAGGAGCGTAAGTATCTTGCTGGTATGTACACATGGGTGAGGTTAGATAGGTATGTTGGACTAGAGTCTGACAGTGAAATGTAGCACAGAGAACAAATTTTGTGTTTGATTCTGGATTGAATGGATAGCTAGTGTAGGGTACAGAGCAGCGGGGAGGTGTGCTCTGATCTTGGTACTCTAAGTATGATCCGAGCAGCTGTGTTTTGAACTTTTTGAAGTTTCTGGAGTAGATATTGAGATGAACCAGACAGAACTGAGTTACAATAGTCCAGTCTTGAAAATACTAATGAACACACAAGTGTTTTAGTGGCATCAGCTGAAAGATATTTGTGAATTGAGCTGATGCGTTTCAGCTCAAGATATGCAGCCTTGCATATGCTCATGACATGTTGGTGCAGTATGAGAGTACTGTCCAGAGTAACACTTAGGTTTTATACTGATTGTGTGAATTTAATGTTGGCATTGCTGATATTTATTGTTTGAGGTAAAGGATGTGAATGAGAAAGTCTTTATGTTGTGATCAGAATGGCCTCAGTTTTATCATCATTCATCTGCAGCTTGTTACAAGTCATCCATGATTTCACATCAGAAATGTACCTCTCTACACCTTGGATGGTAGCATCAACTTCACTTGGGTGGCTAGATTTGTATATTTGGGTGTCATCAGCGTACAATTGGTGAGACACTGGATGATGATCTATGACACTTGAGAGCGAAAGAGTGTACAGAATGAAGAGAACAGGACCAAGAACAGACCCATGTGGAACACCACAATATAGATCAACTGGGCTGGAGTGTATTCCATTTGCAGATACAATTTGTGTCCTGTTCACCAAGTAGGACTTGAACCACAGTAAGGCTGTATCATGAATGCCAAATACATGCTGGAGACGGTGAAGTAATATATCATGGTCTATTGTGTCAAATGCTGCAGACAAATCAAGGAGGGTGAGGACTGTAATCTTTCCACTATCCAACGCAGAGATAATATCATTAACTACTTTTAGAAGAGTAATTTCAGTACTGTGGCAAGGGCGATATGCAGATTGTACATTGCTAAAAGGACTGTTTGAATTTAGATGAGATACAAGCTGGGATAGAACAACCTTTTTTAAGATTTTTGAAATGAATGGGAGATTAGAAACTGGGCGGTAGTTCTTTAAATCGTTATGGTCTAGTGTTGGTTTCTTCAGCAGAGGCTTTACAATGGCAGATACACAATGATCATATAGTACCATTCAGTGATAATTATTTTTTATTTACTCCATTATTTATTCTTGCATACAAATTGTAAGTCATAATCAGTCCCAGTTAATTTTTATTGCCAAAATTCAAAGTAAACATAGCATAACATAGAACAGAATAGCATGCCATGCCTTGTCTTACCATATCATATCATATCATATCATATCATACCATACCATACCATAACGTACCATACCATACCATACCATAACATATCCATACATGCCATGCCATGTCATGCCATGCCATGCCTTGCCTTGTCATACTATACCATACCATATCATATCATATACCATATCATACCATGCCATACCATACCATACCATACCATAGCATACCATACCACACCATAACATACCATACATAGCAAGAGCCTGAGAGAGATGAAAATAAGATATATTGAAATTGCTAAATGCTAATTTAAATATATCTTTCCAAAAGTATTGGTATTATTGAAAGAAATAGTTTTCTACTAATGGACATTGAGGATGCCATGTGCTAGGGTGAGGATGATTACCAATAGGCATGATAAAAGCATTCAGTATTTATAGCAATGAACCCAAGAATATAAAATTTCAATGCAATTATTGTTAGGGCCTCATTCATTTGAAAAATAATGTATATACTCACTTATAAGTCAAATCCACTGCAAATATGCACAGACCCAGATCTGTCATCACATAATGTGCCAGCAGATCTGGGTCTGTGCAATTTGTTAAGAGTACTTAGTAGAACAAACACCTGGTCTGCATGTGCATTATACTACAACAGATCAGGACACATGTAGTTGTTGTTTGCAGTTTGACTTATAAGCGAGTATAGATGGTAGTTGTTCAGGTTGATGTACATATACATGATGTTGATAAGATACACTATTGGTATAAACCTTAAAAGCTGATAATTGGTACAAATATCAACCTTAGTATGATAAAGAAAGACAATATTACGCAATCTTATTTCCTTGTATGTATTATGAGATTCAGAAAACCAGTGTTCCCTTATGAAGGGCCAGTGGCCCACTTTCCAGTATAAATCAGTGTACAGTTTAGAACACCAATGTTCCCTTGTCAAGGGCCAGTGACCCACTTTCCAGTATAAAACAGTGTAAAATTTAGAAAACCACTGGGTCATTTCAAAATTTAAGGGTCCACCAAAAATATGATGAATCATTTGACAATTTAAGGGGCTGCCAAAAATGTAATGGGTCATTTGAACATTTAAGGGGCCACCCAAAATGATGCGGCTGGAGTATCTCAGTGTGCTCTTCGAGAAAAAATAAATGCTATGTTCAAATTGGTGACATAGAGGACCCATATTGGTTATACAAAGGATGCATTTGAATTTAGTTTAACTGGATATGTTATACATGCAAATTGATACTGACCTGTTCCAGGGAGATTCCTGTGACAAGCATTAAAACATCAGGTGATTACCACATTTTTGGTTAATAATGAAGAAGCATTTTATGGGACACATGGTATTAATGATATGGAAAAATGGGACCAGCCTAGAAAGGGGTGAACATAAAATAGAGTATATATGGGTTTGGCTGGCCAGGATTGGTTAATAATGTAAGTTATGTTTTAGGAAAAAGAATCTTTTGAGAGCTTATCCTAGTTGTAAGTGAAAAAAAGTAGAGACATTGTTTTATTGATGGAATTTCAGTCCATTAACAGTCTTGAGTTTGGAACACTCATTACTAAAATTAGCACCTGACTCTTTGGTGTGGAATTGAAAGCACATGTTTCAAACACATGCAGGTCAGAAAATGCTGCCTCTCACATCCTTTCCTCTACATGGAAGCTGACATGGTGTTTGCATAGGTTTACTATGGGAACTGAATTAGCACCATGAGTCCTATAACACAGTAAAAGCTGAGCCTTTAAGAACATGGGAGTCATTTTGGGAGTGAAAATACTGACCTACAAGAATCAGACTATTCACAGAGTACATCATGCATCTAGAGAGATCGGCTCTTCCTCATAGATATATGGCAGGCTCTGTTGGACTTAAAGCAATTTTGCTGAGGTCATCATAAAATAAATTTATATTTTTTGGGGAAAAAAGTCTTTGTTCAGCTGCATAATGGTATTCAACTTCTTGGATCATTAAGACTTAGACAGATTGGTTAGATTCATAGCAAGACATGCAATGCTGAATTTGCCATGCATTTAGTCCCCTGTTCCTTAAGAATCATTGCTAGAGTTGTAACAGTGAAGTTTGCCATGCATTTAGTCCCCTGTTCTTTGAGAATCATTGCTAGACTTGTAACAGTGAATTTGCCATGCATTTAGTCCCCTGTTCCTTGAGAATCATTGCTAGACTTGTAACAGTGAAGTTGCCATGCATTTAGTCCCCTGTTCCTTGAGAATCATTGCTAGACATGTAACAGTGAATTTGCCATGCATTTAGTCCCTTCTCATCAATAGATAGGTAATAATGAATTTTCCACACATTTGGTTCCCTGTTCTCAGAATTACAAAGTTGTATAATTCTAAGTATTTTACAAGGTAAGTACAGTGTACCAGTATTAGAACATCAGAATCATTGGACTTTAAGCTTGATCTTAGATAATAGGTGTCCTGGTCTTAGTGCGGCATTTAATGCCGAATTGGAAGAGATTTTTTGATAGTTTAATATGCAAGTCATCCTGAATCCTTTTTTCCTCTTAGATTCAGAGAGATGATAAGATAGTTTTAAGGACATTGTAAGTAGAATGTAAAATATTCAATGGACACTTCTGATTGAGATGAATACCATATCTATTCCCTTAGCTGATCACTCTACAGACTGCATAGACCCAGATCTGACATTGCATTATCTGCTTGCAGATCTGGGTCAATGCAGTTTTGTTAGGTGTAGTCAGCAGAACAAACAGCACAGACTTTGATCTGCTGGCACATTATTTGATGGCAGAACAAGGTCTGTGTTGTTGCAGATGGACCCAACTTCAAAGCAAGTAAAATAGTAATATTATTATAGAAGCTTGCTTGATACTCTGTATCACTCACACAGCCACAGACCTTCAGTTAGGTTGATCAGAATTATGGGAATAGTTGAATGCTTTTTTAATATCAAAGGACTGCTCAGGTGGCCTATGGTTAGAGTGTCCACCTCAGATGTGGGAGGTCACGAGTTCAAACCCTGGCTGAGGCATACAAAAGACATAAAAATGGTACTAACAGCTGGCTCACTAGGTGCTTAGCATTAAGAGATTAGGGTTAGGACTGGTCAGCTTGGTGTCAAGATAATCTGATTGGGTGGGGCATCATGCTACATGTCTGTGGCATGATGCCCCAGTGCTACACATCACTATAAACTGCCATACTGCAGGCATCCTAGTGATATCACTAAAAAATTGTTAAAACTACATGAAAAATCCAAATATACATATATACAAATAGATAAATGGATTGGAAGATAAGAGTTTTGGAAATGGATACATTTTAAGAGAGAGAGAGAGAGACAGACAGACAGACTGAATAAAAATTAAACAGCCAAGAAGAGATCCATCTTAACTTAAATTTAATCATCTTTCAATATATATATATATATATATATATATATATA